>NQII01000523.1:248462-333240 GCA_002778355.1 Clitarchus hookeri | reverse complement strand
GAGAGAGAGGTCGACAAGTTCCGCTCCACCGACAGTTTCTTGATAGGTCGAAAATAAAACACCATGACACTAGGGCCTACACACAGTATTTTGCACTGATGTTTTTAACTGTAACAATAAAATCAGGGCTACCTAAAAATTTGAATATTTCAATACGCAGCGTTTAACTTACAAATAGCATACCAAAAAACTTGGTTAAAACAATATTTTCAACAGTGAACTATTTCTTAGTAGCCGTTGCCAAAAAATCGCTGCTCTCACTGTTTTAATTCGTATTGAATAATAAATAATAGAGTTGTTCCGATACCCCGATACCAATGCTCTTCTCTCTCGCTCGTTTCTAAGCTTGCAGTCTTCAACACATTTTGATGTGCGTCGCAATGTGTCAGGTGCTTGTTTAAATTTGATGTGGTCAAACAGCTTTCATATTTACCACCCCGAGACACTATTTTACCACACTGGTTGCATTTTGCTTTACTTACATCTGTCAAGTCTTTAGAAAAATAGTTCCACAAACTAGACATTTTAACACAGTACGTAACAATTCATGGGTGCCAAAAAAATGCATTACACGTGTAAAAAACACGATAAACAAAAGCCAATCAGGATTATGCTCAGATAGTCAGATGCTCAATATTTCTTACAGGGTCGTTTCCGCTAGCGTCAAGTATTTAATGACCACAGATGCAGACTTAATAAGTTCTACCAATAGTCCATACAGGGGTAATTGCATACGCCGGCTTCCAACTTTTATCAATTCTGTGTCTTTTCACTTGCTTGTTTGTAGTAATGTATTGTTTCCTCTGATTTATTTAAGTTTTTATGCGCATCTTATTGCAGCTCGCCGTCTGGAAGGTAAATACTTTACAACAGTTACAGGCTGCAATATTTATTTCCAGCAGTGAAAGTTATTTTAAAAATATTTTTAAACAGCTCACAATAAGTTTGTTTAAATTTCAGTTTGGTGTAGTTACGTTTTTCATGCCAGGCAGTAATAATAATAACAGGCAACAAAAAAAAATTCCAAAGCTATACGCGCAAGATTAGAGAATTAGAGAATTAGAGAACCACATTGGTGGTTACAGAATAGTTCTCAGTGCAGCCGCAAGAGGTGAACGTAAATATTCGAAATGGTATCGATTGTAGTTCGCAATATCACCACCCAGAGCACAGCGAAATGAAAATTCTCTACTAGCGTCCATGATATACACATCTATGAACTCCAGCTATTTATATGCAAACAGATGTAAGCGAGTCATGAGTAGCTTGATAGAAAGCTGTGATGTTCGTCTTTATCCAGGTCTTTTTTTGGTTTAAAATTAAGTAAAAAAACTGCAGGGCTAATTAATATTGTAAAACGTACCACACAATATAATTTTTGTGACTGAAGAAAGTAATAACCTGATTTCATTGTCTATTACCGATACTAAGGTATCGTCCCGATACCATACCTGATACAGATACCTTTAAAAAAGGTTAAGTATCAGCCGATACAGATACTTGGTATCGGTATCGGAACAACTCTAATAAATAAAAATTACAAGTTATAGAATATACAAAGGTAAAGTTTTATTTACTCAAAAAATATACTTTTAAAGTGTATCAGTGTTATATATTCGCGATAAACAAGTTATTTAAAAAAACATGTCAACATATTACTCCTAGGGTGATTTTTCAAAGGTTTGTTTCAAAACATCCGAAGAAACCGTGAATGGACTATAGTTTAGAGTTCCAACGCATGAGGGCAGTGCATCACCTCAATCACACAAGTTTACATACAGTGGTTCAAACAAATGAAATACATAGTACACTCTATGGCATATTGCAAGTAAACTTGTGTCGACTTCAGGAGTGTAAACAAACAGGATAGCAGTCGGGAAGCACTGTGCATCACAGCACCTAGAGAGTTGCATGACGTACGGATCTGCCATTCTGCCATCTTGCACAAACATACCTCTGGTATCACGCTGGAACCAACTACTACATCAAATTACCTATTCAGAATGTGGGGTAAGAACATTGCTTGAGCCAATGATTTTTCAAGAAAGAATTTGAGTGCAGAATGGTTTACAACAACCTATAAAGATAGACACAGAATCTCGCTTGCGAACTTCCTCGACCAGCTTGCACACACGTATTACACACACAGAAAGAAGTCGCAAAGGATGTCAATGTTGAGCAGAGTCGTGCAGTTTTTAAGTAGTAGAACCCCCATTTTACAGTTCCATAAATTACACACTTTCTCCTTAGAGACACCAATCTATTCAGTTCCAACATTTTTCTTATGTTTATAATGTATTATCTCCCTGCCATTCACACTGCAATTTATTATAATTTCTTTTATTTTAAATTTTTTTTATTTGTTTTCTATCCATGGGGTCAAAAAATTTTGGAATTCATATTTTTAAGTCTTGTTTACAAAACTCATCCATGCAATCATTGCAATGGAATTATTTGTATTTCATTTCAAAGTAAAATTGCCACTGCTGAAAATGTTTGACACTGGAGAGAAAAAAATAATATGATCCAGTATTATAGTCCAAAAATAACTTCAATGGAGATGGAAATATTATTCAGTCATTTCAGTCTAAACTCTAGTGAAATAAGAGTACTCAAAGGATACAAGTTTTGCTGTTTACAGACTGACATTGTAAAACTAACCTCAAAGGTGTTAAAATAATATTAAATTGCATCAAAAACTGATATAAATAATCAAACAAAGCCTGAAATTAACTACTGTAGATATTTACTTTTTCTGTCTGGAATATTAAACCAGTATCTGTATCGCATATTAAACTGCATTATCAAAAGTGAAAATGACAAGGAACCAATCAGGTTGAAAATTATCTTCATCCCTTGATTTACAAAATTTTGCATTTGTTGCCAGAAGAATGTAAAATAGGGGATCTACTGTTTACCTGGTCACAAAATCTTTTCATCAAAAATCAGTGGCCCAAAACATAACCAATTAGGAACAATGACACATTGGGAAGATATACGTACACAAGCCTACGCGGGCACGTATTCTCTCCCGACCGTAACACACGCACGCGTCTTGCAGAGGAAACAGCAGGCGACGCAGCGTCAGCCCAGCTGCATGCGGTGTGAAGTTATTGCCCGAACACCTACCCAGGCTACGAAGTCTACCCAGGCGGGGCCTGTGAAGAGGGTGTGCGGAGGCGTAGCGTTGCACGACTCACTCGGTGTAGGGGCAGCGTCGCACGACTGGCTCACTCGGCGTACCGCCCCAGCACGAGCGAACGCAGCAGCGGCCCCACCTGCTCCTGGTCCTGAAGAGCCTCCACTAGCATCTTCTCCACGTTGCGCATTATCGCAACCTTCTGGTGGTCCTTCAGGGGGTACGTCACCGTGCCCGTCGGCCCCGCCTGCAACACGCACCACACTCATCAACACTTCCATCTTTGCTGCCTTTCACATTATTTTTTTTACAGCATCCCAGACTTCATTTGTCATGTGTTTATTGGCTTCTGCAAAAGTGAGGATTAGTTTTACTTGTAATGTAAATTGATGTTTTCATATTGGGTTGTATAGAAAATATTAACAAATTCTGAAAAAGTAAATAATATTAAATAACAGGCTTAGAACATCCCCAAACTGCAGACATTTGCATCATTCTTGTGTGTCTATACAATTTTTTAAAGTAAAAAAGATTATTTAATTAATTTGATAAATGTAACTTTAAATGATTGAAAATATACTCATTCCTAGTTGCGTTGAGAGTTCATGCATTTGTCCATAATCACTGTGACATTTACATTCTGATTCACAATTTTATTTTAAAGTTCAGGGCAAATAATCTTATAATTAGAATTTTTCATAACTCTGTAGATCATTTGTTTGATATGATACAAAAGTAAAGCCTTATTTTTAAAAAAAACTTAAAGCACTGTTGCAATTAGCTAATTTACTAGTTACTACAAGTTGTACAAATAAAAATTCAAAAGCACTATCATTTATTTTAAAACCTAAGTTCATTTAATTATGTTTGCAAATTTTTCGAAATTTCTAATTTTTTTTCCCAGAAAAAAAAAGCAAGGAAAAAACTGGGTTTATTTGTGTCTCACATATTTTCTGTGAAATTTGCATCTCTAATATACAGTTTCAAAAAGCGAGCAGAAGGGACAGACCTTGTACCAGAAGTTGACAGACATGGTGTAGCCCCCACGCATGAGGGACTCTACGTGGTGCCACCAGTAGATGGGGATGTAGAGCACGTCTCCTGGACCCACCACCGCCTCCTGTCCACACGCGTTGCTGAACTTGGGGAACCGCGTCAAGTCCGGCCTGTCAAAGTCTACCTGCACAAACAATGGAAACCGCAGTCTTAGAAGCGTAGTGCCGATGGTATAACTCAAGTATAATTGACGTTACGTTGCACTCTGTTCATTGCCTAGGCTAACTTTGACAGATTTTCAGCTGGGTTAATCTTTATCCAGAGTTTCATTTTTTTGACATCTGTCTGTGAGTGCACGATTCTGTACAATTCATTTGTTATCTGTTTTGTATTACTGTGGTACAGTGGATAGAAAAAAAATGTTTCACGTTTTGTTGTGTAGTGCTTACCTTACCGTTTAGTTAGCAAAAATACAATGAATTGAGTTCAACTTAACTCAGATTATAAAAATGTACACAACTATCGGTACACAGACGATGTAAACAAACCCATGCTCACTTTCCCGGCTCTGGGATTCACGACTGGCAGAGAAGTGAGCTAGAGGTTCAATGTTACTACTGAAATATACAACATTCCATTAAAACCATGCCTTTCCTCTGACTTGAGTCATTTTGAGACGGTTGTTATTCGAAGGTCTTTGAATGGAGAATTGACAGTAATTAAATTTTTAAAACATAGACAGAAAACACAAGTACTCGCAGATAAGCACATATACACAAAATCTCGATGAACCCATTTTCCATGTGAATGCACGGTCGTGATGTTTCACTGGCTGGGCCAGCTGCTCCGAGCGGTGAGAGACATCACATTGCCGACCACCACCCAGCACACTGCGGAGTGCGATCATTTGCCGCCTGAAGAAGCTGGACTAGCCAGCACCATGACGGAAATGGGTTCACCTGTGTGTGTGCATGTTTATGTATTTATCTGTACACTCCAGAAACCGTTTGTTGTACAACAATAAGGTATGGAGCAATTCAGATTAATGGATTACAATCAATAAAAATAACATACGTACAGGAAAATTACAACAGAAATTATATGGAGCAAGTCAGCTCAATAAATTACATAACATTTGTACAAAAATTTGCAACGAGTATTACACAATTTATAGAATGAATGCCTTACACCGTCTTACTTCCATACACAGTGACAATCAATACAGTTTCTACAATTAGACATTCTGTAAAAATTTAAATATTCCTCTATGGAATAGAAAGTGTGTGCAAAGAATAGTTNCCTCTATGGAATAGAAAGTGTGTGCAAAGAATAGTTTCTTAATTTGTTAACACGAAAGCTTTTTTATTATAACATAACACATACACAAGTATCCTGTACTTGTGTCTTCTGTCTCTTTTTAAAAAACGTCATTTCCTTTGACTTGTTCCTCCATAAAAAAATCAGTTCACAAAAGCGACAAATAAAACTGTCACATTCAAACTCGNCACCGTCTTACTTCCATACACAGTGACAATCAATACAGTTTCTACAATTAGACATTCTGTAAAAATTTAAATATTCATCTATGGAATAGAAAGTGTGTGCAAAGAATAGTTTCTTAATTTGTTAACACGAAAGCTTTTTTATTATAACATAACACATACACAAGTATCCTGTACTTGTGTCTTCTGTCTCTTTTTAAAAAATGTAATTTCCTTTGACTTGTTCCTCCATAAAAAAATCAGTTCACAAAAGCGACAAATAAAACTGTCACATTCAAACTCGNAATTTCCTTTGACTTGTTCCTCCATAAAAAAATCAGTTCACAAAAGCGACAAATAAAACTGTCACATTCAAACTCGCACTCGGTGGGAAGTGGAAAAAGTATGAGCACTACGGTACACTGACTCGTGACAGCGGCATTTTTACAATAATTTTTGCTCTAACAGGGTGCCCACTGAAATTTCACATTGGAAATTCGGTTCCATCCAAAATCTTACCATTTTCCCTGACCTATTTTCACAACAAAAACCTTCCAATACCATATTTTTCCACCACTAACAGGACGAATATGCCATCAGTGAAGTTGAAATAAGTTACACTGCAACATACCGACCAAGCAAGCAGGGCACACATGTTATTCAGCTCATCGATATTTCTTACGATACATGCTATTCACTTCACGTGCGTGCCCATTACAAACACACTAATACATTATTTTGTACGTACAGGCAAAGATGTATTATTGCCCGTTCACAAACTTAAAAATTGAAATCTTAACACATACAAAGGCACTCATAATTACATTACCCTGTGTCTACACAACTAACAATTTTTACAGAGTAGCAATTATTTACATTTTCCCTGACCCACGTGAAAATTCCCTGACATTTCCCCAATTTCCCTGTGGATGAAAATACTTTATAAAAACTCATATGACGCAAGTAATTTTTTAAAATTGCATTTTGAAATGAAAAATAAATTTATCACTGAAAGTGTTTACAATCATTTACACATTTTTGAGATCCAACACTGAGGGGGGGAAGAGAGAAATCCTGCACAAACACTTTGCACATTACTGTATTATGAGCAGTATTTTAATAAGATTGCTGGATTTACCAGCAATCATTACTGTTGCCGTACAATTTTGGTCTTGTCAGGTTTGGGGAAAATGTTTGAAAGTAAACTGCAACAGCAAAGAATGATTCCACATATGTAGAGCGACCTTCAGGAAAGTCCTCCGCTTGACTTCCAAAACTGTTCTCAGTTTACAGCATTCTACAAAAAGCTTGGTGGCTGAATCACACTTTGTTTCATGGCCTCCTAAATCACACTTAATATGAGCAGTTCAACAAATTAGTGCACGTGCAAAGTGTTAATGCCTCAAACTGTTAAAATTCCAGCTATGTAAGCTATCTCCTTCCTAATTCTAATCCACACCAACCTAACTACAGGTGAATGCCTTGCATAACCTGGCGTTGCGGCACGTACGTACCTGACTTTGCCTGTCGTGTGGATGGAACACGGGGTAGGGGTAGAAACACTCAAACTGTTCCGGCGGGAAGAGGATGCAGCGCTTGTAGCCTCGCACCTGCGCGAAGAAGTTCTCCTGCTCATCGTAATGGCAAGGCGTCGCGTTGCCTGCAAACACGAGAACAAACGTGCAGTGGTACAGCGTCACTGTGCATAGGGTTGCCAACTGTCTCTTATAGTCCACAATCCCGTACCTCAGACTACTTCTAAAGTAAACTGAATAGTAACAAACACGGTGTCAGTAATTTACCCCTTATATGATTACAAGTACATTTCCTCTGACACTCTAACCCACTGGTGGAATATTTTCTAATACAAAATGATTTAACAACTACTATTTGAAGCCACAAAATTCGTTAAATAAAATTTTTTNGGTGGAATATTTTCTAATACAAAATGATTTAACAACTACTATTTGAAGCCACAAAATTCGTTAAATAAAATTTTTTTACATGCAGCTAGTTTTTGCTGTTGTATATGTTAAGAGAAAATGTTAATTGACGTATACAACTAATTTTTGNTTTTTTACATGCAGCTAGTTTTTGCTGTTGTATATGTTAAGAGAAAATGTTAATTGACGTATACAACTAATTTTTGCACAATATAATCAGTATTTAAAATTGTCTTTAAATAATAGTTTTCCTTGATCATTTCAGTGAGATCAGATGTGTGTCGAGCAATTGGAAGTTTCCCTTACGGCAAATCTGAAAAGGTTGGCAACCCTACTTGTGTATAACATGTAGCAGCTTTATGCCAGCGTCTGATCAGGGGTTGGCGGCGCACCTGTCACGGTACACTAGGCTGACACCTACAACACAATAGCACACACAAGCAGGGGGAGGGGGTTGCCCTGTGGGGTAGCCTGGAACCTCACAGCTCTCACTAATTAACTGAACATTCGCCTCAGTTTCTTCTTTCTGTCGCAAAGCTGAGTTACGTTTATAAACAAAAGTTTTTTTTTTCATTTGACTGCTTTCAAAATTATAATCTACTGTAATCATCCTGTGAATATGCAATAAATACCAAACACTCCAATCATATAAATAAGTACCTGAAACTATTTTACTAAATAGTTCTCTTTTATGATAATCATTGATCCTATAGTTGTATATACGTGTCTTCCTGAGACTGCGCCTGCTAACGTTGACAATTTCCTGTCATCTGTCGCCCGGCAGCAAGAGAACCACTTTGCCAGGAGGCAAAATGGATCAAGTCACGAATATAACGCTCACCCATTTCCAACATCCCGATTTTAAAAAGTGCTTATTTTGAGAATGATACAATACCGGTCACTAACAATAAAACTCCTAAATGTGCGTATACTAACGTTTTGAACCGTGTCCATGTCCATTTACTTCTGTTTGCCTTTGTCATCGTGCCAGTTCCAGTGCACATATCAGGTTATGCTATCAACTTCTGTTCACGAATTTGTCCACTTCAAACTCTTGTAAAGTTCCCGGGCCCGTTACGTTAAGCGATATTTATAATAATATTACTGCAGCCTCAAAGGGTGGGCGCCATGTTGTTAACGTTCGGCACTTGTTACTGTCGACTGCTTACGTTGCCACGGCTTGCCCTCGACTAGATCAGAAGGTAGAAACACGAGACTCAGTTAATTGAACGCTAGTTACTTAAGAAAGAAATAAAGTTCCAGAGTATTTTGTTCTATACTTTATTTATCATTTGAATGACACAGTTCACATACGAATGTCCAGTATGCAGAGTACGAACCGTTCAGAGATGAATATACAAGTACAGACCAGCGCCACAGTGGTTTACCGTTTATTAATGTCTCAAAACTTGCATCGCAAGACTAAGTTACGAAGGCAGGAGGGATGTTCATTCCCTCCTGGCACCCTAACGACCCCCCACACCGGCGGAAATAAGTTGATAGACTTTAGGTTAAGTTGAAAAGAAATGATGTGAAAAGAATTAACGGTCGCGGGTGCTTGCCGGTGTGGGTGAAATACTTCACGCCCGATGCGTCTTCTTTGACGGTTGGTTACTTTGTCTCCTTGAGGCGATAGACGCCACTAGTATTTATGTGCAGGCCTATCGCCCCCTTCTCCTAAGATAAGCGCCCGGCATCCCGCATCTGCCAGCAGCGTCATCTAAAACTGCACGTGTCCCGCTCTCAACACGTTATCGACTGCTGCGCCGTCAACAGAAACTAACCTCTAGTACAACAGAAACTTGTTGACGTTGCCTGAAAATGCGCTGGAGGAACTAAAACTGTCGACACATTCAACATCCCGATAAACTAACCTCTCGTTTCGTATAACATTTGTTGACGCATTAAACTGCGCCGAAGGAACTAAAACCTGTCGACGTTGCCCGATCCACAGAAACGAACTAATCTAATTAATGCTGACGCTTCCCCAAGACAACGATGTTCGAAACGAAACACAACCGGACTCCTGATAATACGTAACAAGCAGACGTCCTTCCGATAACCTACAAACGCACACGTCTGCCGGATAAACTAACACGGGAAACGAGCCACCACGGCTTTAAACTTGAACCCGATAAAAATATTACGACGCTTTCCAAAGCTTCATACACACAAAAGAATTTTACACCCGTGTCCAGAAAAATTATGAATATTGCATCATTACACTCTGTCCAAACGCTTCCGTCATCATATAAACAGAATGTTTATGCAATAAACACACATTTTCATAAAAGTTTTATTTTGAAGAGGACTTTATATTAATTACAAATTTCCTTAAATAGTAATCTATCTATTAATAACGAGTTTTGATTTATCATCAGGCAAATTGATTTTTAACAGAAAAATATTAAATTAAATATACTCTGTAATTATTTCTGCCTCAGTTTTGTATGTGAGCACTTCAATCTCATTGCAGGAATAGCTCATGAGTGATGTATTATCAGGTTTTATCACAGCACATCAACCAAGTATCAAGGCATATAGACGAGTTATTGTTTTCATTCCAGCACAAGTTAGAGGTTTAACAATGTAAAATTATTGATTTGCGAGACATGACAGGTGATTGTTAGGTACGAATATTTGTTGTTTATAACCTAAAAGCATTGTGACTCAAATTGCACATTCAGTAGCTCGATGTCTGCTGGAATAAAAATTGACTCGAATGATGAGTCAACCTTTGTTGACTAGAACTCGATTTTCCGAGTCTTGACCCATCACTGGTGTTTAACAGATCTCCGACAGGAAATATACGCCCGCTGCAGACGAGAGTAAACTACGCACCTTCCATGGAGATGAGCAACAAGTTGGAGGTGAGGCTGCCCCAGGAGTGAGTGGCCTGCTTGCTTCTGATCCAGTCCCACTTGAAGTTCAGGAAGTCCTTCACTATCGCTGGCCCCACCGTTGTGTTCAGCGCCTGCTGCAGGTACAGTCTGCAACAACACCACTCCCATGTTGCTAAGTACATTACCGCTGCTCCTCGCATGTTGTCTATTCAAAACCCACTAAATATTTGAGCACACACTTACAACGACGTCGCGCAAAAATTTGATTGAATTAAAGATTAAAACACTGTTCATGTAAATGAGTGCTTTGAAATGTAACTAGACTTTCTCTAAATAAGTTTTACTTTTAATACAACTAGAAGCAGTTCAAATTATTCAAAATTTTTATTTATATATAAGCATGGGTCTGTTTCAAAATGAAACGTACTGCAATTCATTGTAAAATGATTCTACCATAATTTTTAAGTGTTAACGAGAATAAAAATGTTTTATAGCCTAAAGGTTACTGTCTTGTTGGCATTGCAGTCATGCCAGAGCACATAGGAGCGTGCCCTACCACAAAGTCCTTGGGAGAGGGATTCTCACTGCCTCTTTTTCAAAAAGTGTGGAGAGGACAGGGTGATGCAGTTCTGGCTGATACAAGTTGCAGCTGAAGGTAGGGTGAAATCCAAATGAGAAAATAATGTGCAGGAGTCCCAAATGCGTCGGGCTAGTTGGGAGAGTTCATTGCCACTGCACGAAGGGGTGAGGTTGTTCAGTTCAGTAGCGACAGCGACCGAGTAAGGTCAGCTGAGAGCTACTCCATCCACGTGGGCATTTTACCTGTCGGAAAAACTTAAGTCGCATCCGTGGTATTTAACAGTGCCTGGTATGTATAGCGCCAGCAGTAGCACGTGATTTCCTTCCCTCCAGCGGGCCCCCCCCCCTCAAAGCTGTACAAACATTATTTTATCATTTAAATTTCACTGTAGCCAAGGATGACCAGTTTTTTTACCTCCCCCTCACAAAGAGTGCAAGTGTGACCCTGTGTGGAGGCTGTCCACTTCCCACCAGACAGCTGAGGAGGGGGATGCAAGGAGACAGTGCTGGTTGCTAGGCAACGGCTTCCCCTCTCACCCGGTGTGAGGTGGGAGGAACAGAGAATGCTGTGCTGGTCGCTAGGCAACCAGTTTCCCTCCCGTCAGGCGTGTAAGGGGCAGGAGGCGATACTGAGCAGAGCAACAGCGAGCACACCTGGTAATTGACAAAAGTGAGAACAAAGAACCGCCCCCCCCCCCACTCACAAAATATACAAAGGCAAGGTCGCACTGTGCGAAGCTACAGCCAAAGAGGGTAAAGAGAGAACAATGTATGTTGCGTTTGTGAAGCAATACATTCCGTGTTACAGGACGTTTTCATAACCAAACAATTTAAATTTTGTATGTGTCTGGCAACAAAACTTACCAGTAATACCTGCTACTCACTTTTCTCACTCACCTTTCCTCCCCCCTCTTCCAGTTTCGCAGTCTCTTGGCGAACTCGGGCAGCTTCATGTCCACCCGACGCGTCGGGGGCGTGAAGCCCGGGACCGACTTCTTGTCATCGTAATACTTGAACTTGTGGTTGCGGGAGACAAACACTGTGTAATCCCCCGCCCCCATGTGCCGTTCCAGGTAGTCCAGGTCCCATCGCAGGGCCGAAGCCACCAGGTTGGTGCCCGTGATCACCACTGGCTTCTGCATAATACGGTGCAGCATACATTACTTTTACTCATCAAACTCACAGTTTCTTTTACACTCTGTTATTACAAGCGTAACTACAGAACATATTGCCAAACTCTCAAAATAAACAATAACCAAGTGAATAGAGATTAAAAAAACTTAAGATAGCCATGCATGCATGCATGCAAAAGAAACATATTATTTCTTATACGTACTTTTAGGTAAGGTTACAAGTATGCCACTAGGCTACCAAAAATATATAAAAAGACAGGAATTCAAGTGCTCACAGTGCAGTACTTGTCGACAGGCACGCACACAAAGAAGGACGACACATTTTCCAAGTGGTTGCGCGATCGCGACGTTTCGCTGGCTAAGCCAGCTTCATCAGACGGCGAGTTGTAGGACACTGCGGTCTGGTGGAAGGGCGCTGTTAGTAGTAAACCATACTGCAGTGTCCTACAACTCAGCACCTGGTGAAGCTGGCTTGGCCAGCTTCATTAGGCAGCGAGTTGTAGGACACTGCAGTCTGGTGGAAGGGCGCTGTTAGTAGTAAACCATACTGCAGTGTCCTACAACTCAGCGCCTGGTGAAGCTGGCTTGGCCAGCTTCATTAGGCAGCGAGTTGTAGGACACTGCAGTCTGGTGGAAGGGCGCTGTTAGTAGTAAACCATAATGCAGTGTCCTACAACTCAGCGCCTGGTGAAGCTGGCTTGGCCAGCTTCATTAGGCAGCGAGTTGTAGGACACTGCAGTCTGGTGGAAGGGCGCTGTTAGTAGTAAACCATACTGCAGTGTCCTACAACTCAGCACCTGGTGAAGCTGGCTTGGCCAGCAAAACGTCGCGATTGCGCAACAGCGTGGAAAATGAGTCTTCCTTCTTTGTGTGTGGGTGCCTGTCGACAAGTACTACACCGTGAATACTTGAATTCCTGTCCTTTTATACATTTTTATACATACTTTCATTACGGATGTCAACGTTGATATAACAGATTTTCAGGTACAAAAAAAACTGAGTGGAGTGTATAAGTTTCAGCAGCTTTTAAAACAAGTCCTGAAAACCGATGAGGGTGAAATGAGGATGGCTTGACCGGGAGCCAAACCTGGGTCGTCCAGAACGTGAGTCCAGTGTTGTACCACTGCATCACCTCACTTGGTCTGTGCAACAACTGTTCACCTCAGTAAGCATATAGCAGATCACCAGGAGATCAGCAGTCACATTGTTCTAGCACTTGCGCTTGACCACACACTTCAGGTCAAAGTACGTGGCTCAAAGAAGTGCACAACAGCTCACAGTTAATTCAACGGCTGAAATTAACCACTGGAAAAAATACCCCTGCCTACAATTGAATATACTGTTACAAGTTCCCGTCTGCGACAGAGTTCTCGAAGGACAGAAATCTTAGCTACATAAAAAAGCCATGGGCACTGCCATTTACCATTTGGTTCACCTGCCACCAGCGCTAGGCTCCCAGGCTCACCTTAGGTCCTCTCCAAGCTTGTTGGTTTAGACCAGGACCCGCCTCCTGTTTCTCGTCTGCACCTGACCTGGCTTTTCACCCAACCTCCGCCCGCCATGTCGCTCAGGCTTCAGGGTACACCACAAAGATGTGGGAGCAGGATTAAGACGGATTCAAAAACTCCAAGTAGCGTACATAAGTTACGGACATACAAATAAAAGTGGAACACTTATATGCATGCATCCATTCAAATCCACACTTAGCGTGCATATGTGTTGTTAAAAAATATTAGAGCATTTTTTTACCTGCAAATCCTTTATATAATGATAGAGAGACTTTGGATTTAGATTCCAATAATTTTTAAGCTTAAGTTATTCCACAGTTTTATTGTAATACTGCATAAGCTACGTAATGATGTTATATGTTGGAGATGTACTGTAGTCAATAAAATATGTAATTAGCCAACAGTTTAGAGTAATGTGGTGGAGAGATCTGGGCGGCTCTTAACACCCAGGTCGCCTAGGTGGGAGGAGCCTAGTCTAACCACTGCACCACCACGGCCTCTCAGTTTAGAGCACAGTACACAATGTGTCTAGCAGGTGAACTCTAGGTATTGTGTGAAACACAGAGCACCAGTAGCCAACACGACAGCTGGCCACTCCAGTGGTTTTTGTCAAAATTTCAACAAACAAATGAGCAACAAAAAAAAATCAAACACAAATAGAAAACTAAAAGTTTTTGGCGCACTGGTTTACATCCTGCGACGACACTATCAGGTTTATTACAAGTTGCCAGATGTGATACTGCAATCTCGTCTAAATTTATCTCTACAGTTATGGCTCCACATGGTTCTAATGTGAGTATTTATTAAGAGTCTAAAGTACAGTTACATTGTAATTAATTTACTTTAATCACAGCTGTACTACTTGTGTGCTGTTTCAGGGGCACAGCCCAGGAGTAGGGAGGAGCAGAGTTTGAGGGTTGCGACCTCTCCCCTTTGCCCATTGGGTTGTCAACAATCAGGATTAAAATGATTAAGGATCCTTTACCTGTGATAAAACTATGTAATTACTGTACACTACAATGAATTTTACTACACATACTGTGGTAATTTTCCCTACAACTTGTCCTAAGGCTTATACCAGGGTAGCCACCCTCCTTCACTTCAGTCCCTATAACCAAANGAAATGTATGACTATGCCACTGTGTTTAATACACAATTTGAAAAATGCATCAATTTCTGCTCGTGCACCAATTTTTGTCTATTGCCGCAAAATAATGTTTAAAATTTTTAAGTGTGCTATAATTTTCAGTAACTGTTTACAGACATTGAAACGCCATGACAGATTGTAATCCATAACTCAAGAAATATAACAATTAATTACACAGTAAGTCTTTATTGCAGTATTTATTGTTAGAAGTTTTTAACTGGGGCTGTCACATGTCCAGATAATTATAAATTTTACATTTACAAGAGTATACAGTTACCATGCTAGGCAGCTAATTTGAATTTTTTTTTTTCACTCTGGCCTGTTTATTTTTTTACTGTGACTTGTTACTGGCAACTTTTTACAAATTAAAAATCTGTGTGTCCAATACATAAATATTTGGTTGCGACTGTGAAAATCTCATTTGTGTTAGAATGGCCATTATCAGTGCCATCAATTATTAACTTTTTGTTATTTTTGCTGCTTTATTTGTTAATCTCTCATTAATACATTGTGCTACATAATAATAAAGCAAAACTTTAATTAAAAGGAACTCAGTAGGCATTGTGCACTTTGAACTTGTCACTGTTATTACAGAAAGAATAATAACTACGCGAAATGTATTAAGCATTTGTGTTGCATCCAACAAGTTTCCTACTGAGCAAAAAAACAAAAGAAAACACTGACTCATTGATACTTTTAGCACCAGCATTCAACACACAGGCACAAACCCTCATGAAGCAGGAAAACTATACCAAAAAAGTAGGAAATATGTATTCTGCAATGTGAGTATCCCAACTTACATTTGCAGCTATTAACTCATCAATTCGCCCGTCATTCGCACTAAACCTAGGAATCTGCTCTAGTTGTATGTCATATTTCCTCAGCTGACTGTCATCCCAGTCCTTCCTCTCCGCCATACTTTCTCAACACAAAAACACGCACACTTTCTGTTATGTGTATAGCCGTGTAGCAACTACTACCAACATGCAAAGAATAATACCAATCAATTGCGTCTAGGAAACCACATAAATTAAAAACAAGAAACCAAATTGTTGGCTAAAAATTAGATAAGTGCCATTTTTCGGTTCGAAGTAATTCAATCGTACAAATAAACTTTAGTGACTTTGAATGCATTGAAATATTTTCAACGTGTATGTTTACATTTTTGAGCAAATATAAAGACATCTAGCAACCTGTAGTATGGTAGTGGGTATAACCTTTCTGTACTAGAGGACCATTAAAAAATGAGTACACTCACCAGGCCATTTTGTATGTGTTAAATCCTGTGCAGGATAAATGAAAGTGTGTTATCATATGTATTGGTTTCCAATGGTACGTAACTGGTCGTGTGCATTGTTGGGATTTCCTTGCGCATTAAAATAAATAGTTATAGTTTATATCTTAAGTGAGACTTATAAGGCGATGAACAATCAGAACATAGCAGTTGGAGTTGTTGACGAGAAACTATTATTTACAGAAATGTGAGTATAACATTTTTTTAAAAGGTGCGTGTGTGCACATGTATACGGTTATAAATATTAAACTTCTCTGATAGAAAACGTCTGCTTTGAATTATGATCTGCTTAAAGATGGCTGTGATGTGCGAGGAACAAAAGTAAACTTTGCATGCTTGTCGCCTCCCTCTGTTCGCTGGAATTAAGAATTAAAACTTCTGACGCAGGAAGGCATTCTATCTTCCAGACCCTTTGCCACGTCTACCGCTTCAACCACACCCGTATATCAACAGTGCACCGCGAATGCTGATAAGAGTGTAGTGCGAATGTAGAAAGTGCAGAGCAGGCCAGCGCAGCTTCATACCACCCCCTGCCACCAGTGTGGTTACTGGATGAATATGTTTCTAATCAAACATATATTACACGCCAACACTCAACGGTTTGTTTGGCACATCGGTCTTTGTTCTTGCGGGTGAGGACACACTCAAGCTACACTTTCACGATGCACAGTGGGGTTATTGTTGGTGGCATTTATCTGGTAAAGGCCTAACTCACTCAGTGGTCCCCACATTGTTGGTAGTAAAAAACTAATTTACGAAACCACCAGATTTCATCACCTAATTCAAATGTCACTTTTTTACATGGGTTACACCCCATGTTGGGCGCCAATTAATGTCGGTGTGGGGGCTGTGAAGGAGTGATTGCTGGAAAGGGTTACCTGACTAGGTGCTAAACACCATGGGTGGGCAGTGTCGAGGTGAAATTGGTACTCTCAGGCTTGTGCGGCCGACCGCCCGGCCTTACGCCATTACCTCGATGATTGTATTGTTGAAAATGCCCCCAATGGCACTGAAGAATGCAGACTTCCTCGTGCCAAGTACTTACATCTGAATGAAGTGGGCCTATTAAGGCTGACCTACACACCTTAAACTGTGATGAGCACTGAATGAAATTAACTATACATATTTAGTGGTGAAAACATATTTGATTGTGGTTTGTAGGGGACACATGCCCCGAAATGCCTCGTGGGTGGTGCTCGGGAATGAAACACACGTAGTCTGAAAACTGACGTATATTTATCCTTGCATGGTACACTAAATTCACTTCAAAGTGAAGCTTATGCGGACTCCGGCCGCGCGCCCTCCAGATGGGCTCAACTGCCGAAAAACGCATGAATGCATTCTTAATAATTAGGTCAAGATTTAAGCTTTCCTGGGTGATGCTAATACCAGGGAAGAAGGGGTAGTATCTCCGGTAATTTACGAGTTATATTGCAAGCTACATGATTGGTGAGAAAATGTGAATGAACATGGAGCGTGACACGACATGTACAGACCCCTCTGACTGCTGGGCGATGACTGACTATGGCTGGCAAGCGCAGCTGCAGCTTGGCGGAGAATCGCGACCCGAAACAACTTCCATGTTAAATGAATAAAAGAATATAGACATCTGCTCTTGAAAAAAAATTGAAAAAATACAACAATAAAATTTACCAACTTAACACTTGCAAAAATAATCAATGGTGGGGTGAAATGAGGATGAGGTACTGATGTGAACGCAAGAAACTCACATAAACAACAAACAAAACTGAAAAATACTGTGTGGGCATCTCTCACGTTTTGTACTTATCCCTGTTTATTTTTGTGATCAAAAAATATTTTTTTTTTGTCCCACGTCTTTGGTTTGAAAATTGTTCCGCGTTTCCCTTCTTCGTATAAGGTATTTTGCTTGGGGTGGAAAAGTGAAGGGGATTAATGACACTTCCTTGCTCTCACTTGCACTACACCATTCACTGACCCTGCACGAGGGCGTCGTGTAATCGTACATGCCGTGCATGCTGATGCCATGAAGTTGGGAGCACAGTATGTCAGTCAGACGGTCTAGAGGGAGGTTTTATTTTTAAAGCTTAAACGTTATTTTAAATTATGTAGTGTTTTTATATTTTTCTTATTTGGAAAATTTATACACTCCTAAATTTTTGTGCGACGACGACGTAATTCAACATCTGCCACTAAGAACTGGCTATTGTTAACATCGCCACCACTGCACTGAAGACAGTGGAATGTTTATAATTCATCTTTATTATGTAGTGAATGTCTGATATCTTCACTCTTCTGATTTTATTACCAGTTACCGTAAGGATAAGTTTTTCTCCTATTAAGAGTTGTGAAGTAGTTTTTCTGTATCCACCGTCGACCAAGATTCGAATTCTTTGACCTCGGCGTCGGGGTTGCGACTTCATTTTGTATGTATCTTTGACCGGTTGGCGAGTTTACTGGACCTACGATTTTTGATACTTCATATTTTGGATATATTATAGGGCATGTTTGTTCACGCTTTTGTTTTTGGAGATTTATTGTATTTCTGGCTGTACAGACTATGGCTTAGGCCAGGTGCATTTTGCGTCGAAATATAGTCCATAGTGCATGATAAAGGCATGCGTCAAGAATTGCGCGTTGCGCCGATATCGCGCAATTGCCACAGAAGACGTTTGAATTGAAGCCTGAGAGTTTGGCGTTGTTACCATTAACGATAGGATTTACTGTTGAAAACTTTTAATGAGTTTTAGAGGATTGATTCCGTAATTTATCATTCTTCCAACAAGAAATTTGAGTCTTGGTGTTGTGGATATGGACATAGGTATGTCTTACGTTTATTTTTCTTTAATTTGTCAAACATTCACAGCATCGAACCGAGCTGGATAACGGAACTGACATGCAGTGTTTCTTTTCAGAGATTGTGTTTTGTGAACTGTTGTGCAATATCTTTTTCCCAAGAAAAACTTGCGTGGGCATGCAGTTTTATTTGGCGGGGCTGCCTTTTGTTAGCCATACTTTGATTGGTTCCTATTTTCCCGGCGATCTTCAGCTGTTGTCTGATTGTAGCCAATAAGAAGTGGGCGTTAACACGTGACTCTTTCCGCCTTCCGTATCCTGCCTCTTGAAATTAGGTGGATTTCTCGAAAATTTGGTATTGTAACATTTACATCCCAATTTATTTATTCTTCCATTATGTATTATAATACACATAAGAGCTTTTTATTTAGAACGACACACATTCTCACAGCACGAGAAGTGCTTGTCACTTTCATAAACCTACAAATAATCAAAAGTATTTCAGAAAGGTTGATTAAATTCCAGTATATCAATATTGGTAAGATATCTGAAATTTTGAAAAAAAATATGTGTGTATAATAAGAATCTTTTAAACGTAAATCAAAAGTTTACAGGGGAAAAAAATTGTAAAGTAAGCACTTTTGAAACAAACCTTTGGGGAAAAAATCTTTACAGGCTATTCATGGTAAAGTGAGCACTTTCTGAAAGTCCTCTCATTTGGAATGATAGTTAATAAATATATTTTATTTTAGTCTTAGCTGTTAAATTTCTGAGTGCGGTGAAATATACACACTGTGTTTATTGCTTACATGACAATATTTATTCAAAAAGGTGGTTAAAGGATAAAATATGGCTGAAAGGAAAAATTAACTAGGGCCTCAAAAGTGCTCACTTTACCATGAACAGCCTATAACTACATGCTATGTTCGCGATGCGGCGCGTCGTGTCCGACTCTTGCAGCCAGTGACGAGTGTTATTTGCGGCGACACTGACCGTGCTGCCATCTGTTTTCATGAAAGGAAGCTCGCAATGAAATGCTTAAAGCAAACAAAAATCAGTGAATTTTTTTGCCATTTAGTCAATAAAATTGTTATTTAGTAGTGATACACACTTTTCTTTAATAAAAATATAGTAAAATTCGAAATTGAACGACTTTTCAGGCATTGGGAAACATTATCCTGTGGTTTTCCTAAAGGTAAGAAAAATGTATATAAATGTGGACTCGTGCGAACCGTTTCTTATGTACATTTCCTTTTGTTCTGTACCTCAGCTTTTTGCCAGTTTATTTAATATGAAGTAAATAAATTGTATTCTTCTTATTCCCAGTCGCTGGCGACGAGAATTGAAACCAATGTTCGACGCTCGTGCAATGCACGTTGCCAGCATCAAAGCTCTAATTGGCTGAAGATTGCTGCATCGCTCAATTGTGAAAAGGGATTAAGTTTACACGTTACATTAGCGTGCAGGCCCCCAGTTAAGAAAGATAGTTCTAATAATTGATGAAGAACCTGTTGAGATTGTCAGTTTTTTTTTTTCATACACAAGTTTACAAATTTGCATATTCTTTACACTATCAATTTCCTAAAAATTACATAATTTCACTTGTACAATGCATTAATAATATGGTAACGCTAATAGTAATGTTACGGCAGTGTTTGTATTGAGCATTTCGTGTATTAGTAGTTTGTATAGTTCTGTTTGGATGCCGTCAGTAGTGACTTGTTCAAAGATGGTTGCATTTTGATAATTTAGTATTTTATTAAGATTCGTTACATACTAAAAACCTTAATACTAAAATACCAAATACATCCTAATTTTAATAGACTAACTCGTGTCTTGTGAACTTTCAGTAAACTTAAAGTGCCAATTTGAACACCGACTTCATTTTGCGGCTTGCACAAGGATGCTAAATGAAATCAAAAAAGTAGACACTAAGGAGGGTTTACAAAAGTGGCTTATTACCATGAACTGCCTCACACTCTGTGTATGTATGTTTATATATAGTGGTACGAATCTGAATTACGCCTAGTGGTTAATTCATAGGTCTTTAGTTTGTGAAAATAACATTTTGTACTAAAACTTTAAATTTTGCTGTTGAACTTTTATAAAATTGTGTCAAGTTGTACCAGTAATTGAATTTTTCTTTAATTTCAATTAATTTGGTGTTGCTTAATATTTAAAAGGAGGTGGAAAGGTAATCTGTTGATTGCATCAAGTTAATGGTGGTCAACGGTAAAAGCTTGTACAAGCTGCATGTAGTCTTAATGGAGACGTGTCTTAGTGAGGAAGTGTTTGATAGTGAATGATGCCAAGATAAACATTTTACAATCTACCAAAGAGATGGGAACAGGAAAGGAGGGGGAATAATCGTGTACTTAAGAGAGGTCTGTGGAATGGGCTAGTGATATGACTGAGGTGATGGAAAGTGATATAAGGGGGAGGTGTTGAAGCACAGGTTGCTAGCAGTTTATACAGGCCACCAGGTCAGGGTTGGCAGGCAACAGAGGAGGCCGAGGGAAATATTTATAAACTTAAGCAGTGGACTTTAAGACCCCCGCCTACCTGGAGCTTGAGGCAGAGAAGCGCAGGAGCGATAAGGGTGACACTGCCACTCGCTTCAAGTGTGCCATCGCTGCTAAGCGCAAGGCTCTGCTCTGGCGTGCAGTGTTATAGCGGTGACCCTCTTATTTTATTGCTGGAAAGTCTGCAAGAAAGTTCAGTGCAGGTCCCTTGGGTGAGGAGTATGTTTTGAACCATAGCACTTTAAAAAGCCATTTCTAGCCATTTTGGAGTACTTTAAAATGGTGTTTCTAACATGCGCAACATTTAGAAAGTACTCAACAGTTTTCGTTTGAAGTTTGTGTTCCTTTCGTAGATTAGCACATTGGACTCATCGTTTAATAGTTTCGTGGAAAAACATGTATTTCAAACATACTGCAATGTAGTTTAAGCACCAGGTAGGCAAACGCCTTAAAAACACTATTTAGTGCAAAAAAAATGGCATTTATAGCATGTTGCTGATTGTTCCATATCCTAATAAAGGGTGTTTTCTGCTTGCATAGCAGTAGCGCCTCATGGTAACACCTGTGTGTGTGTTATGTCTGGTGTCCCCCAGCAAGGCCCAGTTGTCACGTGGGGGCACTCGGTCAGCAGTGGGCGAGTGCCGCGTCTTCCATTTGCCGGAACTCGTACTCATTGCAGTTGCTTTTCCGTCTTACGATTGTCGATTGCACTGAGTGCACTGTTTGCTGCACTATCCCCAGTGCCAGTACAGCAGTTTGAGTGCGAAGGTGGCCAACAAACAAGCACTTGCTTCAGGCAGTCGCGTGATGATTGCACTCTGAGTGCACCCAGTGCAGTCAATAGGAATATGCCATTAATACACAATAAAATAATAAAAACAACATGGCAGTGTTGCCATCTTAAGCCAGGATCAGCAGGAGTCGAGGCTGTCCGTCCCGTGGTATACGTGTTGTCCCAGCTTGCGTGGATTTGGTGAGACGAGACATGAGTAGAGAAGCAACATAATTCTGTGGTTGGGTCAATGGGAGCTCCCGGAGAAAACCCACTGGCCATCTGCAATGTTCGCTACGTTTACCACGTGTGAGAAATCTCTACTCGTATTCACAGAGGAGGAGTGGAGTGTCTTGCAACTGACTAAAAACACACAACTCTTGGCTGTCGTGTGCTTTGATCTTGCAAAATTAGATAAATTAATATTACTCAATTATTTTGTTAGGTGGCTTCTGCAGCCTGGTATTTGCCCTTTTTTTGTGGTTGCCTAATTTTATCTGTAATTTTGTGTACAGTGTCATTACTTTATCTTATCAAATTGTTATCAGCAGCTGGTTGTAACGTGGAGATAATGAAATCCCAGAATTCAAGGATTAAGGCTGTTGCTAATTTTGTATGTGAACTGATGAAATAATTATGAAAAGAAAGTGTTAAATATATTCATTCTTTCTGAAATAAAGTACCGGTAGGTACTTTGCTGTCACGACATTAAGCCACAACCATGTGTCCATCTTGTCTTTATCTGAAAACTCAGCAAAAGAAACTTTTTTTCTCTCAGACCAGACATCAGAACTGTGGGCTGAGTAATGTTTTCAAGTTATTTAAAACCTTCTATTCTCGATACAGACCTTTCTGAGATACAGCACAATCCACAGTCACCGTTCCAACAGTCACTGTTCCAACAGTCACTTTTCTGCTTTGCATGCTCATGCCTATTTGAGACTGATACACATTTATACAGCCAACACCCCAGTACCTTGTTTTTACTACAGGAAATACAGTGTTCCTGTAAATTGATTTTCTGTACCACTTTTTTACAAATGTAAGTTTGTTTTACTTAAGAAATAAGACCGCTTATAATACTGCATTTTAAACTAACTGTGATATCAGTTAGTGGATAATTAACAAAGACTTATAATTAATGTTTTATATTGAAAATGTTTGTGAATTGTGTTTGTCCATCTAATTGTTCTCAAGTGTTGTTTAAAAATAAAAATTATCCTTTCTTTTTGCTTATATTTGAGCACTTTACCCTCTTTCTGCTCACATTTTATACGTAATCACAGGTACTTTTATCTAAGCTACTCACAGCTAGAATGCTTAGTCAGCTAGAATGCTTAAAGTCGTAAATAGGGAAATTGAAATATTGTACACTCATGACCATAAAAATAAGTGCACACAGATCAGATTGTCCACGATCCCAGATCTCTCTAAGTTTTATAAAGCCTGTGTGTAGAGATGTTCTTTTTTAGATGACACACAGAGCTAGAGTGAAGTGATGACGGGTGTGATTGTCTTGCTCATCAGGAGCTGTTGTACGTCGTAGGAGCAATAAGCAGGGTAGTTGCCAAGGCACAAAGTGTAGAGGTCACATGTCTGGTAGTGTGCTTGTTGTTTACCGTTATAGTTAATGACCTGGGGATAATGGTGGGTGGCAAGGGAGGAAGGAGAAGACTTATGAAGCTATGATTAGGTTAATAATAGAACATACAGCTGCAGTCTGTAGCCCAAGTATAGAAGAGAAGGTATGGGAGCTGGAAGGCAGGTGTGAGAAGGTGAGTTTGAAAGGAATTTCAGGCCTTCCTTAATGATGGAGTTGGGGTGGTGCTCCTTACGGCAACAGGCAAAGAGAGGAGAGAGGTTGGTCAGGATGGTGAATGGAGTGTGAGGATGGGGGAAGCTAAGTGGACATTTAGCCAAGGGGCTGTATGGTGGTGGGGGTAAGAAAGCTTCAGAGGTAATGGAGGACAGAAAGGGGAAGGCAGTCCAGGCTGGTGAGAACAGTGACGGAGTTAGGAGTTGGTGATGGTGAAGTGGGACGGGCAATGTAGGAGTGGACCGGAGAGTGAGAAGGGATGACGGAATGAAGCGCCTGCCACTAGGCAATAGCCCAATTGCAAGTTGAAAAAAAATTACTGTGGTTATTAAATACAATTAAAATACCGTCAAGTCCGCTATGCTGGGCTAGCAATGCTCTCGTAATTTGGCTTCTTATAAGCGAGAAAGTGAAACAAAACCGTGCCCCAGATCATCTCATCTTCCTCCCATCACAGTGAACCATGCAAAACTCCTGATGGAGTCCAACATATATACTGTATGCACTTAAGTCTTTCATTACAATGATGACACAACCTATCACACAAATATTTTTTTGGTAGGTGGTTCTCTTTGTTACAATAATCACACTCAAAAAATCTTCCATAACAATGCAGTTCCATCTATGAATATGGTGTGTGAATTAGTAGATAATTTACAGCTTGCTACAGTTACAATTTGATTAAACAAAAACTTGTATTAGTGAAAATTGGTATCTGCAATCAATCCAAATGACATCAATTTTCAACTAGACATCACAACACAATTGTGACATGCTGGAACATTACCAAAAAATTTCCCAATGTAAAAATACATTATTTTCTCCACTTTTAGGCAGTACTTTAACTTTTTCACATCCACTGAATTTTTCTCCTTTTATGGATAGTCACATTCAAACTACCGGTTACTGTAACTATGCAGTGCAACAGTGGATTGTCATTTTGATTTTAGTTTATCCATAGAAAGTGCAGTTTCTGGGACAGGACTATAGGAAATGGCTGTGGTGCAGGAGCCTACACGAATATTGTATCATGTTGCAAAAAAATTAACAGACTTGGACTTTCCTGTATTCTGGCTTATAAAGCCTGTGTACCATTATGGAAGTTTCCTTGGAAGATTCCATGCAAGCTTGCAGGACTGCTGGTATGGATTATTCTATGAAAGATTCAGCAGACTACTTATATTATGTCGGCTCTCAAGACCTCGATGTTAAGAGCCGCCCAATTCTCTTCTTTCACTCACTTATAGTATGTTGTGTTACATGCTATATTTATTTTATTTTATTTCATCTATGCATACTATATTTCATTTCATATTGCTCTATGGTTCCATTTTGATTAAATGTCAGTTGTAATCTGTGCCTTTATAAGTTGAATAAAGCCTTATTCTAGGTTTTAGCATTACACTACTGCTGGACATTTTTATAGATGTTTTAATAATATTTGTGCAAAATTTTCTGTAGAAGATTTGGTACAAGGTTGCAGTTTCAGCCAATCAGAGTGGATGGTGGGTGGGGTAGGGTTCTTCTAATGACTATAGTTGTCTTTTGAGTTATATTTGTTTAGAGAAACAGTGATAAGGCCATTAATTACAAAACCATGATTTTTTTTTATGCTATGTAGGCCGAGATAGCTGGTCTCATAGAAACTTTCGCCAGAACATTGTATTGTAGCACGTGTGTTGGAGACCCAGAAGTGAGGGAGCAATACAAGGATGTAGTTTTCCCATTGACACGCTGTGCTGTGCAAATTAGTGGCACATCATTATACGCGATGAAAGCAAACATATGAAACTACGCCCATATAATTGTACTTTTCTCCTACTGCTTAAGGAAATCACACAGCCAAGCTGTAAAAATTTGATTTTTTATCATTTCCACAATTTTTTTTTTAATACACTTAATATGATGAAAGTAAAAAAAATTGCAGGTTTAGTTAATTAGTTTTTACCTTTTGTGGCGAAAATTCCCATGACCAGAACATTTATTTACTGAGATACACTCTTTCATGCAAACAACAGTTTCATAGAAAATATTTTGTCAAGTGTTGTGTGTGTGTGTGTGTGTGTGTGTAGTCGGAAGCCTGCTGGCGGTAACGCTGCTGTTCTCCGGGGTGGGCTTCTACGTCCCCGGCAGAATACTGACCACCATGCAGCCCTTGGGAGGCAGGCAACACCACAATGGCGGTGTCCGACTGCAGCCCTCCGAGCCGCCCACCCACCCGGGGGTCGTGGACCTGAGAGGTGCCAGGGAGCGGGTGAGCAATGACGTCGCTCGGCAGAGGCGAGACACTGTGCAAAAGGTGAGGCAAAGCTGTGCTGTCAGTATATCCTTGGCTGTGTTCACTTCATGACCTGCAAATATTTATACCAAAGGAATGTTTACTGCAAGCTGTTTTGCAGTTAACTGAGTTGAGAAATGTTGGTTGCAGTTTTACAGCGAAGGTCTTGAATGATGGTGAGGGTGAAATGAGAGAATGAGAATGGAGCAGAGGCAAGGACGGGAAAGCTGGAGTACTCACAATATGTGAAACCCACCGGCCTATAAAGGCAGGTCTGGCGGATATTATTGTGTTTATTTTGATTTACAAATAGTTAATAAACTAAATTTGTATTGCACTAGCGAGTGACTTATTGGTCCATTTGCTTCTTTGCAGATGATGAAACACGCATGGGACAGCTACGTTCATTATGCTTGGGGGGAGAATGAGTTGCGGCCAATCAGCAAGAAGGGACGTAGTTCAAGCTTGTTGGCGACCCGCTCTCTGGGCGAAACCATAGTGGCTAGTCTAGACACCCTGTACATCATGGGCATGATGGACGAGTTCAAGCAAGGTCGTGACTGGATTGAGGAAAGCCTGCATTTCGACAACCTGGTTAGTGGTTGTATGTTTGGTGCGCAGCTGGACACACTGTGTAATCACCTTATTTCTCTCTTTCCACATAACGCACTCAGAGAGCTAAATAACGTAGCAGTGAGAAGACATTTAGGCCGCGATTGTGACGACTATGTTCACGTAAGCCTGCTATACATTGACTGGTATGTTTCAGTGAGACTTAGTAGTTTCACGTCACGTAAGCCATACATTCTGTAAAGAAAGATACATGACTCTGTACCATGTAATCTTGCTGGCCAATCACAGTGGGGATAGAATCAGTTATATTTTTTACTATTTATGGTTAGGTTTAATTTTTTCTGTCCCATCTGCTCATGTATTTAACCTATCAATTGTCCCTTTTCTCCTGAAATTGAAGAAGAATGGGTAATAATAAGTTAGGCTACACTGAGTCATACAATGAATGTAATCTAAAATTGTGTAATGCAGTTTTTAGGGAAAGCCAAGAATAGTTGTTCAGAAAAAGTAGCTACATTGCACATTTAATATCGTAATATTTGTACAGTGTAGAGTGGACACGTTGAGCACCAGGGACAAGAACTAAAGATAGTTTTTTATCTGAACATTCACAACATGTACTGTGCATACCAGCGGCTGACCTCCCTCGATGCCTGCGCTTGATCCGCTGGCATGGCCCAGCCGGCAGCAGCTGATATTAGTGATGGTCCGGCTGTGCACAAACTGTTACAAAAATAGTCATAATGTGTCGCCAGATGTGCAGCTGACTATACGGAGACGCATGTTTTAGCATGGAACCAGACTCTGCAGGTACCTGTCCCCTCACTGGCTGCACCCCGCTTTCCCGTAAATTCATCCGCCACCCGCTGCGACGCTAATAGTAAAGGGTTTATGCATTTCTAGAAATTACAGATTATATGTAACAGAAGTTCAAAGTGCTTGGCTGTAATGCTCAGTGTTTACAGTCAAACTGCAAGCTGAAGTACTGTATGTAACTTAAATGCAAATCCAAAGGTACTTTAATACTGAAAATTTGAGTGCCTTAATCCGTGAATTGGTGACTAAAATTTCTTGAGTATTCAAATTGTTTTCTCAATTTTTATCAAATGAATTTTCATAACAGTTGTGTAGTAAAAAAATTTTTTTGAAGCATGAAACTTGAACATGATGTTACAACTTGAAAATGAAAAGGGGGTAAAAGTTATCTTTATGAATTAGTTGTTAATTTAGATAATTTTGTCCTTAAAATTGTACATTTCATTACTCGGAACGTTCTTGAAAAGTCATTAAATTTATATGAATAATGTGCGAGAGCCATGTTGTTCAAACAGTACATACCTCCTTTGCCATTCAGTGTGAAAAATATATCAAACAATATGGATAGGTTTCTTCAAGATTGTCGTTGGACTGAATTTGTCTTGTAGGTTTTGGGGAATTACGTAAATAAAAACTACATTATTTCATAGTTAGCTAGTGTGTAATCCACCATGTTGAGTCACTCTGCAAAGACAGAACTGGCTCAGTTTTTTTTTGCTTTTTTCACTGGCAACACAGTTTTCTGTCTTGGCTCAAATTTATGTTGTGATTGTAGGAGATAATTGTGGCAACATGTAAGATGATGGTGTATCAGGTCCTGTTATTCATTAGGAAGAGTAGTGATCTGTAAATATACGTTTTGAACAATTCACCTACTGTCATCTCGCAGATCTTGCAATAATCATCAAAACATACTTGGAGCAAGTTTTGAAGCTATCGTTGTTCTCATTGTGCACTGCAGGTATACGTCTACAGCAGTGGGAAAATTTATTTTTTCCAAAAAATATGCAATTGTTTACAGTATGACATTGTTATTAATAATAGTGCTACCATTTGTTTCAGACGACAGATGTGTCACTATTCCAGGCGACTGAGAGGATTGCGGGTGCCTTGTTGTCCTGTTACGCCTTCACAGGGGACGTCATGTTCCGTGACAAAGCCGCGCAGTTGACAGACAAGATGCTGCCCGCATTTCAAACTCAAACTGGCATCCCACGCTCCATCGTCGACTTGAAGAGTGGGGTGGGTATTTGATCAGTGAGCATTTATCATAATGTGTATGTGGTATTAAGTGTGAGAATACCACAGAAATATATATATATATATATATATATATATTTTTTTTTTTTTATTTTTTTTTATTATTATTATTAAAATATCAATGTTGCAAAGTCTTGTGTTTCCGACAACCTAAAATTCAAATAACTGTATTGCTGAACTTACTATAATATGGCGTAAAAACTGTTTAAAAATACAGTAGAATTGGTTTTGAAACAAGATTTTGTGTTTGCAAATGCATTAATTTTTTTTTATGTAATGGAAGAAAACATAGGCAGTTATAAATATGTTGTGTACCATTAAATGGCAAACTCCAGTAGACACCTGTTTTCGGAAGGTGCCATGGTTCCTGAGAATAACTTCCATAAAAATGCTACAGTTGTAAAATCAAAATTGATAAATTTTGACCACAAGCAACACATTTTTTCTATTACGGTTGTTTGAATAAGTGGTGTACACTGTGGTGCAGTGGTGCAGAAACTATGGCTGGGTGAGTGGGGGTTGCAGTATCTTGGCAGAGTGTGGTGGACTGCATCTAGAGTTCGCATACCTGTCGGACGTCACTGACAACCCCATGTACCGAGCCAAGGTGGAGCACGTCCGGGAAACTTTGAAGAGCATGGACAAGCCCAACGGGCTCTACCCTAATTTTGTGCATCCCACCACCGGCAAGTCGTGCCAACGTGAGTATGCAACAGCTTGCCGTGTTAAATATGCATTTGCAGTTTCAGAATTCCTGTGTATTGCTCTTTGCTTTCATATCACCACAACCTATTGCCAGTACAGATGTAACAGAAGCGGGTTCATTTCAAGGACTTGCTTGATTTGCTGTAGTCTCATTTTGTTAATGGGACATTATACAGTCTTCATACAGAAATTTTTTGTATACTAGTGTGATAAGAAGCAAACAAAATATGTAGACTATTTATTTTTATTGGAATACAGTGTTTCAGTGAATTATGTGCAAAAAGAATAGATTAAATTATATATGTTGCAAATTAAGATGTTGATGATTTTTATTAAGTGTGATACTCATTTTTTGCGCATTACTGATAGTATTTAAAACAGTTCTTTTTTATAACAAGTTTCCTTAAACATTTCATTGAGGTCAGATGTCTGAAGTATCCCTTACGGCAAATCTGAAAAAGTTGGTAACCCTAGGTGGGTCTAGAACTTGCATCTCCGTCAACAGCGAGGTCGTTGGAAACAGAGCAAGTTGCTCAGAGAAGTAGGAGTGGGGAGGGGAAGTGATCTGCCATGGCCTCCTGTAGTAAGGAACCGTACCAGCATTCACCTGGAGTGATTTTGGGAACCTTGGAAAACCGAAACCAGTATACCCAAGTCAGAACTCGAACCCAGGTGTTACTAAATGCAAGTCCAAAGGTTTATCACTGTGCCACTTTACTTAATTTGTGGGGAAACCCTGTCTCACAATGTAAGGGAACAGTTAAAGTAGTCGGCAATGCACCAAAATGTCCAACCTGCCTGACGGAGGCCATCGAGGCATGGTGCGTGTTGACTGAACTTAGCTCTGCGGCTTACGCTACTACGAAGGCCTTACTCAGTGTCGTGCATGCTCCTTAGTGATCATGCAAGCAAACCACATTAAATGCAAATGGAACACATGTCTGGCTCTGACGATACTGTGTGGCGAACTTTGTTGGACTCGTGCAGTTTGTTCATGGTAATCAATTCTTTTGCATGTGAGCTTTGTACGGTCTTTCATTTGAAATGGAGCTTGGCTTGCAGTCATGCTATTCTATGACTCCCACAGCTGTCTTCTCCCTGGGCGGGCACGGTGACGTCTTCTACGAGTACCTGTTGAAAGCCTGGATCCAGTCGGGGAAAGCAGACACGGAGGCTCGCCAGATGTACGACGAAGCCATCGAGAGCATTCTGGAACACATGATGCGAGTGTCGCCTGGCGGCCTCACCTACATTTCTGACATGAGATACAATGCACTAGAACACAAGATGGGGCATCTCGCCTGCTTCTCAGGTATTCTCCCTCATTATCCTTGTAGCTAGCAAATGAATATTGTTAGTCAGTGTTGCATTTAGTTGTGGATGTTGGCGGTGTGTGAAGTCAAACTTCATCCTCACAGCCTCCTATAATTACTATGAGAAATGACACGTGTATAATGACTGGTGATTCTGTATGCTAGTTATTGTACTAACAGATCTCAACGAAAATTTGTTCTCAATGTTGCAAATACTCAGAATTATTCATTTGTTATATATTTTTTTAACTTTAAACAACCATATGTATTTTACTTATATACAAGAAGTTGTGTTGGATTTGTTCGAAAGAGAGGTGTAAATTTAAAACACTTTTATTGCTACATAGAATATTTTCTTCTGCCCAACTGAAATATTTACATTCATATTTTCAGTTGATAAAAAAACAAACGTAACTGTGATACTAGATGCCCATCCTCTAGGATATATATCAGCCTGTCACTACTAGGCCACCTGCGTTATACAAGATGATGGCTAGTAGGTTACATAGTTACTATACTTTGGTGCAGACTAAGGGCACTAGAGTACCTTACTTCCTGCACTTCTGCCAAGATCAACTAATCAAATAGATTTTAAAAAAAAATCCGAAGGAACCTGGGAAAGAGGAGCAACTCGTGCAGATGCTTTGAGGGTAATAACGGAACCCACGACACGTCAATACTCAAGTCAAGTCTTGGTCTCGTCTGCCGTGATGAATTTCCATTTATGTGCCATAACTGCCTTTTCAGTTAATCACTAAATATGTCTTGTTATAACATGTATGTATTTTAAAGAAAATGTTTGTATCTGCCACATTTTATGCAAGTGTTATCTGGCAACTGTGGAATACAAGAATGTATCAGTGATTTTAGTATGTATTTACATCATAATTAATTACTTGATGAAAAATCAACATTTGTGTTTGTTGTACAGCGTAATGTATATTGCCAGAGAGGTATGGTTGTAGTTTCAAAATAGGTGTCCCTAAACAACTGAAATTAGCTAGAGATCAGTATAATTCAATATGTGATGTGAGGCCAAGCGTTAAGAAGACAGAAACAATCAAGCAGATTTAGTTTCCTTAGAGTTGGAGGTAAGTTCTTACAGATCACTTGGTGTGTTTCACGGACATGCAGGTGGGTTGATCGGCCTGGGAGCACACACACGACAGGACAGGAAGACGGACCACTACATGGACGTAGCAAAGAGGGTGACCAACACGTGCCACGAGGCGTACAACCGCAGCGCAGCGAAGCTCGCCCCGGAGGTGTTGCGCTTCACTGCGAGCCTGGAGGCAGAGGCCTTGAGACACAGCGAGAGGGGCTACTATCTGCAGGCACAGACCTTTGAGTCGTACTTCATCCTGTGGAGACTCACCAAGAACCCCAAGTACCGCGAGTGGGGCTGGGAGGCCGTCCAGGTATGTACTGGCGTGTGTGCGTTTGTCATGAGAGTGTCACGTAAGTTTTAATTCCTCAAGGAGAGTCTTCGTGGTGAAGATATAAAACAAAAAAATATGTGATTCAGTTCCCATAACTCTGCCTGTGGCCCACGGTGACTTAAGTCAGCACATAAGCATACCACCACGCCGGCCACTCGAGGCTCAAATACTTTATGTTGCATACAAGTTTACATTGAAACATATTTGATACAAATTTAAGGAACCTGAATTATTGCAGTTTGTAATATTGAGGTTTGTATTATGAGGTTTTGTAATCATTATAAAAAATTTCAAAAAAAATTGAAATGTCAAATCTGTTATGCAGCATATTGGAAAACAAGACATGATTATTGCCAGCATGATTTCATTTAACCAGTGGACTTGACATTACATTGCAATACAAACTTACTAATATTGTTTTTAAATAAGCATTTAAATTAACATTAAAGTCCCTATAACACTACAAGGGGAAAGGAGGCAACTTTGTATTAGAGACCTTTTAACTAACAAGGTTTCACTGTAATGTCTGAAAGTAAGGGCAAGACATGAAGCAGTCATAAACATAACTATAACTTCTATTCTAAATTACTTTTATGCAAATCCATCAACGACAAAGCATTATTGGTACAAACATTATTGTGCTGTGTTGTGTACGACACGAAAAGAAACCAATTTCAACAACTAGCAATTAAAACATACCTATTTTAATGGAAAATTAAACCATGTATGTACCTGTTTTTCCTGAAGTTGATGGTAAAGTCGAAAGTAACGACTTAAACTAGGTACCCTATAGTGCATTTTCACGAATGTGATTGCTCTCGCTACTTGTCCCAGGCTCTGGAGAAGCAGTGCCGTGTTCCTGGCGGCTACGCAGGCCTCAAGACTGTGTTCTTGGCTGACGGGGCGAAGGACGACGTGCAGCAGAGCTTCTTTCTTGCAGAGACGCTCAAGGTGAGTCACAAGACTCGGGGCAAGAGCGGCAGTCTTAGCTATGCCAGTTGATCCTTATTATTCACAGCACATCTGTTTGTTTATACATACTGCCTCTTGAAAACTTCATATGTATCTCACCGTACGTAGGGCCACAGGGGTGTACTCGCCTCCCACCAATGTGAACCAGGTTTGTTTCCCAGCGAGGTCGCCTCCAGAGTTTTGCATGTGAGAAATATGTCTGAAGTGTTGTTGGGCAGTGGTTTTTTTTTTTTTTTAGGGATCTCCTGTTCCTTCTGGGATTGTATTACTCAAACTTTTTTTCAAAACAAATTTTAAAAGGTAAGGGTGCGAGTGTTGCATGAAGAGTTTTGCAGAAAAGTGCAGGACTAAAAATAGTCAGGTTCATTGTAATACAGACGGCTTTACCATCCCACAAACAAGCGCGTAGTGCACAACTACGGCACGGATGATGTCGACTGCAACTTGATTTTTTTTGTTACATGAGCTGAGGTGAGAGTGTGGCTTTCAAGTTGGGAAGGCAAGCATTTCACATTTATTAATCACGCAGGATTGTTGTCAACATGCCTCAGTTTAGGCCTATATCCAACAGGCCTAACCTCAGATCTGCCACTTTCAGCCATGCCACCCCAAGCCACGGAACTAGCGTGTCAACACTCGTTTGCCTTGAATGGACTCCTGCAGGAACAGTATACTTCACTGACCAAGCATCACAGCACTTACAGTCAAATATAAAATTGCTCATTCTGACCAACTCGCCTCTTCTAGACCAAGCCAACTCCATCTGAAATGATATAACAAAAATGAGAGCACAACTACACCACCAGACTATGTAATGAAACACTGAAATTTGGTTCTCTACCCACTGGCCTTCAAACCAAAGCACCACCCCCACCTCTGATTGGTCAGAAACCCTGTTTAGCCTCAATCTTGACTCTCTCCACACCACAAACTCTTCCCATTCCATCCGTCTCTAAAGTCGCATCAAAACAATCAAACATTGGACCCAAGTCACAGGTACTCAACATGTCTGACCATAAACTCACTTCTGCTGAATGCAGAATTCTTGAAAAAGTCCTTTCGTTAGCCTCATTCAGGAAATTTGGCCTCTTTGCCGCAGTGAAAGATATTCTGGAATTTGTATGCAACCTCTGTCTTTAAACACTACCTTGGCAATCTGCCCACCGCCAAGGACAACGACAATACCATAGACCCAGCTCTAACAAAGTTTGCACTACCATCCACCTGTGACCCCCCTCCACTTCCTCATCCTCAAACAATTCATCTCATTCATACTTATGGACATCTCAGACCCAGCTTGTACCAGTTCCCTCCGTAACAACAGCAGCACCACGCCTGCAGAATGGAAAGCCATCAGAGACGTCCAGCATAACAGGGACATTATCATATTATCAGCAGACAAAGGTTCCACCACAGTAATCCTTAACAGAAATGATTACATACTTGAAGCAGAAGACCAGCTGAAGGACGCCTCCACCTACCGACTCCTGCCACAAGACCCTACAACTAAATTCTGTTATCACATCAAACAGTTTCTAGCATGCCACGGCCCCCTGCAGGGTCTTTCTCACAAATCTATCCAACGGCCACCTCCAGGACACCTCATTGTATTAGGATGTGGCAGCCCTAGGAAAAGGATCTTGGTATTTGTGTATTTTCACCTTGAGCCTTGTGTACAGATGCTCCCATCATACATCAAGGACACCAGCCACTTCTTAGAATGCCTGAGAAATATGGACACAGTCCCTCAAGATGCCTACGTGGCCACTATAGATGACACTTCACATTACGCCAATGTTCCCCACACATCAGGACTGTCTGCAATAGAATGATCTCTTAACCAGAGACCTCCCAACAGCAAAGCTTCCGCAGCATTCTGGTCGAACGAGCTAGACTCGCACTAAACAACAACACTTTCAGATTCCAAAACAAGCATTATCTCCAAATTAAAGGCACAGCCGTGGGCACCTGCATGGCTCCCTCTTATGCCAAACTTTCTGAGCCTCCACCCACTCTGCTGGAGACGTTTATAGACATCTTCATGATCTGGGATTCACTGAGGACAATCTCATCCACTTCCTCAACCACCTCAACTCTCACAGCCTGCTCAAGTTTACCTGGACCTACTCTATAAATCACACGCCATATTTCTGGATGTGGAACTAGCCCTTCTCAATGGCAAAGTCGAAACAACTGTTCACATTAAACCCACCAACCACCTTCAATACCTGCATTTTGACGGTTACCATCCATTCCATGGCAAGAAATCTCTGCTGTACAGTCTTGCTGCGACAGTTGACTTAAACAAGCAGTGTGATCTGATAGCCAAAGCCTTCCTCGAAAGTGGCTACCCCACATCCCTTGTTTCCAAACAGATTCAGCATGCCACTTCAACCTCAGATCCCAAAACAAAGATCGGTAACTGTGATATCCCTCTGGTTGTCCCCTACCACGAGGCCATGGACAAACTCAGAACTCTTCAAACTGGTGCACCCCAAATTGCCACCCAGTTCCACTATCAGTAATATCACCACCCCCAGGGGTCTCATGCCTGCAATAACCCACGTTGCAGCTCTTGTGCTATACACCAGGCCTCCACCTCCTTCAACAGCAGGCTCACTGATCAGGGTATCCTATCCAAGACAGCTATAACTGTGCATCACAAAATATCATCTATCAGGTACAGTACATTGACCTCACCACAAACACACTGACAGGCAATGAACGGCCACAGAGCAGACATCACACAAGCAATAGCTGGGGTGGATGTAAAGCCAGTTGCAGCATCTCACAACCACAAATTTGACTCCTGTTACACAACCAGAGTGGCGATGGCCCTACCTCATAATAATAATAATAATAATAGTGGAGAACTGAGTCACTGGGAACTGGCCCATCGATACATCACCAAATCCACACACACACCTTTCCTGCCTCACCCTTGTTTGTCTCCTAGCCGCTAGGTTCACTATTTGCCAACCACCGCTCGCCAGATTACAGTGTGTAATCACGTGTAGCTTGAAGAAGCTTGTCTAGCCAGTGAAACGTCACGACTGCGTATCCACGTGGAACATTTTTTTGTCCGACTTTTGTGTGTCTGTCTCTCTCTCTCTCTCTCTCTCTCTCTCTCTCTCTCTGTGTCAACAAGTACCGCCCTGCGAATACTTGTGTTTTCTGTCTCTTTTTTATAATGTAATTATAGTAGTATAATGTCCTATTCCTGCCGTATAATATTATTTACATTCACAGTTTTGTTAAATTGTTCCCGTTTTCAATAAACTGAAGTTTATGTGCCATGAGATAAGTGACCTTTTTTTGTTTAAAAATATCTCTGCTATGTGTGTTGTGCTCAGATTGTATCTGTTGCGGCAGCTTCCAGTATTCGCCCAGTCTCCACCTGCTTGGCATTTAGTGGTGCGTGTTGCTGGATGGCAAAACAGCCTAAATCACAAATATAATAGCCACCCTATTAATTTTGGAGTTGGAGATTTCTTCAAAAATTGGGTGTGTTTTAATTATACTAAATATTTGAGATGGGTCCAAACCCCATTTTGCAGATAATTACCAGTACCGATACTTTGTGGCTGATAAAATAGATGCCAAATGTTTGACCAGTATTTTTACTGCCATGCAATATTTCAAATTTATTTGTCTTGTGCATGTAATTAAATGGCCATCTTATAAATAAAACTATTTCTCTTGAAACAGTAAACACCAGTAAATTAAAAAAAGAAACTGGGTTTTTAATTTCTTTAATTGCATATTCAGAAATTGGAATAGGAGTTAACTAGAAACGTAATAAAAGTTGTTTACAAACTGTTTGAAGCCTTCACTTCGGAACATCCCGTAATAGTGCCAACTCACTACAAGCGGAGCAAAAAACTATGGAACTTTAGGGCACCGACGTGATCAAGATGGGTTCGTGACCTCAATCACGATCGTGTATTTCATGCTAAATGCGCTCATCTGCTTTGATGGTTAACATTCACAGGTCATGTTTTGTTCATTATGAAAAAAGAATACGTTTGTGAAGTTAGCATAAAACATGTACGTGTCGACAAAGGGAATATATGGCTCACAGTGGAATCTACTTGTCTTACGTCCAGCCAATCACAAACTACTAGAAATGAATATAATTTTTGTAATGATTTAAAAGAAAATAAAACACAATTATTAGACCTACATGCTGACCTGTGATTGGTGCGTTGTTGCAGTACCTGTACCTGCTGTTCAGCGACGACGACCTGATCTCCCTGGACCAGTGGGTGTTCAACACGGAGGGACACCCACTGCCCATCAAAGGAGTCAACCCCTACTACCGCCCCTTCTCCCTTTAAACCTGGAGGAAATAGGAACAATTTCTAACTTAATTAGTGCCAGTGAATAAACGGGAAACAATGCAAGCTGACGAGCATTCTCTTAATCTCTGTTGTTTCACAAACAACAAAAAGTGTCGTACTCAACACTGTACAGAAAAATACAAAATATTTTATTTTAACCATTACATGTCGTTAGAATGCCCATTACTAGAGGTAGTCAAATTTCGTTAATGATGTGACAAAATTTTGACTAATGTATTTATAAATGTATTTTAAGTACTCATACAATAATTTATGTAATTTTACAGTAATTTGTTTTTGTGAAATAAACAGTGATGTTGCTAAATTCATTATTATACATGATATTATTATGGTTTCACGAAATGTACGTGATATTCTAACATTATTACACAAAAGATGACCCCAATCTATGCTCCACAGACAGAACTCATTCTCCTGTTTGACCCGGCCACACTGAACAAAGCTACTGAGTGTTTATTATTGGTTCCGATTCTTGCGGGACGTGTCAGGTGAACGGAGGTTCAATGATACACATGGAACTAACATATACTTCTACGCCATCTACATTGGTATTAAATACAAAGCAAAATTATAGAGCATCAACCTCGCTTTTTTCATTTATTTATTTTTATTAACTTTGATTAATTATTAAATAAAGTTTATGGTTATAAATTACTAGGTATGTAGTTATAATTCAGAGCATATGGAAATTCTTCAAATTAAGTTTTTACATCTCTTCTGGTGCCACCCTTGGAAAAAGTATTTTAGTCTGTTAATAGCTAATTGAGCAGTTTTGAAATCAACCTTTGTAAAATGTCACTGCACATGCCTGCATATATTCTAACAAGCACGCCGACTAGCTTGCACCCAGTAAAGCTGATGGCAATGGAAGGAAAGTACCGTAGTTTCATGCCTTACCATTAACTGAACATTTATGAATACTGAATTAAGTTTTTTTTCTTTCTGTTTATTATTAATGCATATAAGTGTAAGAATTAGCAACTTCATGAACTATTTATTCATATAATAATTTCACTGTTCACCTTGACTCTTGCACAAACAGTTATGCTCATGTTAATTATACATGCGGTTGAAGAATACACAAAGTGCGTACAAGTATATCTAATTTATTCTGAACAGCCTTTAGGTATTGTTTCCAAGTAATTCAGAAACACATGTTTACACACACGCGTGCGCATGCACACACACAATAATGAGTTTTTTTTTGCTATTCAATACCCTGTGCCGCAGTATGGGACTTGTGTACTTGATTCAGTCTTCTGAAGAAGCGTCTTGTGGACTGGTCAGCGCTGTACCACGCCACAGATAAGTCCATCTGCTCACATTGTGGTGGGTCGATGTAGATAGTTGATGTAGTGTTGTTATTATCTGTTAGTGTGTTTACATTTGTATTCCCTTGTTTGCTTTTAGTTTAACTCTCAAATATCTTATAGCTTATTCCACAAGCCTCAAACATTAAATTTCTATTTAATTTTCGAAAGTTGTGTGGAACCAGTTACTAGTGACTCAACAACTCATTTCATTGCCAAAGTCTCGTGCTCATTGTGGTGTTAAGGATGTTCTAGATTTCTTAAAAGTTCATTTTCAGTCCCATATGTTCAACCAGCTCCATAACTGGCATGGTATTACTACTGGAATAAAAAAATTACAAAATATTGAGTTTATTTTTGAGTATTTTGTAATGGTGACTAGGCTACTAATAATATATATAAAAGGACAGAAACACAATTCCTCAGTCTAGTACTTGTCAACTCGCTGGGCCAGCTTCATCAAGCAGTGAGTCGTAGGACACTGCAATATGGTGGAAGGGCGCTGTTGGTAGTGAACTTAGCGACCAGGTGGCAAAGTTAGGTGCAGCAGGTAAATTTAAATGTTACCGGTATAGCTGTTGAGTATGGTTTTGGAGCAGTGATTATCTCATATTGAGTCCAGGGGGTGGCCTGGATTTTGTTATAAGTTGATGAGCTAATGTCCAGTATCTGAGTTCCGAGATATTGCGTTAAGGTGGCGAGAGTCCTACCACCAATCACCCTTTTGAACTGTCCTAACTCCTGTGTGCAATAATTGTGTTAACACTATTTAGACTACTCTCAGCAAAATTACATGTTATAAAGTACAGCTCTGATTTTACAAGATGCCATGGTTCCCTAGAATGGCTGTTACATGCGACGCATGACGGCTGCGGTAATGGAGCTTGTCAACGTCCCTAGGCCTTTTACTGTGTTTCGCCAGGAAATACACACTCTGGCTGGTTCTAGCGAGGTGACTTGTAGTACCTGCCGCTGGGGTTTTACAGGATTGGTCACGGTTGTCTGCAGGGCACACAGTTGATGTGAGGCGAGGCCTCCGGGTGACTGGGGTAAGGGCATTTGCTGGCTTACCTCTGGTATTCCTCACCCAGGGCTGTCGTGTGCGCTGGTCGTGGCACCAGGGGGGAAGGCGGTGGTGCAGGCCTCGTCCTGCGGTGGACGGGTTGTTTGGAAGGCGACTGCGCTGTAGGCAACCATCAGAGTCACTGGTGCTGGAGGGCTCGGCCTTCACTCCCAAGAGGAGAGGCTGACATAGGTGGACGAGCTGAACCACTGGATGGACGGCTCTGGGAACCCTAATAAGGGGACCAAAGAAGTTGGCGGAGTGGACTGCGAAGTGAGTCTTCGTCAGTCACCAGGCGGCTCGAGCTCGTTCCCCCGGGGGAGTCAGGCAGCTGAGGGCTGGTGTGGGTACATTCCCAGAGGTATGACGAGCAGCAAGGACAGCAGACGTTACCATGAGTCGCCATGTCACCGACCTCCCCACCTTCAGATGGCCTGCCTTACTTCGGTAACTCCTCACCTGCTTAGAGCCACAGACTGTGTGTGACGCAGCCGCTGAAAGCCTCCGCCTCGCCGTGCCAACAGACCCCATCCACAAGTGAGTGTGTGGGATAAATTAGGAATCAGTTTAGCTAGTCGTGTAAGTTTTTAGATATGTAAAACACAGAATAGGTAGTGAGTAAAAAGATAAACTCCCTGTGCGTCAAATAGGGCAATCTCTAACGTAAGCGTTGTGTAATGTAACGTATTCCAGCAAACTAAGTAACACCAGGTCATGTCGTGTGTCATAACCTAGCCAGAAGTGAGATGGCCCTAAAGACCTTGGTCACAGCCGTGCTTCCAATACATGCATTGGCTCATCAGGAAATTGAAGGTAATGTCTGTTGTTGATGCTGCTTTTACTGTCTGCCAGTTATGTTTCTGGCCATGAGGCAGAGGGAGATCAAGTTTTAAGCACACGTTAAGTTAACCAGCTAATGATGAAACCCTAGACTAAGTACGCCTGGAAACCAAGCTAGAGCCAACATCATCATTGTACAGTTCTGTGAATGTACAGTATATGTCTCTTGCTAGAGTGGATCAGTCCAGTCGAAAACTTGCACCTTGTATCCAGTTCCTTTTCTTGTAATCTAACTCGCTCCCACTGCTCACTTGTAACTAAACTCAAGGCAGACCTACCTACTCGTCGAGCAAGTTTGTTAACTATTGCCACTTGCTAACTAAATGAATTATTTTATTTCACGTAAATAATTAACTTGTATTTTTAAAATAATTTTTCCATTAAACTCATAATGGATGATGATGATTTTGTAAATTTTCAGTTAAAACTCCTCACATGGACATGATTACCTCTGCCTGTGCATCCATCCCAATATTTTGAAAGCTGTGTGTACTGCTCGTCTAGCAGCGTACAACTTCCCTTGCTGCCGATGGGCACGCAAACCGTAGGTTTTGTAACCTTGAATGCCACTGTGAAGTTGTGTACCTGAGCCAATATTGTGAAGCAAGAGAGAACTTGCATGGACAAGACAATATGGCTCCATCCTACTTTTTCTTGTATGGTATTTGAAAGAGCAGCTTTCATTTCAACGTAAGTAAGGGTTGCCAACCATTTACGTAACTTTCTCGCTGCATACACACCTCAAGAACAACTTGTCCACGTTCACTGCGGAATCGAGCTATCCCCTAAAGGCTAGGATCGTTGCGATTGTAAACTTAAATATTTTTATTTTTCACAAGCTGCGAAGGTATTTTGGTTTTGTAACCGCATATCCTACCTCACACACTAACCAAACTAAGATAATGTATGAACCCAGGCCTTCAGCCACACCCGTGCCGCAGGTCTGTGCCCGAGGGCAGGGAATAGCATCCACGAGATCCTCATCTCTAAGCTCAAGTTGTTTTAACTCCAACTGTATTTCATTGCTGGCAAACGTGTCTTGATTGTGGTGACAACGGTAGTCGCACACGCTAAACTTTGTGACCTCTGAGGGCGGAGTCTAGTGTGAGCTGGTGTCTATGTATTTCTAGAAGACTGCAGTAGAGAATCATTATTCATATGTCCTGGACGTATGGGTATGGTGAAAAGGTTGACAACCTGAAGCCTGGCTAGAATCATAGGCGACATACAGTGACGAATCAGGGCACATCCGGGATAACGCAGTATGTTTTGTGGCAGTTTGCCAGCCAGAGTAGCCAATCACTTAAAAAATCCTAGTGTTAGGAACAGGAGTGAAAATGTACAGTTCCCCGAGGTGAAAGGCAGTCATGATCAAAACTATTTATAAGTACAGATTGAAGAAAGACAAAGAATTAGTTCTAAAAAAATTTTTGTAAATTTTATTTACATTCTTTGATACAACGAAATATTTACATGACAGTTAACTACAAAGCATTCCACTCACATCACTGGATTTGTAAATTGTACTGAAAGAAAAACATATGCAGGGTATTTATAAATAAATTTTTGACAGCATGTCTGTAACACACATTTGATCACCTGATAACATGAATTTAATATTCACCACACTTATTAGTTTCAAAATAGATAAACTAAAACTTTAATGTTGCTCAGTGTGAGTTTATGTAAACATATAAAACAGCCATTATATGGCGACTTGTACTCTCTCGATCAGCTTACATCACAGAAACTTTGCAAAACACTTCACTACAGGCAGTACGAGTTACCGTATACAATTCCCTTGTAATGCAACAAACTTTTAAGATCTGGGTATAAATACCTGAAGGATATTGTTTTGCTTGTGATCCAAAGAACAATTCCTGTGACAGCTCCACACTGGATCCTTTCACACCAGTGTGTGGACTGGCCGACATACCACATTTATCCGAATATGTAAGAGTTCTGGTGACCATCGTGTTGACATACAGGCTGCTGTTAACACGGCAATGAGAAACTTGAACATGAGAATGTAACTCTGTTCCTCGACAGAAAGCCTAGAGCTGTGTGCAAGATGCGCGTATGTGGTTATCCACACCATGCTTATTCCGGTTTTTACTTTCAAATAAAATAATGAAGGTCTAATTTTTTGCATGCTAAAAGTTCTGAGGTAGATATTTTTGCTTTGTTAGTAACAACTGATGTCAGTTTTTGTTTTAATATACCCATCTTCCACTACAGTATAATAAACAAAATCCTTCAGAAATTGAACAGACTGTACTTTATACATAAGTGGGCAGAGATATTGCAAATTCCTGTGCTTTTAAGACATTTTCGCTGTTTTGTTAACTGCATACAGTTTTGCAGGTTTTTTTGTTTTGACGTGATTGAGCACAAAGACTGCTGTCAATTGCTCTTTCATTGACAAACTTCGCTTTTATTATAATAATGATGAAGGATATACATGTTGAAACCTTAATTAATTGCTATAACGTTTTCAAATAAATTGTGCAAAGCAGAAACATTTTGTTTTAGAGATCCTCCTATGTTCTTGCAAATATGTCATATTGAGGCCAAGAGCAACCGTGCAAGGCTCAAAGCTATCATTCTCTCACCAGGTCCAGGCACACCATTCCACCGAGCAAGGCGGGGTAGTGGTAAACCTTCGGACGCACATTTGGAAGGACCTGGGTTCAAGTCTCAGCCTGGCCACCCTGATTTTGGTTTTACATAGTTTCCCGACTCGCTCCTGCTTCTCTGATGACCTCGCTGTCGGCGAGACATCAAGTCCTAAATACTTATTATCACATACTAATTTGCCCTCCGGCCGCTTTCATTAGGAACAACATGCAGTCTGCCATCGACCAACGAAGCTCACACTCCGAAGAAGGCGGTCGAATGAGCACATCACCATCATGCCAACGTAGTGCTGTGAAAGAGTTAGGAAGTAAAAAAAAAGATCCTGTGAAATCAAGATGTTGCTGTAATATGTTAAATAAAACAATAATTACAATATTAACAGGATATAGACAACACAAAAATTATTCACAGGGTGTTGTTTATTCCATCTCCTATTAAGAAAGTTAATATTAACCTAGTAGCCTATTCCTGCAATACCATAGGTCAAGGATAAATCATTGCTCGGCTTCATGGTACAGTACACCCAATTGGTATGTGGTATTAATTCAGATTAAGAAAAAATTTTCTACAAGGCATATGTTTATTGCATTCCATTATCAAAATTTAGTTCTTGCTGACAACTTGGGACTTCATCCTTACCGTAGTTTGCATACTACTACATGCAATAAAACACACGCTTAGGCAGTTTTTACATGATGCAAAATGGATTTTGTACAAGGTCTCGCATGGCGTTTCTCATGTGAGCGAGACTACAGATCAAACTTTGAGCAAAATACCTCCTTGCATGAAACAAGTTGATGGCCTCAAAATTCAAAATCTCTTATCTAGCTATAATCTTAATAGTTAAATTTTGTGGACACATGCTGTTTTACTGTAGTGGCTAATAGAACCGGATATTAAATGTAATTACTCAACAATCTCACAGCACTATCTGGGCTCCACTCTATTCCCAAAACAAAATATTCAAAAGTTCTTCACGATTAATATCATTCACCTGATTCTTCTTCACACAGCTGTATTCTCTGCTCTTCTACTACCTCCCTGGTTGATAGAAGAGGTGGCCACAAGGCTAGTAAATAATGACCGATAGAATCACTAATTTCGTGCAAAACTTTCTTGACAATAGGACATACCTTATCTCCTGCTTTCGTACGGAATCTGCCTTACTCGAGAGTGCCATTTTCCACAAATCTTGCATCGTGTAAAAGCGCCCTACAGAATCTCGTCAAGGTTAACAGATTAACAATTGTCAGAAAGTACATAAATTTACATTAATACAGTAGTTTTACAATTGCTTGCTTCAACTCTGTGGTGGTTAACAAAATGTTCTCTTGGTATGCTTGCATTTTGTAATTCAATACAAATGAAAGCGGAGTGGCCACGCCACTCAACATTTTACACTGCGCATGAAATAAGAGGGGAACAATATCTCGACTCCAAACATTTCTACCTACTAGACGCACACACACACACACACACACTATACAGACAACATACACAGCGAAAACACACGCATGCACCACTGGAATGAACACACTGTCCTATAAACTATTCAGTTCTTGCAGAGAACATGTTTCATGGCTTCTTTTCTCACTTACTGTGAATAATTTAAAGTTATTTGGCGTGTATTTCACATTACATTTGTTCATAATTACATTTGTTCTGGAAACTCTTACAACTGGCATGTGCAGCAAGTCAGTAATATGTTGAGACAACATTCGCCAATCAGTGCCTAGTAACTTACTTGCCAGCCTGCAGCCTAGCCAATAGGGTGCCTTTCGCAGCACGCAGTAGCCAATCAGGCACGAGGCACATTCTCGGAGCCACACCATTTCATGTTGTGTATTTGCTCTTGTCTCACAGAGGAATTTTACAAAACACTGCTTTCTTTCGTTAGAGCATACAAATCAAAGGTCCCCACACAAAGATATATTTCGCAGGTGTCGAGAACTAACCGAGACACTTCTCTGAGCTGGGATGGGTTGCCTGGCTCATCAGGGGACATGAACAGAGTCCTTCGGGATGCTGGCTCTGCTTAAAATAATCTGGGTGTGGCTGTTTCTGGTACACGGCCGTGGGTTTTACGTCAATAAATCTGCGTTTTTAGGTAATATTTTCTTTGGGATATAGGAATGAAATGATAGTAACAAAATGGATACTTCGCCTTTTTGACGTAAATAAACACAACTAGACGAGACCTTTTGTTTGACAACAAAGTCAGTGTGCTAGCACACTGGAGTTGTGAGATGTACTGGCTGGAAACTGCCACCAATTGCTGTGGGCGCCCACCCGCACCTCGCTTATGTACGGCACCAACATATTTGCCTCATAGTCATGTATCCAATTGAACGAGACCACATTTATTTCAATCATGTTTATTAGTCTCAAAGTTATAGTGTTGGAATGATCACCCTGCAAATGTTACATCACTGTTTCCGTCCTGATATGCCACGTGTGCGTCTGATTTTAAAGACATATTCGTGTCAAAAATAAACATAAAGTTCCCTTAGTAGTACTTGGAAATCAGCATCGCCAATGTTGGAAGCTGTCAAACAAGGCATTTGGTACCCTGGCAATGATTAAAACAAAGCAGGAATACCCTCAATAAAACAGATAATTTCTCATCTAGCAAATTAGAAACAAAATGTACTTTCCAGAAACCTAAATTGAAAGCAACTGTATCACATCACAAAAACTTGCAAACTATCCTCGGTACATAAAATCAGCGTTTACAAGACAATGCAACAACTTGCCAGCTGTAAGAAGTTGATCAAAGTTAACAGTAGCTCCTGCGATCATTGGTGATCTGAAACCACGTCTTGCTTTAACATCGCTTGTCACGTGCTATAGTTGTTATTTTGGTCATCAAACATATGTTAGCACAATACATTGACACCAATGTAGCCATCAGGACACAGAATAAATCCCACTGCAGGATTTTAAGTAATACAATTTCAAGAGTGGTATGGCATACGCTGATATTTCACATTTTTCAGGAGAGCAAACTGAAGGTTTGATAAGCCACGGTAAATCAAGAGTTTGTTTGTATTAATGCACTTCATTTTGTATAAAACGTATTCAAAGTTTATAATACAAATGTGTTAAACTTTTTATAAAATTTCTATTATGTTACACCATCTCACAGAATTGCACAAAGGATATGTTTTCACTATTGTAATAGTTCACAAATTACTCAAAATTGAAAAATATGTATCAGCTTTTGATGTAACCTAGATTTGACCCTGGCTGTTTCGTCTAGCTGAAAACCTCTAAATACAGAAAAAATAATAATAAAGGACAACAGCGTATGCCACACCACCACGCTATAACTATTAATTATATAATATAACTTATGGATACTTTGTGTGTTTCTTCTCTTTTGTAACAACAAAGCCATAACACTTTTAGACACAGTATAAGTAGTTTGCACCTTTCCTCGAACATAACCTGACATTATAAGAAGCCCTACTGTAATTTATTTTGCAAGTATCCGCATTACTATCCTATTGTCACAATTAAATTTCACAAAAAAAAAATATTTGTATAGACTTGTGCCCAGGTGTGAAACAAGAGAGTGCGACATGTGATATGGTCCCTACTTCGGAATGGCGGAGGAATATTGAGAGTTCTGGTCACTGTCTGTAGTTTCAGATTCAGTCTCGCACACAAACACAGTTAGTTACATCCAAACTAGCACAGCTAAAACATCTGGCAGTTAACATTTATTTCATGAAATCTTGGCAACTATAAAATAAATTAGGTTGTACGACACGAACAAATATTGTGTCCCGACGGCAAACCTCATTCGAAGGTGCTACGATATTCGTTCCCTACAAAGCTTCAACAACAGATATCGTGAACGACTTGCTTGACGAGGGAACCAAATTTCAACTAAAAACTCGTCGGTGATTGACAACTGCTAAACACACAATATGCTGTTACTGTACGTTAACAATTTTAAAATATTCACTTCGTGATACAAAGTTCTATAACTACACCTTTATAAAACACTAAAATTCATAATTTTTTTATCAAGGATGATGAGCAGTTAAATACGTCCTCTGTTCCTGCATCACGCTACTTCGGAATGCACTTGCACGTATGAACCAATAATTGCTACCTATGTAGACCATGCTAGACTTAAGAATAAATATCATACCATATACATACATACATATCACAAAGACATTATGTACACTACGGGATTCATAAAAAAATGTACATCACATCACTGGCTCATCAGACTGAGCTTTACTTGCAAGATTACAACAGAAAAGTTGCTAGAAGACGTGAAGTGCAAGATATATATATATATATACACACACATACATCCAAACACTAATGTATACATCAAACCTGGATTCGATGTACCGATGTTACATCAATATTAAAACAAGGTTAAGAAATACACACCCACAACGCGCCCCCTCGCCTGCTCTCCGCAACCAAATTATGTTCTCCAGTATTTCTACAACTTTTGTATTACCTTGTCTCGCACAATAAATTAACACTCGCGCAACACGTTCCCATGTACGAAAAATATAGCAGCTGTCCTGATAACCTCAGTCTCGTGCTCGTCAACACTTGGTGTGTCTTTGTGAGCCGTGATAGCATACCGCTGCAGAACAACGCCTCCGTCACAGCGCGTGATGCTACGATGCATCAACCACACCTCCCCACAGAGTGTGCGGAACACAAATATCTAGAGGTTGCTTGATGAGAAATAACGGATCAACAAGCAAACAGTGCAACAGTCCTGATGTCGTCTTGCAAACTCACTCTCTTTCTTCAAGACTGACCTGGAACACAAATGTTACTGAGTAAACAAACTGTCGGCTAAATTGTGCTGACACTTACCATTCCCACGTTAATCCTGCGAGTAGCCTAACTAGTAATTACAAACTGCCATTAAAACAGATACAAACAAACAAAACTGCATGCAATTATGATGATTCTCTCTCTATACAAAAATTACATTCAAGTGAAACTTTTTTTTATACTTCTCAAGAAGCCAGGAAGTGTTACAAAATGCAGGGGCACAAAAAGAGTGAAACGGATGCTGTATAACAGTAAATGGAACCTGACTGTAGGGATAAATTGCCAGAAAGTGTAAAATTAACCTATGCAGGGAGTTTACAGTATTTCAGTACAATTTCAAAATTGTGCTTTTATTTTTGTTGTTAATTGTGGTTCAGCAACTGCTATGAATACGTACTTCTGGGTAAGCACTTCATCTTTGGAAGCCATGCCTGGAAAGCATTTTTATAACTGGCAACAAAAAATAATGACAGTGTGCGTTAGCAAATGAAGTGAACCAGCATACATTGTAGATATACCGACAACTGCTGTGGCGAGCGGGAAGGTTCGGCGTGACTTTAGTGAGGTCTTCAGTGCTAACGACGGTGAAAAAGGTAGATATGCAGCAGCACCGGAATGCAAGCACGGGGAAAATGGGAGATCTCTGAGAAAACCCACTGACCACCGGCATCGTCATGCAAGATTTCCACATGCAAAAATCTGTGTGTAACCCAGCTGGGAATGAAGCCACTTCGCCAACCACGACCTCCTGACTGCAGTAGGGATGGAGCAGAACACAGGAAAGATAACAAACGGGAGTACCTTGAGAAAACCATCAGAACAATGACCACACAATAATCCTTACCTTTACACTCTGTCATTACATTACGCAAGGTCAAATGCTTCATATCCCAATATTGTACACATTATCATCAGAACTTATCTCAGGTGAGATGAGAAGGAAAGGGGGCGTAGTCGTGTAGAGAATTTGGCACACCTTATGTTGGATAAATCGTCCCTTAGAAAATTTAAGTATTTACACACGTGTTGCTTCCTGTACACACGTTTTTACATGAACTTATACCAGTAAAAAAAAACCACCTTATAAAATATTACGTAGCGACCTCAGGCCTTATAAAACACACTTCAGTTACACCACGTGAAGTCATCGGCACCTCTTGGTGCGTATACTAGCCTACTGCTTCGAAACCGTCTTCACTATACATAGGTAGTTTCATATGAATTGTGTGTTTGCTAACAAGGCAGGAGTTCATATTCTACCTCCACTTGTCACACCAGGGTGCTAGAAACTTAACCAAATAAGAGCATGGCGTGGTACAGAATCCCTTTGGATACCGTGCGAACCCCACCGCAACTACCTTCCACATCAGCCGTCTGCGTAGCAGCAAAACAATAGAATTTCTAGAACATATTCAAAAGGAGAAAAATGTCTACGAATGTGGTAACAGCCGTTGTCTCAGGTCGCTGACGCAACCTCGGCTGTGACTTCGGAAAAGACAGACAAACATACTAACGCGCACAAAACATTTACAACTCTCGCAAAACAAAAGAACATTAATCAAATGTCTTAACTGAATTAGTATTAACTGCATCATTACTAGCTATATGGTACGTACTGGTTTTCTGGAAATTTCATCAATTCACAATGCAAGTAAAAGTTCACAGCAGATGCAGTTTCAAACAAGTCCCACTACATTCACCAATAATAAAAAATTTTAAACGTTCTATCTAGTGGGCGACTTTGCTAAAATACATCAGTAATCAAATAAAATTGCAAATGTTTTTTAATTGCTGTGAGTTTTGAGAAACTTTTATCGCAACCTGCTGTCTGCTAGCAAAGAAACCAGACTACCACTTAGGTAGGTCATCAAACAGTAAGCACAACTTCAAACAAAAAAATGTTTTCTATAAAAAGCAAAAACTGCTCGACTTGTCCGAGTGATGTCTGCTAACAGTCTACAAAAAACATTTCACGTTTGACGACAAGTTTCTGTTTTCTGTGTCTGTGTGTAATATTTTCTAAAAGTGAAAGCTAAAACTTTAGTTAAGTGGCTTGCATTAGAGGCTATGATCATGCTGAGCTCTCCCTTTGCTCTTCCAAGGCTTGGACACAGAAAATACACAGCTGCGAGCCTGGACAACTTGCTATTGGCCACTATATTTTGGAAGGGGGTACGGAGGAGGTATGTAGGTAGACAACACAGCGTGGAATTCTTCCTACTAACTGAATGGAAAATATTAACCCCTTCAATAAGTTCAGTACTCCGAAGGTAAATTAGTTTTCAAAATATCTATTATTATGTAACAGTAAATCTATGTAAAGTCACTCGTTTCTAAGACACCTGGAATAGCGACCCTCTCGAAATAACAATTTTTTTTGTGAACAATGAAACAAATTTCAAATGACTGACACCTTATAAATAACAACCCTTTTCATGGGAACCTTGAAAAGGTCTTGGAATCAAGTGTTTATTGAGGTGTTAATAGTGGGGCACTCTCGTTGACAGTAGTGGATGGCTTTGTGAATATAAAGGGTTATGATATGAACAAAAAGCGGTTTTTCTTTACATAGTGTGGCAGGCTCTGATCTGCTCAGTCACACCCCACTCCACCTTCCTCGAGACATTGCTCAAACTCGCAGATATCTGCAAACTATGCAATGAACCAACAATGTGACACTTGCACATCATTCTGATGTCAATATCAAAAAAGAATAGACTGCTAATACTCACAGGAAATAAATTAAGTTAGAAATTGTTCCTATTTCCTCCAGCTTTAAAGGGAGAAGGGGCGGTAGTAGGGGTTGACTCCTTTGATGGGCAGCGGGTGTCCCTCCGTGTTGAACACCCACTGGTCCAGGGAGATCAGGTCGTCGTCGCTGAACAGCAGGTACAGGTACTGCAACAACGCACCAATCACAGGTCAGCTACACACACTTCAGCACCAGGACCAATCACATGCCATCACAGAGGCCGAGTGTTATAACTTTTCGACACACCCTTTTGGAAAAATATAGGAAGGGAGGGACATGGTGGTAAAGTAAACGCACTGCTTACCTCAAACTACAACAAACTGGGTTCAGTTCCTGCCAACGTCAAATTAGATTCTTAAATGTTGAAAATGTGGAATAAATTGCCATTTGAGAGTGGGTTTTATAGGGTACACTCGTCTTCGCCTCACCACGTACCTGGCAGGGCTGACATGAATGGTATGGTGATATTAACAGAAGCCATCCTGAACTGTGAGCATGATCAATGTAGGCTAACAGAAAGCCAAATGACAAAAGGTACTCAATATGATGTAACTCGCATGCCATCATGCCCAGGCGCGGATACACCTCATCCGCCCGTCACTTGCAAAGAACTGGAGAAATAATACACACTGCCCTGTGCTGGATCTTGCAACTTACCTTCAGTGTCTCTGCTAGGAAAAAACTCTGCTGCACATCGTCCTTTGGAGAGTCCTCCAGGTACACGTTCTTGAGACCCGAGTAGCCTCCAGACACTCTGCAGTGCTTCTCCAGGGCCTGGAACAAGCCAGCGAGCTCTCGTTAGTCTGAACTCTCTCGTAGTGAATATGTATCAGCACACTGATGACAATGTTTGATACACGCACCAACATGAATGAATATGTGGTTTATCACAAATAGTTCAAGATGTTGCCACGTGTCTTCTATTATTTCGTCATCCGTTCCAGGAGAAAACATTCACGTACCATCCAATTACCAATGGCCAGTGGATTTTTTTATAATTCCCATTCCCCCTTCACCAAGGTGAACCAGGTTCAATTCCCGGTGAGGTCACCCCCTGATTTTCACACAAGAACCATGCCAGACAACATAGCTAGCCGGTGGGTTTTCTCATATACACCCTGTTCCCCTGCCCTTGCATTCCGGTGCTGCTCCAACCTCACCATTGGCTCTTATGACCCTGCTATTACGAGCTGCCCAAATCTCACCACTCCACTCAGCATTTTATCACTTCTGCGGTTACACTTTGTCTTTGCCTTGCTCTCAAGGCCAGCCGGGAAGTATCCCTGAGGTGGGGCAGTTAGCTCCACTGGACAAAGGCTTTCTCTCAACTTACCAATGCTCCAGCCGCCTTAGCACCGAGTGCTGTACACATTTACTGACAATAAGACGAGAGAGAAGGTAGTCGCCTATATTCAAGGCTACGTGGCCACCAGTTCTCTCTCTCTGTTCCCATTTACAACAGTGCTATTTGTTCACACAACAACAGATACTGTACAATGTTAATTACTGGCCACCTGTCAGCCTATAAAATGCTGAGTTTAAAGTGTCAAAATCACACATTCTTACCTGTTCATTTATATATCAAAGGGCAGGAATTCAAGTACTCGCAGTGTAGTACTTGTTGACGGGCGTGCACGCACACACAGACAAAGGGTGACACATTTTCCACGCGGTTGTGCGATCGCGACATTTTGCTGGCTAAGCCAGCTTCATCGGGCGGTGAGTCATAGTATGGTGGAAGGCCTCTGTTGGTAGTAAATCTACCGGCCGGGTGGCGAACTAGGGTGCAGAGGGAAAATTGAAAAATTGCCGGTATAGCTGATGAGCATGGTTTGGTGCTGTAATTATCTTATGTTGAGGCCTGGCGGCTGCCTGGATTTGGTTATAAATTGGTGAGCTAATTCCCAGCGGCTGAGTTCTGAGCTATCTCTTGAAGGTGGTGGGGCTCTCACAACTCTGGTACTGCAGCAGGAATCAGAATCTTTGTTGGGTGATGCTGCATGTGCTGCAACTCCACTCTGGATACAAAATTCGGGCTTCCTCACCACAAACACAGAACCTGCTCTCCAAACCACAAAGATTGGTCNTCTCCACTCTGGATACAAAATTCGGGCTTCCTCACCACAAACACAGAACCTGCTCTCCAAACCACAAAGATTGGTCTTCAAAAGGCCACCTAACCTCTGCAACAAACCGGTTTGTACAGAGCTACAGCCCACCACAAATGCCAACCCGACTATCGCCCCCAGAGGATCCCACCCGTGCAATAGCTCGCGCTGTGGCTCCTGTGCCATCCAGGGCAACTACAACTGTGGAACAGAAAATGTGATTTACCAGCTACAGTGCCAACACTGTACTGCAGAATACATCAGCCTCACCACCAACACACTCAGGCAGAGAATGAATGGCCACAGAGCAGACACCAAACAAGCCATAGCTGGTCACATTAATAACCTACAAGACAGATGCAGCATCACCCAACAAAGATTCTGATTCCTGCTGCAGTACCAGAGTTGTGAGAGCCCCACCACCTTCAAGCAATAGCTCAGAACTCAGCCGCTGGGAATTAGCTCACCAATTTATAACCAAATCCAGGCAGCCGCCAGGCCTCAACATAAGATAATCACAGCTCCAAACCACACTCATCAGGTATACCGGCAAATTTTAAATTTTCCGCCCCACCATACAGCAGTGTCCTACAACTCGCCACCTGATGAAGCTGGCTTAGCCAGCAAAATGTCGCGATCGCACAACCGCGTGGAAAATGTGTCATCCTTTGTATGTGTGTGCCTTTCGACAAGGACCAGGCTGCAAGTACTTGAATTCCTGTCCTTTTATTTTTTTTTTTGGTAATCTAGCGGCCTACTTACAACCTTACCTGTTCATTTGAGTTATTTAAACTTTGAGTGTGGCTGATGTAATATTACGTTTCAGAGAACCTTATGAAAACTGCTCGTGAAGTAATATTTCAGCACCAATGTCTTCAAAGAGTGCAGATGTCATAATGTTACAGCAAACTTCATACAACTCAAGTTAAAATTCAGGCGACATGGTATTACATTGGCAGCACTCCAAAGTGTAAAATGCAGTAACAAATGAAAACATTTTTATGAACGCCCACCAAAAGACTCAAGCATAAACATTGCGATACCTGGACGGCCTCCCAGCCCCACTCGCGGTACTTGGGGTTCTTGGTGAGTCTCCACAGGATGAAGTACGACTCGAAGGTCTCGGGCCGCAGGATGTAGTACTTCTCGTTGCTCTTCAGGCTCTTTGCCTCGATGGAATCGGTGAAGCGGAACACCTCCGGGGCGAGTTTGGTGGCCGTGCGGTCGTACGCCTCGTGGCAAGTGTTGGTCACCCTCTCCGCCACGTCCATGTAGTGGTCCGCCTTGTCATCATGCTGCGTGTGCGCTCCCAGGCCGATCAACCCACCTGCATGTCCGTGAAACACACTGCATCATTATCAACAACATCCCTGGTCATTTCTCTCTGAGAGATAATTAAAAATGGCAGGCGTCTATGGAGTTTGGAACAGACTTGTTTTTACAGCCATTCATCACACCAGCTCAAATTTGGGCCCGTACTATTTTAAGTAGCAAAACAAAGAAAGTTAAAACAATGTGTGTGTGTGCATGTGCGTGTGTGTGTGTGTGTGTGTGTGTGTGTGTGTGTGTGTGTGTCGTTACTCGAAACTTTTCAAAATTGTCTGGACCAAAGCAAATACAAATCAAGCAGCAGCAGATAAGTAGCTTATGGTTCTAGGTCACCACTTTTATTATAACTTTATGATTCAAACACACTAATATAATGAAAAGAAGTCAATGCTGTTAGAACAAACCATTGAGGATAATTTTTTTAACTCATTCATGACTTAAATAATATATTCTTTACTAATGAAAACTGGATGTCTGGTGTGGAAGAAGTTTAAGAAACTTACCTGAAAAGCAGGCGAGATGCCCCATCTTGTGTTCGAGTCGATCAAATTTCATGTCGGACATGTAGGTGAGACCGCCGGGGGACACTCGCATCATGTGTTTGAGAATGTTCTCGATGGCATCGTCGTACATCTGGCGAGCCTCCGTGTCTGCTTTCCCCGACTGGATCCAGGCTTTCAGCAGGTACTCGTAGAAGCTGTCGCCAAGCCCACCCAGGGAAATGTGATCTGTAGGCACAAGTGGGCAATAAGAATGTGGCCAATGTTGCAAACTATCTGAACTGGCACAGCAACAAAAAAAACACTCACACACACACACACACACTATCTCACTTCTGCTGTCTACAAAAACATCTACTGATTTATACTGAATCATCTTTTTAATTACAAAATTATAACACAAACTTTGTATCTGTACAACAAACTATTCAATATTATAACAAATGATAAAAACTAATGACATTTATTTTAACAGTAACATAACATCTTCAACAAGCTTAACCTAAAACATCGCCACTGCCTTATCCATTGAAGAAAAAATCAGAGTCACCTATGACACAGCTCCCAGTCCTTGAAATTAATTTGGAAAATAAAAGTGAATGGAATAAGAAATCACATTTCAAACAAAGCACCTATAATTTATGTTAATGACTGTACAGGTAAATGTATAGTTTATATATTCTTATTTTACCACCATTTGAAAGACTGGAACAATTTTCCTCAACATGACCTTTTCTTCACCCTTCCATGAAAAGCTCTTCAATGGCAACACAGTTTTCAAATGAACTTCTTTGACATCATCTTTACCTTAAAGTACACACCCACCCTTGCTATTTACCATTCTGGTCTTATCGCCCATTATATTTAACCAGGACAATGTTGCCAATCGGCTTGAGTCCCGGGCGGGCTACCCGCCATGATAGTCTGATACAGGCGCAGACAAGAGGAGGACGTGCTGCTCGTCGCTCCCGGACACTTCACCTTCTGCTTACTTTACTTAGCCTAAAATGGTTCATGTTTGCTCTGGAACCTTGCCTTAGTTTACTTGTTTTCTCCCGTGAGTAGTGCCCCCTCAACCCCTGCCAGCTCACGCACACCTAAGGACGTAATTTTTAATGGAAGTCTTTTAGATTGAGCCCCATGCTCAACATTTTCCATTTCGGCTGGCAGCATGCTAGAAATGGTACGGATTTCAGTGCCTTGTAAAGGAACCTAAGTGTGAAGTAAACACATACAGACTTTACATGCGTCAGGCTGCTTCATGGCCTTGTACGGTGCTGCGTTTCCTGCTTTTCACTTAAGCATTCTGACATTATTTTTCCTGGCATTTAACTCAGAAATTACAGTATTATCTGGATATGTGAGGTGCCACTCATGTTAATGGCGTCACGAGGGGCCAACACACTCGACAGGTAGGTCTAACTGGAGCACATCTACAACAATCACCACCTGTAGTCATCGAGAATTTCTGGAGGCAGCTACATGGGTGAACGGCCTACTTCCCGCCAACATTTCTTGCTTTGCAGCTAACCAGCGCCCTTAAAATCCACGTCTGATAGGCCCAATCGCAGTCCTCCCAACAATGTCCTGCCCCCCTCCCGTCTTGAAGCCTCAATTCCTATCAGATTAAACTACGAATGTGAATGACACTTCGTACTTTACTACAGAAACTGTGCAGGGAAGTCCTAAAAATTATATTTTTAAAAATGTTTAATGTATTATTTTCTTTTAATATATGTAATAGGATAAAAGTAAAAAGTGGTGGCTGTAAATAATTGTTTTCCACCTTTCCTGTGAACAAACCCACTGCCAGAACATACATTTGCTGAGATATATGTATACATACAAACACTAATTTTACAGTCAGTATTTTACTAGCGTCCCCTTAACCCAAGCAGCTTACAACAACGTGTATTTCAAACTGAGAGTTGTTACTTACGCTGTCCCCACTTGCCAGTCTTGGGGTGCAGGTAGTTGGGGTATAACCCGTTGGGCTTGTCCATGTTCTTGAGCACCTGTCGGATGTGGTCCACCTTGGCTCGGTACACCTGGTTGTTGGTGATGTCGGACAGGTAGGAGAACTCCAGGTGCAGTGTTCCAAACTCCGACAGGATGCTGCATGCTCCACTCGCCCACCCATAGTTCTTGCTCGACTGCAACATACAGTAAGTGTTTGAAAGACTGACACACTGGATTATCTCGAGGCCCCGGTCATCATTATAGTGCTCACTCATATTAACTTCCCGCTATGNCCCTCCTGGTGTCAGAGTGGACTTATCCACTGCGAGCCATCCGCTGCTACTCTCAAATTTACATACATTCGAATGCGAATAATTTTTGCTCTAATAAAAATAAAAATGCTAAAATGTAAACAAACCCAATATACATGCGACAGACTGGGAGAGAGAGAGAGAGAGAGAGAGAGAGAGAGAGAGAGAGAGAGTATCCACAGACTGGGAGGGAGGAGCCATTAAGTCTCTAAAGAATTGAGCCCGGTTCGCATTGATGGGAGGAGAGTAATCTTTATAACACCATTTATGGTCCCTTAAAGATGAGGAAGACTGAGTTTGTTTTTCTGTGTATGTCCCTAATACTGGCTGAATAACTGCCACGGCAGATACCAAAACCATGTGTTCAAGTAACGATGTTCCTTTTATTTACACTTGGTTAAAAAAAATTACATTTTGTTTAACATGATTATATTGTATTTGCATTATCAATTCATGAAAGTTAGTGCACTGGCATATTAAAGGACTTAAACAGTGTGCTTAACTAAGTGCAAGCCACATGGTTTTGACAGATGTGTAGGACGAGAAGCAGGTCAATGTTGGGAATGGCATGCACGCTCTCTCCCATGCCCCATCTGCGCTTTATTGCCAGTGAACAGAAGAATCATGATTGCTAGGTGGTGGAGGGGACTGGACAGCCATCACGCTCACCCCGGTCTTGAGGTTGATGAGGGAGTGCGGTATGCCGGTGTTTGTCTGGAAGGCGGGCAGCAGCTTGTCCGTCACCTGCGCCGCCTTGTCGCGGAACATGACGTCCCCAGTGAGGGCATAGCAGGTCAGCAGCCCGCCCACGAACCTGATCGTCACCTCGAACAGCGACAGGTCCGACGACTGCAACACATCAGCATACACACAACCTCTCTAGTGACACTCTCAACAAGATCTACTTGTATGCACATAGTGTATTCTTACAGCATATGTAACATTAACATTGCAATGGGCATGATCACTACAGTTTGGTTAATTATCACACTTATATGCATTGAAAATACAGAAAGCAAAACTAATTATTTCAGGATTCACGAATGTTTATCTAACGCTTTTAATTCAAGTGTAAAAACATACTTCCCCTCCGTTGTTACCAACTTAACTAAACGCAATACACTCTGCGTGCCCTTAAAAATATTCACAGGTAGGGGAAATTATATTTCTCAAAGGTTGATTTCAAAAGTGATAAATTAACCGTGAACAGCCTACACATTAGAAGTTTTTGTCAATGCTTACAAGCGAGGTTTTGAAAACTGCTGAGGGTGAAATGAGGTGAAGATGATGGGGAAAACGGAAGTACCCAGAGGAACCCCGCCAGCCTATAGCAGTGTCTACCATGTATTTAACATACGAAAGTCCGGGTGACACTGCAGGGTATCAAAGCCGATACACCTTGGTGGGAGGCGAATACTCTGACCACCACACCACCACGGCCAGCCCCGCACTACATGTGTTTGGTCATTGGTACATAGGACATAATACATCTTTGATATCATTGTAATAACAAACACAATATTCCGAACTATAATATACATCTCTAAAAGCATTTTAAATATATATAATATTTTTATGATATAAAAATATATTGTTACAATTTTTCAAAGCCGCTGGGCACAGCCAGGTTCTGTATGGGATAGTTAAATAAAATACCTAGTATATTTTAAAATGTGCCTAATTTATTTAAAAACACTCCATAAAAAATATTTAAAACTTAAAATCTTGACATTAATGGCTATCAATTGCTATTTAAAAGTAATATTTACATAATACTTATGTCATTTAACATAAATTAATACAATCAAATAGTTAAATCAGTCTCTACGAACTGTTTAATTAACACCTATCGGAATATCATTACAAATCATATATTTAATATATGACAGTTCCAATATTTACAATCAAGTCAACATCACTTGCCCATTCCGTCCCACCTTGTTCAAGTCATGATATCGCCTGTCTTCCTGTCCGGAATGTCCTGGCAGCTCCAGCGCTCATACACAGCAGTCCTCCACTCGTCAGATACCTCACGCATTCTTGTTAGTCGCCACTGCACACGCACACTCATCCACCGCAGTCTTTTACACTTGATGGGTTGACTCACCATTCGCCATACTTTAACACATGGCTATCGCAGACTGCTGACACTCCGGATGCGGCGGTGTTTATATGACAGGCACCCTGGCCCAGAGCCTTCATCATACGTCGCGTATGCCGAGGGAAGTGATGACCCTACTCCTCCGGTGGTTGGAGGAGGGAGCAGTGCCCGTCCAGGTCAGCTGTCAATCATTTCCCCGATGGCTTGGCGACTTAGGGACTGGGTCCGCCTGGAGGACAGGCAGGTAGCGGGAAGTCACCCTCCCTTCCAACCACGAGACTGGCCACACATAACACAGGTAACATGGCGCCCAGTACAGGTCCGCGCATAACACAGCCCCCCTTCCCCCATCCAACCTTCTTAAGTATTTTCGTCCCTAACATACTCTCCAACTCCTGGACCTTCATGTGCCAGTCGGTCGATGTGGACTACCTTGGGTTTTGCCAGAGAGCCCTGTCAGCAAATCCAGTATACCACAAATTGATGTGCTTCAGAACCCTGTACAAGTATTCCTAACATTTCTGTAGCTTCAGACAATATCCCTTCCTCCTTTGGATGTGGAAAAACCACACCAGTTGCCTTAGAAAACCCTTTTCACGTGTTCTCCGGTATTACTGTGTTTTCGTTCTGTCCTTGATTTTACAGTGCCACTGGGCAAACTCATAGATGTCTACTAAACTCTGATGTAGTTTATTGGCATATTCTGGGGTGACTGCTTATTCTTCTACTGAAGTCCAACCACAGGTAACCAGGAAGGCGGAGTTCTGTACGAAACAGTATCCATGACCCTTTTTGACTCGTGGACTGCCGAACGATATACCAGGAGAAATAACGGTACTTTGGAGTCCCAATCCTTCTGGTGGCCTTCCGCGAACATCAGGGTACAGTTTCAGCCTCTCGACCACCCCATCCGACTGAGGTATTAAAGCTGTGCATTACTTTCCCTGTTCCCGTAAATCACACCTTTCTTCATTACAAGGGAACTCCACTGAGCCCAGTATGCCTCGACTGTCGGGTCCAGACTGAATACTTCCTCCCATCTTAGTCCACACCCACCTTTTTTCCACTCTAGTATTGGATGCAAGGTGGGATCATTTAGGTGATCTTTTCTAATGCCCTCATAATCCCATGTAGGTGACCCATCGAAAAATGCAGAGTCATAAATAATTGTCCTACTTGACTTCAATGATACGCCACCCTTTTCATCGTGGTGTTCAAAATGATAAGGTTCACATGGTCTCCTGGAAAGTGCATCTGCATTGCTGTGAAGGCGTCTAGACCTGTGCTGTATTTTTGCAGGTGCTGTTTGCTATGGGCTATTTGAATTTCGGGGATCTTGATATTTAGTAGCCAGCACAGTGACGCGTGATAAGTTTTTACGATAAAGTTTCTGCCATAAAGGTAAGGGTGAAAGTGCATAACTGCCTTCACCACAGACACAAGCTCCCTTCATGTCACAACAGTTTCTCTCAGGGTCGTGCAGTACCTGACTGAAGTATTCCAGTGGCCCTCCTTTCCACCCTGCAGCCGAGATAACGCAGCCCTGATGCCTGCATCACTATCATCAGTATCCAAAATGAACTGACCCTCACTACTCGAGAAGCCTAGGACTTGGGAAGATATCAGAATATCTTTTAGGATATTAAGAGCAACTTCACATTCAGTGATCGAATGAAATTGTATTTTTTCCTCAGACAATTCAAGCAGTAGCTTGGCAATAGTGACGAACCCAGGCACAAATCGATAGTAGCAAGCAAATAAGCCCAGGAAACTCAGCAAATCAGTTTTGTAAGTTGGCAGAGGTCAATATCCTTAGCTCAGGTCTGCTCAGAGTCTGTTTCAATCCCAAGGGCCGACATTGCATGTCCCAAGAATTTGTTTTATATTAAAAAAGTGACATTACTTAGCAACTGATTTCAGGCTGTCAGTAGTTACTTTCTGAAACACAGAATTTAGGTTTGTTAGGTGCTCTTCAAATGTCCTATCTGTGACCACAATGTCATCTAGGTACAGCTTTCTCCATCAGATGTCCAAAGGTGGCAGGAGCATTGCATAGCCCAAAGAGCGCACAACTTCGGTCGGGTAGGAAGCGTTCTGCTGCGAGTGATGCGACTGTTGGCTGTACTCTGAATTTGACCGTTTCGTTTGAATCGGTCCGACGGAAGTGATCTGCTATTCTGTTGTATAACGAGGACGGCCTGGTCTAACGCAGTGTACAGTACCGGACACATGTGTAATATGCGATTGCAATGGATTATAACTATTTTCCTTTACATTTTATTCTTATATCTGTTTGCATCGGTGTGTAGCAGTCTTGTCCTTATCGTCCCCGCACTTCACGATGGAAATTTGTTCGCCTGACATAACTTGCAGAGATCAATGCTCGAGCAATATGCATTGGTTGGTAAATGCGGTAGCAGACGACAACAGCGGGGGTTCACGATTGTAGAGTGCGTGCAGACCGACGCGTATGTGCGCGCTGTTTCAGACCCTACATTCTTACACGCATCGGTAACTTTGCGACGCACTTGAATGTACACCTTTATTTTCTTTGCATGCGTGGATGGCTATTACATGTTCCCGAACTTCAAAGGTTAAGAAATGCTGCACAACTATGCTTGTAACAGGGCTTAAGGCCTACTTGTCCTTATCTCCTTGATTGCAGTCGGAAGTGATGCCTGCGATATGAATGTGACGACTGTTGCTTTAGCAGATAGGGATTTTCAAACATCTATGCTTATAGGAATGCTTAAGGGATAATTGACCTCACTGCCCTGTTCGATGTCTGGGACGATGCCTGTGATATGCATTTGGTAGCCGTAGCTTCGGTGGGTGGGAAATGTCGGCCAACTATGCTTATAAGAGGGCTTACAGTATACTTGACCCTTCCACCGTGTTTGTCATCGGAGGTGAAGCCTATGATATGAATTTGGTGACTATATCTACGGTGGATGGGAAATTGTGGGCAACTATGCTTATACGAGGGCTTGGGACATACCTGGACCAGTGTTCCTTTTCGTTGTCGGGGAGATGCTTATGTTATGAATTTGGTGACCGTATCTTAAACAGTTCGGAAATAACAGCCAACTATGCTTATAAGAGGGCTTAGGGCATTGATCACCGCGCATGTGCGTCGTAGTGCAATTGTGTGTGTGTGTGTATAGCTGCATGTTGCATGTTGCATGCGAATGTAGTTGTCAGCGATGCGGACCAGAATAGGCATAGTACAAGTGCTATTAACATATATATATATATCTTTTACACATATACAGGTGCATGTGCGCGCGTGGTGCCGGCAGTTTTTTCCTATGTGTACATTCGACATTAAACATTCTCTTTTTTTCGCGGTAACTAATTTGTCTGGGGAGTGCGTAGTCCAACGCAGGTATTTACTTTATTTCTCCTACCCACGCAGTGGTGATTTTTATATAAAGTCGGGGCCTGTCCGAATGCCGGGATGGTAATACCTATATATGTATTCGGCATTAAACGTTCTCCTTTCCTACATATCGAAGTAATATTGTGTTCTGGGCGTCGGACTGGCAACCGAAGGGTGGTCGGAACGATCCCGCACGCCTCCTGCATTTTTTGAGTTCACAGACAACAAAAAAAAAATTCCCAGCAATGCTCCTGGCGGCCAACGTATGAACTCGCCTCCCCGGTGCTCGCGCGCCCCTGCAGACGACAAGACCAACCAAGACACAAAATGGCCGCATCGATACCAACACTCCTACCTTCGAACGGCACAACTTAGCACACTCTGGTGGCGGGCGCTAGAATTAAATATGGCTGCCTACGGCAGTCGACTGTCGGCAGACGCGGGAATTAATGATGGAGGACGTAAAAAGAAAGAGAGATAGAGAGAGAGAGAGAGAGAGAGAGTATAGGGGTTGGAGACAAGAAGGCACGATAGAGGGCAAGAGAGAAAAAATACCAGAAGGAATATGAGAAAACCAAGGGATAGAGCAGACATGGGCGGGAAACCAAGTGGGGGGGGGGCGAAGGAAAGATGGCAGGGTGAATGACGTTTACGCGATTAGTATATTAGTATATGTGCGGTTAGCATGTGTGTGTGCGTGATTGGTATTGCTGTCCTTAGCACATGCGTACTTGACATCGGTCGTAGAATATATGCTTGTAACTAGGTAGAGCACGTAGTCGCATGACGGGGCAATGAACTCGAACATTCATTAGACAAGGTGGATGGTACTGACATGGAATGACAGAGCGTGAAATGCTTGTAAATGATTGCACAATCCGACTGGCATTTGCTCGATTTCCGCCGGATCCCGCCGCATTGAGCAAAACACATTTTTGTGGGAAATTTTGCCGGTCATGAGGGAAATTCTGGCTATTTTAGCAGTTTGAAGGGATAGTGGCGTCACCCACGGGTGAATCTACTCGGGGACGCGTCCCGCTCGACGCGCTGTAGAGGTCGAGGGCGGGGGAGAGGGCACTAACCTGGCCCACAGCGACCGGCTCCACTCACCAGGTTGTCGAAATGCAGGTTCTCCGCTATCCAGTCACGACCCTGCTTGAACTCGTCCATCATGCCCATGATGTACAGGGTGTCCAGGCCATCCACGATGGTGGCGCCCAGCGACTGCGAGCCGAAGATGCTGGCGCTGTGGCCCCGCTTGCTGATTGGCCGCAGCTCGTTCTTCCCCCACGCATAGCGTACATAGTTGTCCCACGCGTGCTTCATCATCTGCGAACACACCAGCGCCCATATACCACTTCCGTCTCTAACTTACTTGCAACACCACACTGATTAACATTTCATTACAGTTTTATTTAATTCTCCTTGTTGCCATGAACAACCAAAATCTGTATATACTAAGCTGACCTATTTGATTTATGTTAAAAACATTAAAAAGTATAGATGAATGTAATTCTTCACCAATACTTTTACAGCATGCATCTTGAATAACTTAAAGAACAAAAAAAATTGGTGAGTAATTCTTGAAATTAACGCAGGCAAGTAAGAAGGGAAACATTAAAGCAAATATATATTCGAAGTACCAACTTAACCAGTACTCCCACCCTCCCCCAATATTATATGCGATTTTCACACCTGAAATTTGAAGCACCTTACTGTAAGTTAATAATTATGATTTTAAGAAATGAGAAAAATTGACGGACTTGGTAAGAATTTACGATTACACAACTGTTAAATATGGTTATAAACTAACCTCAGTTTTAAATTCTCTTTCAAGTAAACACATCAATATTTAGTAGGAAGATGAAGCTGTTAAAGAGGCCACAGGCATTAGTCGACACACTAAAAAAAAACACGCATGATGATAACTCTTGTTCTTGCACATGGGTTACCACTTGCTTTGAGAATGAAGAATGTGAGGATGCTGCATAGTGACAACCACCATCACTTTTTTTTTTTACATTTTATAGCAATATAACGGACAATAAGAAACTATTAAGCTTACAGATACTTAAGAATGTTTCACCAGTGACCTGCAGGTAACAAGTGTAAATTATGAGAATTGTACGAACTGTTTCGATCTCCCTGCAAAATACTTTGTGATAGAGCACAACTTTCTACATTCGTGACACTCTGGGCGCTGTCAGTGACAACTTCACTGCCAAATATCACTTCTATCTCCCTAGACTGAAGTTATACATCTCATATAATTTATTACCAAAATTAATGGTGTCCACAATATTTATCAGGGCAGGGCATGCAAAAAAAACTAGTACCATTCCAAGTATTGTGAAGGAAGTTGAGTTCAGAGATGGACTAACACACTGATCGCCAGCACCCACCAGAATGTCCACAAGTAGCTACATGTCAATGCAAAATGGAGACAAAATAACAAAATGGGACGATCGCATCAACACAAGAATATTGAGTGAATATGTGCAACGATGATAAAACGCCATCGCAAAGCCCCGAGGACGTCTTTCTTGTAGTTAACATGGCGATGTGTGGGACTCTACAAACTGCCCACTAAGAATGCATCTCAGCCACAGTTACACGCACACACCTGAGAAAAAGGAAAAGCCTCTGCATGTACTCATGTTTGGTTCCTCCAAGTGAATCTTTATGAAGTTTTGCGAGATGCTATGGTCCGTCTCATATAAGTTGGCGAGATTCTGACAGTCAGTGAGTGGTAACTTGACGTGTACGAAACAAACAAAGTATCATTTACAACATCCTGTATCAGCTGATGCACGAACGAACAAAAATTAATATTACGTTGGCTATTCTGAGTGCACTGCCGACGCACATTAGACAAGCAGAAAATACGCGATAGGAAAGAGTTCCTTGATTAATTAATACATTTTATTTTACATGGTCACAAAACCGTGGTTGTTAGTGTTATAAACTATACTTCATGATAAAGTAGTAATGTATAGGTGTTCAAAATGAAATGCAGAATAGAACGATCCGTATCCAAATGAAAAGCAACTTCAAAACTTTTTTCACATTGTATCCCCACTCTCCAACCATGGTTTCTATACGTGCTTGATATTAATTCCGAAAGTATACAAAAATATTACATAATATAGTTGAATTATTTTTTCTAATAATTTGACGAAATTTATTTCAAATTCGTGTCGTTCCGAGCCAGTAATAGAAGAACAGTCAACTTTTAAAAAGACGGGATCAAGAGGCAGGCCGTGCTGCTATCTGTTGAGAAATGCAAACAGCTCACACCTCGCCCTAGCATGCCGTGCACGCCATCTGTCCGCTCTTTCCCGAAGCATTACCAGACAGAAAATAATAGCTTTCGTGTGTAATATATAACAAATTTACGAACATACACCAATAGTTTTATTTTTCCGCGAGCTCTGCATAATTTTTAAAGTAACATATTTCGTGTACAGCGATTTTGAGTACTAGTAATTTCTATTCGGCCGGTAATCGTTCGTCTACATAAATTATACGCCATATTGTTCTCCCGAAAACCCATTTCCTTGTTTCCATGTTGTTACTATATTGTATTGATAAAACGAAGAAAGTGGGACACGTGTGAATAGTTTTTAAGCAATTCTTATGTTATTCCACGTCACATATTTCCAACTCGAACTGTTTAGCATCAGTAGTAGCAGAATTACTGCATTGCAATCAATAGTCGCTGGTGAATTGTTGGCGAATAAAAGTGTGTTGTCAATCAAATTTCCCGAATTACTTTTAGTTTCAGTTATATTAGATATGACATCCAAAGTGTGATAATAGCTACAACTACCCTCTCGCAAATGTTAACCCAAATTCGCTGTATCGGACAAATTAAAAAATAGTTAGCAATTTTTTTAATTTTTAGCAAGTTTTTATATTTTTACTTTTATAACCTACTAATTTTTTTAGACATGTCAGTCGAAAATATGTTACACTTTTTTTAGTATTACAGTACAATGGCAAGTGGATTAGCTGACAGCGTGTTGATAAAAAAATACAGCCTCCACTTGACGCACCAGCTGATGGCGAAAGGATACATAAACGAAAAGTAAACATTGGCGCTACTTTCGTCGAACTGTCAAAATCTTTCCAAGTTACATGATACAGAGAGTAACTTCTCGGGTAGAATTCAATTGCGTGGTTGGTTACAATGCAACATATCGAGCGAAGGGTCCTGGGTAAGTGTATAATTCAAGAAGTAAGTTGCAGACAGTTTAGTATGTAAGGCTGCGCGGTGAGTTATGTAGTAGCACAAATAGCAGAAAGAGGAAAACACGTGCTACAAATAGATCACAAATATTGTAATTTATTTAACACACCTTGGTGCACAAATGAAGGTGCAGTCAGGTCGAGCAGCGTGGATGCATGCTGTTTGTTTTCCACAGCATGGAAGTTGGTACGAGCCTCCAGACAAATGATACCCTGCCAAGATGTGTGTCAAGTACACTTAATCACAGCCAGCCGCCCTGGACTGTGATATACGGGGCAGGTGTTGGTAAACACAGAGCAGGTAAAAACAGATCACCTGGCAGTCTCACCTGGTACAACAGGAAAAAGCAATCTCCTGTGATGCATTTCATTAGCTTCCGTGCATAAACTGGCAGCACTGCTTGCGCAAAATACCCCCGTGGAGATACTTTTTTTTTCAACAAGAGAACAATATGCCGTATATTTGGAGCAAGTTCCTAAAGTCATAGTGGAATTTGCTAGAGGCGAGAGAGAAGACTTCAGCACATGCATTCATGGAATATGTTTTTGAAGTATTTTACTTCAAGTTTCCACAACTTACTACCATTCTAACTCAATGCCTAAAATTCCCGGCGGGGTCGCTTCAGGATTTTCGCATGTGGGAATCGTGCCAGACGATGTCGCTGTTCGGCGGGTTTTCTCGGGGATCTCCCGTTTCCACCACCCCTCCATTCCAGCGCTGCTCCATACTCACCCCTCTTCACCCTCATCGGCTCTCAAGACCTCGATGTTAAGAGCCGCCCAAATCTCCTCACTCCACTCCAAACAGAACCCAGTTACCAGATCCCTGGAGGATGAAAATGAGTCCACTTCCAATAAAGAACGCCGGTGTTACTGAAATAGAAAGCTGTGAGCCAAGGCCAGCTACCTAGAGCAAAATATGGTTGACTATTAGCAGGACTCAACACACTGCTGTGTTCAGAGAAGCAGTGTGCCAGAACATGGCAGGCCATCAATACACAACTGCATACCACACAATGGTAAGGAGCAAGATAACAGACACATTGCTGCCTATTGAAAATAGAGCGACAATATTAAAAAACTGAGAGCTCAATATCCTCAGAAATGTAGCTACTACAGAACACCATCGAGTCAAGTACTGTTATAGACGTTCTATAGGTCAACAGACGACACAACTAAGAGCTGTTCCTGTGTACACCTTTCAGCAAGACTGACACTAACAAACCACCAGGTGGTCCACTGTTCAATGACTGACAATCACATGACAAAAGAAAAACCAGGTGCATGTCTCAATCCAAATCATCAATCTGGCATTGCACATACACTTAATTTACTCGTTGAGAGAGCTGGACGTGATAATACTCAGATACGTTTCCCTTATCATTTATAATTCTAGATTATTATCATGCCTACAGATTGTGATAGCGAAAGCTGCAGAAGGTAGGACTTTCTTCCTACCATTGCTCGAGGGAAGTTTCTAACAGTTGTTCAAGCTGCATAACAGTTGTTCAAGCTGCAACTCATATGGGAGATACTCCAGACACCGGTTATCTCGCTGTTGAAATTCTGTGAGAGAATGAGTTTAATCTCAACTAAAACTGCTGGTTTGCACTGTTGGAAGTTTCTATAACCACGGAAACCTACAGGCCGCGACTGTACTTGTCTCGTCAATGGTTCTGTCGTGTTCGTAGTTCCCTCCATAGCCTTCTCCCGACGGAAGGTTAACAGACACTACTTCATTCACATATTCCACTATAACAGTTCTACCTTCCAGATTGCTTTGCACAGTTTTGGGAGATTTGTTAAAGAGTGTTTGGATGTTACATCCGAAGGCATCCTTCATAGTCATCTGCCTACTTTAGGGAAGAGAGGAGATAAATCTAAAGTCAGTACTATTAATAACTTAGTTTGTACCGTAAGTGCGGGATCTTCTTCCCATTTACCTAGTCGGCACATGATTTGTTACTCTCTGTGTAAACTTACTGACCCCAGGTACACCAAAAGGCCTACTGGGGCAAATCAAGGACACGTCCTTCAAGAATGAACAACGCTTGCTTTATCGCCTTAAAAGAAAAAAAGATTGAGAAGATTGAGGTGATTACACTGGCTTACATATGGTGATAACACGCCATTACCCGGCGATGGTTACTTAGTCACGGCTTTCTCTTGTCACTATGGTTATGAAAGTTCATGTGTGTGCACTGTGCATCACGCATCAATGTGACTGCTGCAACAGGGTGAATGGATTATCAAGGCTATCATCAACAAGGGCATATCTTCCAAAACAAAACTATAAAGATTTCCGCACAGGGTAGATCTCAATATTCTACTAGAACATCTGCAGCGTTATTTTGGTCACTGGTAGTGGCGTGTTCCTAGAAGAGCTTTTCTTAAATGACTGGGCCAATTAGAATTACTTTTCTTTGATACTGAAAGTAAATGATTCGTGAGTAAACACCTAAGATGTCTAACAACTGAAATCATTCAACCACTAAAGTGGATGTAGCAACTAGGCAGGAATCTTTTCTCGAAAATAGGTCGTCCCAACTTACAAGAAATAACTAAGAAGATGACACTTTTATTAATTTCAATTCACATAACACCGATATCACTGTAAATACATTCTGAATTTAAAAAAAAAAAAACCACTGCGCTTATGATTGGTAACTGAAGTGAGTATAGGAAACAAGATCTGGACTTCAGTAAAGATGGTCATAAAATACAAAAGTTTGGTTTCTGAGGGAATTTATTTGTTCCAAAAGGACGAAGCATTACTTAATAGGAAAACATATCACTGTTTACTCTACCTATAAGCTATGGAGATAATTTATGTTTATATATAACTGTCTAAACATGCACAACACAACAGTTTATTTGCTACGTCACAAAACATCCAACCAATACCAGACCAGTGGAAAAATTATCACTACAAATAACCTTCTACATTACATTAAAAATGTATAGTCATAAAATACAGGATTTATGAATGTGCTAAAAAAAAAAGCACTTTCTATGTAAATGGGCAATACTAAAAAAACTGGTGCGTTACAACTCATTATGTCTGATGGATTAAATATTAAAGCCAAAACAAATTAAAATTAACCAAAAATCTTCCTGTCAAATAACAAACAAAATATATCTCCTCCATTTCCAACCGAGCACAATATTACTCCTTTAACGCCTTGTCACATCACATCTCTTCAAATCGTGTACATATGACCCGAGTGTCGGAGAAAACATCAGCACCCAAATTCCGCATTAATGGTGGGGGAGGGGGGACAGAACATTGGAAAAATTGGAATTGATACAAAACATAAATATTTGGTTGGCCACAATCCTTTAAATACCAGGCTCTCTCCAAATTTGTGCCTATTTTCCTGGAAAAAAAAAAACAGAATTTTATATTCACAGGTACACACATTCCTTTAATATGTTTAGTTACTGCAAGCCCATTTCACTACGGCTCGTGCTTCGTCTGGACAATGCATTCCCATTCCAAAGTTTCCCTACTTAAGTTCAATCCAGACCGAAACAGGACTGTAATTACATGATCCAGTTCGCCTTGAAGGTTGGACTTAACTTTAAAGGAAACCAATTGGACTGAAATCAAAACATAAAACAGCGACCAATGATTTTCTAATGCTTGAACAACTTCTGATACAAGAAATAAAGTCTGTCTCACGAACGAGTGCGCTTTTTTTAAACAGTTGTGAAGGTAGTCCTGTCTGCAGCTGTTTCCGATGCAGCGGTGTCTCCCCTTGCCACGGATGATGCTTACGTAAACACACTCAGCTGGCTGTCAACCTACCCAGCGAGCCAACAGAACATATGTCGCCATGAGAGTAACTGTACACAAGACTTGTTTCAGAATGGTCAAAAAAGTGCCACTATTTCGTGAGACAGACTATAACTTGAGTACTTAGGAAATAACACTCCAATTAAAAATAATATTGAGTATTTCTTCAATCGCGTCCGATACCATCCTGGTATCACACTTGTGTATAATATTGGCTTGCAAGTCTGAGAGTCTTGACTTCCTTCAGCACTGCAGCACGAGACAGCAGTTGAACAGAGGTAACCCTACAGGAGGAAGCACAGGTGGCTAAGGAGCGGACGGCACAGCCTCACCTCACCTTCTGCACGGTGTCTCGCCTGTGCCGTGTGACATCGTCCCTGACCCGCTCCCTGGCGTCCCTCAGGTCGACGACGAGCGGCCCGGAGCGCCGCAGTGCGTCCAGCAGCAGACTGTCTCTGTGGTCCAGCATCACCTCCACGGGCTCCACGCTGGGCTCAGAGCTGTTGAGGATGTACGTGCCCAACCCCGCCAACAGCAGCATCGTGAGCACCAGGCCACCGACTGCGGAACAACCACTCCTGACACCACCTGCATGCCCCTCCTCGCCCCTCCATGGGGACCCCTACCTCTTTACAATACGCTGCCAGAAGTCATGGGATAAGCGCCCAGTGTCACGCGTGCCTCGAGTCGGCAAGTAAAGTGCAGCAACTCGGTGTGGCATCGATTCAACCGATGGATGGAAGACTTCTGAAGAGACATTGACCAACACCATCTGTACAACTTCCAACAGCTCCTCGATGCTGGATCTTGTGTACGAATGGGTCTCTCCAACATGTCCCACAAATACTCGGTGAATAAGATGGCCACACAATTGGTCGGAACTCTCACAATTCTCCTCGGATTAAATATGAACAACACAGGCCCGATGGCAAAATCGTGGGGAGTATATGACGTCCAGGAGAGGCTGCAAACAATAATTACATAAAGTGAACCAGCAGTCATAATTCAAAGACGTGTTCAGGTAAACCAATAAACCACGACACATCAAAACATCGAAAACTATCATGGGGTCACCACCAGCTTGTAGAGCGCTAAGTTGAAAACTGTGATCTGTAACTTAGTGGGGCGTACTCCACACCCATGACCTACATCAACTTGAAACACCTGAAAAGTGACTCGCTGCACCATGCTGCAAATTGCCAATACACCAGATCCAACTAGCGACATCAGAAACTCAGATGAAGCACTGTGCTAGTGTTGTTTTACCAAGAGTACTCGGATTGGTCTCCAATTACAATAGTTATTGGAAACTAAATAACATTACACCGACCAACTTGGTATGTGCCTGGCACCACTTACATAAAGTGCAGGTGTTACTTCAGCCAGTGTAACTGGTCTGTTAACATGACACCTCTTCGAGGAATGGTTGATGTCCATACAACTTCGGCAACTAAATGTCCCATCCGTCTAGCATCGACCATCTACCTTTTTTCGAACTCCGATAATTACACCCACCTGTCATGAGCAGACAATACCGTATTTGAAATGACTCTCGACACATCGTATTAGAACTGGCACAGGTCTAGTAATTTCCAAAACATCCCGTGCAGAAACATTACCTACCATTACCTTTACTTATTGCTATCCCATGACTTTTGGCATTAAGAGTCCATTCTCATGTTTAACCACCATTTATGAGTTTCGCCATTCTCAAAACTTTCTGGAGCTTTCAACCATCAATTTTTAATTGTAATTTTACTCCACATCCGCATAAAAGAGATAAACATTATTATATCTGTAGAATATGTATGAACGAGTATATGAGAAAGATGTGTGTGTCTCGTAAAAGACAATCAAAGACCCACAGCAGATCTAATATCGCTGTTTCACTTTATATACAGTTTACATTCTGTAAAATTACGCACAGTATACTATGCTCTTACACCACCATTTCTATTGCGAAAAATGTTTGTGTTATTTAATGTTCACCTAATTTCCCTAAGATGTTCCAACAGTTCATTGAGTAGTACATGCCAGGGGATTCACCATCTGATCGCTGCTCCCTTGGATTCAACATCATATTTGAAATGGTTGCCACCAAATTTGCTATTTTATGATTTCCTTTGTATTGGGGTTTGTGGGGTGTGATTTTCACTTTGACTCATGTCTACTTGCCGAATTTGATTCCAGTAATGAACCAAACGCACTGAGTGCACACTTCACGCCTATTAAACCATACACTATTAAAAAATTGTAATTTTTACTGAGAAATTGTTTGTAATTTTACAAATATCTGTAACAGTACAAAACCTCTCTTGTAAAATTACTCGTTTGTAAAACTACAAGAGTCGTGTTTGTAAAAGACCATAAGAAATGGTTTACTACACTGACACGTATTCCCGACGTCAAGCAAAATGGCGGACACTCAGCAGCGTAAAACCGTATATAGCTGTTTGTGCAAGGACTAGAGGTGATGTAGAGCGTAGTTGCGAGCAAAAAGAAATGTATTGCCAGTTCGAATAACGTAAAACACTTAAAATAACTCAAATAATCATAATAAAACGATGGCAATTTCAAAAACAAGTGATGCTATTACTCATTAACTGTTAATGTTCCATATCTACACCGAACTCTTAAAATGAAATAAATGCGTTCTTCTTAGCCAAAAACTTCACCAATATTTTGTAGGTATTTACAGCTATATTCACTCCAAAACGAGTAGCAAAGTTAGTAAGGCAAGTTGGTCTAGTGGTTACGGGTGTGGGTTCTAGTCCCCGTGCTGGCAAGGTATAACTTTTTTTCCGTAAATAGTATTTTTAAATTTTATTTTTTTTCCTATTCTCTGTTATTAATTCATCAGATTTGTTTTCTAGAAGAAATAATAATTGTATGCCCACTTCTCAATGGTTTTAATACAAGCCTATAATTTGTAATATTACAAATATATGTTTTCAAGATTTTACGAGAAAACTATTTGTAGTTCTACAAAGGATTTTACTTGTACTTGTTCAGCTTTCAAGACCTCGCTGTTAAGAGCCGTCCAAATCTCTTAATCACTTGTATTTGTTTAAGCACAAAAAAAATTACAAAAATCTTACATTCTTTAAACAAATAATGATCATAGCGAACCAGTTTTGTCGGTAATGCCCCACAATACATTTAGTGTATTTGCTGATATTGCAAATATAATGATAATCTGCGTCTGATTCTAGATGGGCATTCTAGCCACAGGAGCTTGCTATGTGGGAAAATAATGTCCACGTGCTAAGCACTCAAACTCCAGCCACTGGACAGAATGTTCATGAAGCCATTCAAGAACACCAATGCTGAAAGTTGTGCATTGCGGATACGACAAATTGCTGGTCTTCGAATCACAGAAAATGAAGTAGCAGGATTAGTTTCATCTGCACACAGGAAGTCTTGTCATCTTGAAATCCCGGGCAATGGGTTCTCCTGCACAGGTATTCATCCTTTGGACCAGGTATTTTCTCTGACCTAGATGTTATTCCATCGCTTCTAACAGAAATCGCCGAAGCTCCTAGAAGTGATCCGAATTAAGTCGAAAACACAAAAGCTTCGAGCAATATTTATACTGTCACTGGACAACAGTTTCGCAATTCATCCTTTCCTAACGCAACAGAAACACATTCCATTTTCAGAAAACTCTGCAGAACCAGTGAAATCACTAATAAAAAAACAACTCCCCGCGTTCCACAAGACTGCCAACCCTCAACATCAAAGCAAATAGAAGTAGTTTTGAAAACTCTGTCACCTTTTCCAGATGCCGGTGACAGAAGAAGAACATCTCGTACAAGGAAAACTCAAAAAAGTGAAGTTCTAACTTATAGCCCCTATAAAGAAACAGTGGAGTTGAAGATACGACAGAAATCCAGAATTCTGCCGCAAAGAAAATCCAGCAAAAGGTTATTGTATTTGGGAGAGTCAACGTCGAAACAGTGCCAGAACACAAGCGACAGAGAAAAAATCTTCACCGGCAAAGAAGACAATGTGCATAATTTGCTGTGAAACTTTTGAAGAAGTACTGCACTACATGTAAGTTCTGGGTACATGAGGAATGTGCTAGAGTTGAACCAGATGATGCAGCCTTTTACTGTGATGTGTGCAATATGAAGACGTGGTGCGTCCGGGGATACCCGGCCATTATAATTACAGCTTGAGTACCAACATAATGTTAATTAACAAATGTTTCCACATTGTATGAGTTTTTATTGGCAATATATGCATATAATATGTTTCTAGGATAATGCTATGAGATATATTTAAGAAACTCATATAGTAAATGTTGAGATCTACGCAATAATGCATAAGTGTCCGCAGCTATCCACCTCCCCGCTATATCCTCTACTTACAGACGGAAATCAGAGAAGAAGAGGAAATGATGTTATGGGGACAAATCATTTATATAATATTTATCTGGACGTAAAAGCTGTTGCAAAGGCTCACTGAATAAATTTAAAATTTAGTTAATAAATAACAATAAATGACAATATTTTTAATACTCCTTCCTGTAATGTGCCTATGGTAACTGCATCATTATCCCACGTTTAAAATTATATTTAAATAAAAATCAGACTTCCGTCAAATAAACTTAAACAGTGCTATATACTTTCAAGCACATTCTAGATTTTTGACAAAATTTGTTTAGTGGGAAAATTGTATGGCTCTATTTCGTCTTCAAATATTATTGCTAGTATATTTGGATAAATTATACAGCATGAAAGAGGCGTAACTCTTTCAGGTATGTATAACAATGTAATTTTAGGCGTTGCGATGAACATACTTTTTGTTTGTAACAGTACTAATAGTAGCATAACGCTCTGTCATATGTCGGGACTAATATATATGTGTTTGTGTTTAATGTTATTGGTAGCAGTTGTTTATGCGACTACGTAATACAGAATAAACAAGGAATGGTGTATCCCACCCTGTGAGGCACTTGCCTTATTGTACACTGTTTACTACAGTGTACAGTTTATATCATTAAAAACACTTCGCGTACAATGTATAAACCACTATGCCCAGAGTTAATACAGTCGTCCAATAATCAATCTGCATCATATTTCTGGCTCATTTCCAACTAGGTGCCTGATTTCTCGTATGAAGATATTTTTTCATATATGTTTGTAACGGTAAGAAATGCCATTCTTCACGGCTGGTGAAAGCAGTCACCCGAACAAGCATGCCGATATTTACCGAGTGCACCGGAAGCTTTAACTATTGAACTTCTGCACACGCACCTCTGCAATAAAAAGTTCGTTCTCTTATTTTTTTTTTTTGCAATGAGTGTAAGCAACGAAGTGTAGAATCACAGCGGACGAACGCCGTTACGGACGTGACACTCGGAGGACGGGATATCAAACTGACACTAACAGCCAAGATGAACACACACTTGAAAAATAAAGATAGAACGCGGAATTAAGTTACTCTTGATTCCTTGTAGGATTATTTCTAACTTTTCTAATATCAGTTGACAAAGGGCGAGTCTTGGCTTATATGCCATCCACTGTGTTTCCCGTGGTGTGACGAGATAGATATGCAATGACGTCTCTCCCCAGTCACTTAAGAAAAACAGTTATTCAAAAACCATTCTAGGCTAGTTAAAAATATAAAAACACTAATCCATCTCATATTCTAGCAATCCTGTTAGGTTCGCATGAACGTTGAAAAATAGAGAAGGATAGGGCGGGAGAGGTCAATGTCTTATTTTAAGTGCTCACAGATCATTATTCTGACTACAAAAAACTTATATCGAGAATCATGTCTGCGCATGCGCGGTAAACCAGCCGTTTAAACAAGTCGGGTACACTCGGCAAAGCTCGGGGATCTTCGAGGAGCCGCAACAGGCCGCGCGCACAGCCTTTCATTTGCAACTACGAGATTTCATCTTATTTTTGTCAGTTTCAAGTGGCAATATTGGATGATTTTTTTAATTCTCTCGTACATTTTTTATCATACTAGTGTTTTTTTATAAGGATATACCGGTCAAGTCTAAATCTTCCTGTAATCAAATACGCTATTGCCAACACATTGTCAACAATTTAACAAAGTAGTCTTTGTATTTTATATCATACCCATTGTAGTGCATAGTTTAACTCGTTTTGAGAAAAAGAAACATGTAACTCTTGCAATTGAAGGAGAGAACTGTGACATAGCAAAGCAGATTCGATTTTGACCGTGGCAGCACAGTGTTCTTTGTCTACGAGACGATCGCATTTGTTATTAGGTGGCACGTGAATTTTGATGAATATTCGCTTCAAATAGTTTAGAAGCAGCGTCTGTGGTATGGAATAACTCCGAAGTAACGATGCAGCCAACAATGCCAGCAATGAAGTTCACAAACCACACGCTGGCTACGTCACGCGCACTGTCTGCCAACACGAGAAAGTGGAAATTCCTTATATATAGGTTGTTATAACGTTGGCCGCTCGGTAGAACCTCGTGAATATGATAAGGTTCTCTCTTTATCGTGTTAGTTGCGACTCTTTCCTCGCGAGCTGTTTGTTAGCTCACTCACCCGCTGTGCGCTGCGATCGCACGCTCAATATTACGTAAGATTGATTTTTCTTCTGCTCATGTTGCCTACACTGACTCGCCTATCGCAACAGAAGTGTCTAACCCACGTGTTCAAAAGTAACGTGGCATTTCGTTTACGTTCAGTTTCCTAGTAGCTAACTGCTTTTAAATAAACAATATTTTGCTTTATTTTAACATATGCTATTAGCATTGGAACCCATAAATCGCGTATTTTAATAAATAGTGGTCTAACCTCGAATAAAATTCATATAGTTCTGACAGTTGTACAGATAAAAAACAGAGTTCAGTGTTGGGTGGTTATACTGTTAAAAACTTGCAGCACGCAGTAAAAATTAGAATGAAGCAGTATGTTCAGAAAAGGTATCGTACTGTTTAAGTTCGGCTAATAGAAAAACATATATTAAAGTGTGCTTGTTGTAAATGTGAGTTAATCTGCTGTATTCCTGGCTTTGGTATTTATTTTTAATGGAGTAAATACATATAAATCTTGAAGCTCGTTGTTCGAAATGAAAAACTTAAGGATGCGTTTATTTGTAGCTAACCGCCTCCGTGATTGGCTCAACTTGCCGACATGAAGCCCGAATTATCGTCTACCAACGTAAAACTATGTCACAAATAGCATAGCATAAAGTTAAAAATAACAATACGTTTCTGCTTCTTTATAATTCCCAATACACGGAGTTAAATTAAGTACAAAAATATTAACCCGGCCATACGTTGCATGTGAATTAACGTCATGACCGGCGCTGTACAGACCACGTCATAAGTGACCAGTACCTTGAGTCTTCCATGTAGCTGATCTGGTTTGTGGAATCACTTACACCGCTTTGACGTAACTGGTTAATGACAATATCATCAAGGACAGCACGGTGTTCAATGTCTGCGAGAACAATGCTGAACACAAGAACAGCGCATAACTAAATGACACGCGATTGTAACACTTGAACTGAAATTAACGTGTGACGCAACGGGTTGAACAACTCGTATAATGCGACTTTCCTGTAGTCGGAATTATCTAATAATTGCTATGTAGAGCAAAATTATGACACAGCGATAAGGATTTCCGCACGATAAGTGTAGTAGTCAACTCGTAGTGACTGTAAAGCCGGGCAGAGTTGTGAGGTTTGGGCGGCTCTTAACAAGGTCTTGAGAGCCGGCGAGCAGGCTAACCGCTCAGCCAAGCCCGGCAGAGGTGCACGTGTGTTGTAGAGGGTACCTGGACAACGACGACGCAGCACGATGGACCTGAAGTTTCTCTTCATGACGGCTGTAGGGTGCAGGGAGCCCCACGTGGCCCCTGGTAACACAGTCCCTCCACTGCTTGCACTGCTGGCTGGCGTTTCGCCGTTCGACAAGCTGATAACAACCTCACTTCACCTCCCTCCTGCCCCCCTCTCCTTATCAAAGTCTGCACGCGCAGTCTTCCCCCGCGTGGCGTCTGCGGGCCGACTCCTGGTGTTACAGCGACGCCGCTACACGACGTCGCCCGACCTGCCTCGCCGAGATCTGACGACTGCTCCAGGCATCTGCATACTCTATATAGTGCATCCACGGTTACTTCATAGTCCTGCTAAAGTTCTACTTCCAGGGTATCCCTCCACCCCAAGCAAACAAAGCTTCAACTAATCTAGGAAATTAAATAAGTTATAAATAAAACAGAAGTAAAAGTTTTATTTTATAAAAAGTAATCCATTTATATGTTAACGCCAGTTTAAAACGTCTGTGATACATGGAATATTTAGGAAACATGTCATACAAAGGTTGGATTCAAAAACTGTGAAGAAACGTCCGGCCGCAAGAAAATAGCGACGGAGACGGGAAAACAGCACAAGAGGCTTCGCGCGGGTAGTGTCGGTGACTGTCGGGTTGTAATGCAGCAATCTGATCAGGACGGATGCTGCACTGTAGCTATAGTGCAGATCTGTTCTAAACAGGAAAAACATCGTCAACAAAGGCTTACTTACATGAAAGTTTTGCTGGCTTCGACATTTTTCAACAACCACATTTACGTTTCAATAACCAAATTTGTAAATTGCCGACGAAATACCTATAGACTTTCATTCATGTCCTATAAAATATATTTACAATCAAATATTCCATAGTTCTTTTTTTCATTGCAATAGACACAACTGCAATTGCAATAACACTCACACGACGGCTAGGGAGGTCTGCCAATGTCTTCAGAGAAGTCGTAAGGAATAAAACAAAGCTAAACTGCATTTTGAAAAATTAAAATTCTAAAAAGTGAGCTTACGGTTTCAAGTACAGCGTCAGGAAAACAAATATTATACATATACCAGACATTTCATTTGTTCCCTGTCAATAACAAACTGTACCAGCTTTGTGCATTGGGTCGGAAGGTTCAAAGGCAGAAAATAAAAGCGAAATGCAACAACCACTAATTAAATATGCGATGTTTGCTAGTAAAAGTAAAATCTATAACAACGCCGCGGTTTTGAATTTCAAAGAATCTTAACGGAATCCGAGTACCAGCTGGTGAATCGATGAAAATCGCCGTTTAAAAAAAGAGAAAGCTTCCTTAACGGAGATATTTTTTTTGGCTGTAGCAGTGCAGATTATCCAACTTGGCCTTCAGTTTGTTGGCTAATGACATGGCACCTCCTAATTTCCTAATGAAGAGCGACGTTATCGCCCACGAAATTTCCACAGATAGCAGATATAAAATCAGGAAGTGTTGTTTCATCTCGCGTAATTCCTAACATTTTGCACATATGGCTAGGGCGCGCAGGGTGCAATAACACTCGCGAACCTGGCGCAACGCATGTTTCCTGGCACCCAGCCTCTTGTCCAATTATAACTGGAAACGATGCAATATGGAGTAATACGCTTGGTTTACACCGCGTACTACTTAGGCACCACCCAGCCCCCCTCCCTCCTCCTTATCGCCCGTGCCACTAGAGAGATATGCAAGCGGAGGTCATTGATAAACGCCAATTTAAGTCAAAAGTCCAGATGAAAACAAGTGTTTTCCAAGAGGAAAAAGTCAAATGTCGAGTTTGGAAATTGCCGATAAGTGGTGTTGGCCGTCACGATGAATGTGAGCACGGAAGTAGTGGCAGAGTGTTGGCAGCTGTGGAGCTGAAGTCAAGTCCCGCAGAGCTTCCTGCATATCTGAGGAGGGAAACAGAGATCAAGTCCATCTTCTCGCGATGCAGCCTTTTCCATTACCTGTCAAAAGACCCGCCTGCCCGAGAAAGCCCACCCATGGTCGTCTTTGTAGCGTGCGAAGTACTGTTGAGGGAATGCCAAGCCGCTCTTGGACACCAGCCCCACTGCGCGCGCAGCTGTTTCCACTGTCGACTGACAGCAGCCAAACATCATGGAATGCATTACATACTCCATTTTTGGATTTTTTAACAGAATAAAAATGGAGAAGTGTAACTGAATCCAAAGTGGACGACGCCTGTAAACAGTAAGGCAAACTGAGTCCTCGACATCTGGATTACGGTTCTTTTTATGCGAGAGAACACGGTGGCGTGCGGGTTGCAGAGTGGAAACATTCGGGCGGGAGAGCCGATGAGGGTGAAGCGAGGTGAGTATGGAGCAGCCCCGGAATGCAAAGGCGGGGGGAAACGGGAGAATCCAGAGCAAACCCACCGACCAGCGGCATCGTCCGGCAGAATTCTCGCGATTCCGGGAGTGACGCCACCGGGAGTCGAACCCGATAGTTTGGGTGAGAGACGAGTGCTCTAGCCACTACGCCAACCGCGGCTCTACGGACAACGAAGCCGCCGTATGCTCGTGGCACCGTTGTGCAGCCAAGCAAGTAGTTATCGCAAACCACCACTCCCGTCTCTCTAAGAGAACCGAACGAACTTGCTAGTGGAACTTCCCAAGACACTACATGTGGAGTGGACGACAAATGAGAACTCGCTTCAGTTACCTGCCCATCTGATGACATCGCCGCGTTTGACAAGCCAGGGAGGGATAAGGACGTCTCTGGCACGCTCCTCAAGTTCCACAACGCCTCTACGTTCAAAGCACTGAACTGGCCTGCAGAAACTCTGCAGCAAGTTTCAGTGATAAACCCTCGAGTATGTTTGTATGTGTCTGATCCGTAAACTTTAAGGTGAAACGCTCTGAAAACACGTTTTTTGCTACGAAATATTTTCTCTACTGTGCGAGATGCCTTGAAAACAGCCCTCGTCCGAATTGTGTGTTCTTTTCGCAGATCAGCACATTAAGCTCACGTCTAATAGTTTCACAAAAAAAAAAAGTATTCCAAACCCTCTGCAACTCTGCAATTCAGTTGAAACATTGGGTATGCGCAATGATTCAACAACAATGTAAACAAGAATGTTTTAGATTCATGTATGTCATTGGACCTCAGCTCATGCTACACGCCTTGCAAGACTCAGAACCAATAGTAAACACTCGGCACTCTGGTAGCTTCACTCCGTGTGTCCGGGTCAAACAGGATAGTGAGTTCTGTCTGTGGCGGCAGCCAATGAACAGGTGACTTCTGCACAAGTATGCAGAGAACTGTGTAGTCTATCTCGGTGTCGTCCTATTATCGCGAAAAGGCAGGGTCCCTATACATCAGGCTATGAGAAAAGACGAACTGTTTTCTACCTCTTTGAACGGGTTGACATTTATAGCAACCGAAGCTACTCAAAGTTATCTAGCGATTTCACGAAGAACTGGACCTGTCAGAGGATACACAAGTTCTTAATTTTAAATTCACTATAGACAACTTATTTCTGTTTATAAAAAAAACGTTATTAGTAGGGCCGCCTTTTTCTCGCGAAAAGATTTGTGCGCAGGATAGACAACACACAAGCAGGTATCCTTCGGCTAGGATACATTCTCTATTTGACTGGGCCTATCAGAATTAAGCTACTCCGGCACTGAACGTCGGTGATTGGCTGGCAGACACCTCAGACGCGCGAGAGTTCAAGCCATCCAACCGCAAACTTGTTTCCGAACTAACGTGTTTTGCAGTACAACTAGTCGTGGAATCCTTTCCCGAAAAACAGGCGGCGGGCGCTACTGATAACAACAGGCTGTCATGCTGATCACCGTGGCAGCACTATGGATGGAAACGTCACATGGCATCTTGATGACATGGTTAAGAACATAGCATTAGAAGACAATTTCCAAACTGGAAAAAATAATAGGGATTATGTTAAATTGTTTGGCATGACTGAGGGTGGTGGTCTCTGTTTTGCACCCCCTCCTCCCTTCCCCTTCCTCGGTCGAGATTTAGACAATGCTGTCACACAGTACTTGTGAAACACAGCCGACATGTCGGAACGCCGTCGCCAGGCAACCTACTCGCCAACCGGCAGCTTGGCCAATTGGGCAATCTTTCGCACTACGCAGTAACCAGTCAGGCACAAGGTCCGTTCCCAGAGCCTCGCGCAGCCTATCAGAGGATGGCTGTGCCGACGTCAGAGGAACCAACACGCCACTGCGTCTCTGTATTTATCCACTCTGCGATGCTGTGGCTCTGAGGGAGGCTGGCAGGCTCCGTGCGATTGACTGATTTAGTCCATTCACGATTACTTACAACTTCCCTGAAACCCTGCTGAAGTTCTACTTCCAGGATGTTCTTTCCCCTCATGCAAACAAAGCTTAGCCGTGACTAGAAAATTACACCAAAGGAGCAACGCACCGCATTCGTGCGCACTCTGTGTAATAGTATTTTGCACAAGAACTGTTCCTTATTAAGCGTTGGCAACACAAAACACCTATTGTCTCCTTGTTTTATGCGTATCAATTATAAAATAAATATTATAATTAATAAACAGAAGTAACTAAAACTTTAATTTAACCAAAAATGCCTTAATAGAAGTACTTTAAACTCCTCTCAAACTGTGATATACTTTCCCGTGTACCTGAATTTCGTGAAAATTAGATCCGTAACAGTAGAATATTATAACAAGCTATGAATGCCACTGGATTAAACTACAGATGCTACTTTGTACTTTTCTCCTTTCCCTTAAGGAAACTACGTGGGAAAGCCTTAGAAATGCTATTTCAATTGATTTTCACGATTTATTCTTGAATATGTTAAAAGAGGACAAAAGTAAAGAGCAGTGGCTGTAGAGAACAGTTGTTTACCTTTCCTGGAGAGAACTCCGTATGGCCAGAACATTTACTCCGTGATAAAAGCGTGCACACGTGGAAACAGAGGCTACAGACAACACTTGACTATGTAGAGTGCGGCTTGTACCTGTGTCCATGCGAGCGGCGTGTAGTGGGGCGTAGTGTGGATACAAGACTGACGCGGTCAGCCGTTGCTGCCCGCGATGTTACATGTGGCGGGGTCAGACCGTGTCACTTGCGAAACTGATGCCCCGGCTGACCTCGGCCTCCGTCGCCGGCTTGCTACACACCCCCACCCCAAACCACACGCACACACACACACGTGCTGACATACGTCCCGATCCATCCGTCCGTCGACATCCGCCGCACGCTAAACACACTGCGGTTTTCCCGCAAGGTCACACTCCCTGAGTCGCAGTCTCAGTAGGGAAGGCGAGTGGCCGAGAGGAGAGGAGAGGAGAGGAAAGAGAGAGAGGAGAGAGAGGGGTGAAATAGGGGGGAGAGAGTGGAGAGAGAGTGGAGCGAGAGAGGTGAAATAGAAAGGAGAGAGAGTGGAGGGAGAGAGGAGAGAGAGATGAGAGAGTGGAGAGAGATGAGAGAGTAGAGAGAGGAGAGATAAGGGTGATAGGGGGAGAGAGGGGAGAGAGGGGAAGGAGAGGGGAGGGAGAGAGAGTGGAGAGAGAGCGGAGAGGAGTGTGGAGAGTGGAGAGAGAGGAGAGTGGAGTGGAGCGGAGAGGAGTGTGGAGTGGAGTGGATAGTGGAGTGTGGAGGAGTGTGGGGATGAGAGTGGAGAGGATTGGAGAGGAGTGTGGGGATGAGAGTGGAGAGGAGAGGAGAGGATTGGAGGGAGGAGAGAGAGGAGAGAGAGGAGAGAGAGGAGAGAGAGGAGAAAAAGGGGTGAAATAGAGGGAGAGAGTGGAGAGAGAGTGGAACGAGAGAGGTAAAAGAGAGAGAGGAGAGAGAGTGGAGAGAGAGGAGAGAGTAGAGAGAGAGGAGAGAAAAGGGAGATAGGGGAGAGAGAGGAGAGAGAGTAGAGAGTGAAGAGAGTAGAGAGAGAGGAGAGAGAGTAGAGAGAATGGAGAGAGAGGGGGAGAGTGGGAGGGGAGAAAGGGGAGAGAGGGGAGAGAGAGGAGAGACGAGAGAGAGAGAGTAAATAGAGATGAGAGACGAGAGAGAGGAGAGAGAGTGGAGAGAGAGGAGAGAGAGTGGAGAGAAAGAGGAGAGAGGGGTGAAATAGGGGGGAGAGAGTGGAGCGAGAGAGGTGAAAGAGAGAGAGGAGAGAGAGTGGAGAGAGGAGAGAGTGGAGAGAGGAGAGAGAAGGGAGATAGGGGGAGAGAG
>NQII01000523.1:235627-248351 GCA_002778355.1 Clitarchus hookeri | reverse complement strand
GGAGAGGGGAGGGGAGGAGAGGGGAGGGATGGAGAGAGGGTGAGAGTAGAGAGAGAGAGTGGAGCGAGAGGGGGAGAGTGGGAGGGGAGAGATTATAGGAGAGAGCGGAGAGGAGTGTGGAGAGTGGAGAGAGAGGAGAGTGGAGTGGAGTGGAGTGGAGTGGAGAGGAGTGTGGGGATGAGAGTGGTGAGGAGAAGATTGGATAGGAGAGGATTGGATAGGAGAGGAGTGGAGAGTAGTGGAGAGGAGAGGAGAGGAGAGGAGAGGAGTGGAGGGGAGTGGAGAGGAGGGGAGTGGAGTGGAGTGGAGGGAAAGGAGAGGAGAGGAGAGATTTCGGCTGATCTTAAGGTTCCGCTTCGCCCCTCCAGCAGAAATTATTCGTTTTCGCATCATAATTTTGGATTCATAGTAATTACTGAATACATCGAGGTCTTGAGAGCCGATGAGGGTGAAGTAAGATGGATATGGAGCAGCGCCGGAATGCAGGGGCGGCGAAAAACGGCAAATCCCCGAGAAAACCCGCCGATGAGCGGCATCGTCTGGCACGTGCGAAGATCCGGGAGTGGCCCTGCCGGGAATCGATTTTGCTTCGCCTTGGTGGGAGGAGAGCGGTCTAGCCACTACCCAACCGCGGCTTTGGCGGTAAGAGGGCGTGGGGTGTACACCCGGGTGCTGATCAAACGAAAAATTACTTCGAACAGGGGCCGCGGTGGCTGAACGGTTAGCTTACTAGCCACCCACCAAGGCGAACCGGGTTCAATTCCCAGCCGGGTCACTCCCGGATTTTCGCATGTGGGAATCGTGCCGGACGGTACCGCTGGTCGGCGGATTTTCTCTGGGATCTCCCGTTTCCCTCACCCGGCGCTGCTCCATACTTACCTCAAATCACCCCCATCGGCTCTCAAGACCTTGCTGTCAAGAGCCGTCAAAATATTTTCACTCACTCACTTGGAACATACGCCAAGGAAAACACAAGAGGATGACCTTAAAAACATAGAAGTGCCGCAAGACGACGTGGCATGGACTCGACTAATGTCTGAAGGTATGCAGGAGGCAATTCACACCATGAATCCTGCAGGGCAGTCCACAAATCCAATCTGCGCCAATTTGAGAAAGGGTTGCACGTCTGTCACGTTTAATGATTCTCGTCAGTCGTCGTTTGTCCCGTTCTTTCACGATCTTTTTCCGGCCGCAGCGATGTCGAAGATGTGATGTTTTACCGGATTCCCGATATTCACGGTACACTCGTGAAATGGTCGTACGCGAACATCCAAATGTTATCGCTACCTCGGAGATGCTATGTCCCATCTCTCGTGCGCCGACTATAACACCACGTTCAAACTCACTTAAATATTGATAACCTGCCATTGTAGCAGCAGTAACCGATCTAGCTGCCGACCGCATCGCGTTACTCTGATTGGTTCCATACCTCTGTTATTTGCATACGCACGCCTATACCAGTTTTTTTGGCTCTTCAGTGTATAAATAATGCCACAAGTTGACAACTAATCTTGGCTTGTTATCGTGTATATTTTCAATGTCATCCACTGTGTTTACCTTGGCGACATAGCTCTGCAATGGCAGAAATCCAATTTCTCATTTAATCACTTATCCCGACTGTAAGTATAATCTATTCGCGGTTTCTTCGCACTTTTTGAATCAAACCTTTGAGAAGTCACCCCATGTATGACGTGCTTACATGTTTCCTAAATACGTCATCTATCACAGGCGTTTTATACATTTGTTAACAGGAAAGTATCTTATTTTTCGTTAAAGTGAAGTTTCTTGTATTTTAATTATGATTTCTAATATTTAATTTATAATAAAAATGAATAAAAACCGAGAGAAAACATGTGTGTTGGTAGCGCTTAGTAAGAAATAGTTCTTAAGCAAAATATTTTTACAACTCGATGCGCACGAATTCGGTACGTTGTCCTTTGGTGTAATTTTGTAGGCTTGGTCAAGGTTAGTTTGCAGGAGGCGGAGGGATATCCTGGAAGTAGAACTCGACGAGGGCTTGAGAAAGGCGCGAAGTAGCCGTGACTGGACACGGCCTGGCGCTGGGTAATGGGACACGGACGAGGGCGCGCACGGTCTGCTGGCAGGAAGTGGGCGGCGCGCAGCCCAGCTTCCTGCGCTTACATACATACTGTAGGTGTGTGTGTGTGGTCCTCCTCCCATCACTTCCCGGCGCAACTATTCCGCCCGCCACCTCTCTACTGGTTTCTCCTCTCCCAATAATTAAGAACATGGTACCCACCTATATTTCTCCTGTATCATTGTCTCATAATGCATGTAACAATTTTTTTATTCTTTCCTGTCGAAAGGGTTTTTTTTACGGTGTCTGTGCCGGTTTTTTTCCCTTTCTCTTCTAGATGTAGTTTAACTATAAGTACATTAGGGAGGTTTTTCATGGCCAAACTCGGCCATAGGAAACCCAATCCCTCTTTGCCGCGATGCACGTCTCCTTGCATGTTTTTTCCTTCCCTTGTAAGCGTAAGGGGTTAGCCCTAAGACGCAATAATCCCGTTCCTATCGCGGACTAACATATAACACTTAGTTTAGAGAAACTATTAGCCGTGCGTCCAACGTACTCGCCCACGACAAGCACACGCACTTCACACGAGGCCTGTCCAATGCGATCAAGACGTCACGCACATTATACACACCATTTCCGAGCGTCCCAACATAGCTTATATGGTTTTTTTTTAAGAGCTCTATTTCAACATACACGCGTCATACACACAAAGGAACATCGCCGCCCATCTTCCAGCAATAAAATAGTACGGTCGCAGCTTACAATGCCACACGTACGAGCAGCGCGACGAGAACACTGCACGCCAGTTCAGAGCCTTGCGCTTAGCGGCGATGGCGCACTTGATGCGCGTGGTAGTATAGCCCTTATCGCTCCAGCGCTTCTTCGCCGGAAACACCTCGAAATAAGCGATATGATACATAGAGACCGCCAAGCCCATCGTCGAGCTCGTACGGCGCGGCTGGGCGGAGTTTCGAGACCGGGGCGTGGTCAACTCGGGGCACGTGATGCCAGAGTTAGGCGCGTGGAGGGGACAGGCTCGCCCTACCCTCCCTCAAGCCGTGCGCCATTCGCTCTCAGCGATGGGGCGCGGACAACTCCAGACTTCCTGAAGTCCCGCGCTTGAGGTCCGACTGTTCAACGTAATAATAGGTTTATGATTATAGTCTGTTCGCTGTTTCTTCACACGTTTCGAATTAAACCTTTGAAAAATCACCCCATGTCATGGTTTAACCGTGAAGGGAACTTCCATTTTAAAGCAGAAGGATTACACATAGTTTTGTAGCAAGTGGGTTTTTTTATAAGAAGAAAATAAAATGATTACAAACCTGAGCAACTCTTTGGTTCTAAGACTTCTGAGCTAGACTTCATAGTGGAATATACGTTTTCTCAAGCCACTGTCGTTACCTCATTGGCTGGTTGTCAATGACATTTTTATTGATTGTCTGTGATTGGTCACTTCTTTTGTTTCGGATCTGATGTAGGAGCACGAGCCTTCTACGGTCTGTCAAATAAGTAACTGACCGAATCGCGACAACAACGCAGATAAATAATAGGTCCAGCTTGTCCCCAAATGAATGTGTTCAAATTTTCATGTCATTATAAATTAGTAATAAAAATTGAAGCCTGGCTTGTCATCACCAACATCGGCGGAAAAATGTATATTGCACGAGAACAAACATTCCGACAATTAAATAATTTGCTTTTAGCAAAGTGCACTTGCGCTAGAATATGCTGGTTCTTGTAAAAGTTATCATTGGCTGTGCAAAAAGTAATAAAAAATGAGGCAAGCTATTTTCAGAGGTACTTATAGCATGAGCAGCAAACTTAATATGAGGCCAGCAGCTGAGACACATGGGCTGTGACAAATAGACGGAAAGTTATACAAGCATATACTAAAAAAAAAAAATGTGAAATCTGCCTGGAACTGAAAAGTAAGTAACAAAACAGACAAAACCTCCCTTACAGTAGCCATATAAGTCGCAGGGTAGCACTCACTACCCCACGTATTTCCTTATATGGGAATGGTAATCGAGCAAAGGTCCCGCATCCGCATATCCATACAGCCACCGAAAAAAAAATTATTTAAAAATAAAAATTAAGAAATAGAAATTAGGCACACCTGAAAGGTAAGTTTGACAATCTTTCGTATACTTGCATACACTTTGTAGTTCTTATATTGTTGTTAGTCTGCAAATCGTTTTAGCTCTTATATTGTATCTAAGAAGTGTATATAGGTACTTGACAAGTCAGTTCCGTGTTTAATTTAAGAGTTTAGAGATTTGGGCGGCATCAGTCGTCTTGCGTGAGAGCCAGGGAGGATGAAATTGAGAAGGATATGGAGCAACGCTGGAATGCAACGCCAAGGAAAACGAGACACTCCCGAGAAAATCCACGCAATAGAAGCGTATTGGAACACTATTTTCACGAGCCAAAATCCGAGCGTAACCCCGTCGGGAGTTGAACCGAGATCGCCTGAGTGAGATGAGAGCCCTCGTCACTATGGCAACCGCGGGCCCAGGCTCGACTTGAACACAACATTAGTCTACTTGTGTGTCAAATATCCTTAATAAACATTATTCATACATCAAACTACGCTTCAATACATTCATCGCAAATAGTGGAAAATATTTCTATGCTCAGCAATTTGATGAATTATGGCTATAAAATTCAATGCGAAATGTATAATGCAGGTTTTGCAAAAATTCTAAAAATCCAAGATGGCGGGGACTTACCTCCCTTAAGGCGAGAGTATCACTAGCGAATTATAAAACATACTCCTTAAATATATTTCAGACATCATTTATTATTTGTGCGGAAATATAACAGAATATAATATTTCTCATTTTGGGGCATTTTAGTACGTTTTTTTTTTTTTGCTAGAATTAACGTCAATACGTCGGCTATCGTTCGTAAGAGAGGCGCGAGGCATTCGAAAAGACATTATGTGAGTTACAGGATACCATTCCACCTCGTAAAGACAGTTAGGCGGTAAATGTCTTTACAAAAGGACTATTACAGAAGAGTGGCCCTGGCCATGACGGCGACGGGGAGAACCTGCTCCGTGCATCTCCTGCACTGAGCTGCCGAGGCAGTCGGCTCACTGCCAGCGCCTGTAGCTGAGACAATGGTCCTCATCGCAGCGAAGATGAACCCGAGAGCCGCACAGACATCCGCGTTGCCAAGCCCGGGCTATCGCCTACCGCGAGAAGTAAACTACGTCCGTGATGCGGCGACCCAGTGGCGTGCGACCCGCGGGCCAATCACCGCAACGTCCGCACGCTGCTTCGTTATTACACTAATAGTAACACTGATGTGGGACTAACTTACATTCTCACTACCTACGTGTAACCATTCTGCTTAACGTCATGCTTCTCTAACGTTTCCATTTCTTAAATCTCGCACATTTGTCCACAATTGCGTACAAAGAAACAAAGAATTCAATGTTTTACTATTTCAACTTACAACTTAAGTATGGCACTATACAAAAATCTTACTTAGGGAATTGCGACCCGTAACAAAGGCCTCTTTTACATTAAGTTATGGCTGTCCCGAGAACTTTCCTACCCTATTAATTCCCTAATGGGAACTGCGCAGAAAACCATAAAAAATGCTGTTTTTAACTATTCCACAATGTTTTATTTTTTATATATGAATGTATAATAGAGAAAAAGTAATGTGTTAGTTATAGTTAATAGTTTTCTTAAATTCCCTGGATAAAGTGGTATTCGCGGAACATTTAATTACTGAGATACACGTAAATAATCAAACTTTTGAAAAATGATCCCATGTACTTGGTTATTTCCTAAATATTTTGTGTATCGCAAGCGATTTATACTCGTGTTAACATAAAAATACCTTTTTTTTATTAACTTCAACTTATATATGATCTATAAATTACTTTGTTTCATTTATAAATATGAATAATAAGAGAAAAGGAGCATGGCTTACGATATACACCGCACTTGACTGTTCAACATGCACAACTCATTGCACGAGAGAGAGAGAGAAAATGTGGGGCGGCCCAGCAGGCGGCAGTGGAATGCGGTGGGAGAAAAGCGCGGGTTCGGCTCGTGATGCAGGAAGGTCAGCTCACAGCAGCTGTCACTTACCCACTGTGCAGTCTGTAAGGAGACTGTACCTATCCCCAGTGGGCAAACACGCTATAGTCTACTCGCCGTTTATTCACACTTTTCCAATCAAACCTTCGGAAAATCACCCCACGTATGACGTGTTTGGTTATTTCCTAAATATGTCCTGTATCACAACCGTTCTATAAGTTTCTAAACATAAAACCATTACATTTTTGGTTAAACTGACATTTTGTTTACAAGTTATATAAACTATAATATTTATTTGAAGTTCATTTGATTAAAATCAGTGAGAAAATAGATGTGTTGGTAATGCTTAATACGAAATAGTTCTTATGCAAAATATTATACACACAGAGTGCGCACGAATATAATGCCTTGTCCCTCTGGTGTAATTTTCTAGACTAGGTTAAGCTTTGTTTGCACGAGGCGGAGGAATATGTTGGAAGTAGAACTTGAACAAGGCTTCAGAAAAGTGAGAAATAACCGTGAATGGACTCTAAACACTAATAACGCATATTTCCGCCAAGAAGGCGCCGCCACTATAACACAAGCGGTTTACACCGCGCCTACCTCTAACTTTTTTTTGGTTCCGCTTTTGAGACCGAGAAGCGCGGGAGCAATAAATATATGAAACTGCGCTGTTAGTTTTGTTTCAAAAATAGAATTAAGCTGAAAACTTTTCTGGTGGGAGTAAAAAAAAAATTGGAAGAAATGTTATTTTAATGTTAAAACAAATATTTAAGAAATAGTGTAGATATTTCAAATTTAAAACATGCAAAAGTGGAGAGATTATTTTACTACGTTTCTCCATTGTAGTTATAACACATTGTTTAACGCCATATAGAATGACAGTGGCTGCAGCTTAGTTGGGAGGCGTGAGTGAGTTAACTGCCTCATTACTTCTGCGTAATAATACTAACATTTCCAGTTAGGACGGCTGTTGAACTGCTAACAGCCGCGCTGTACTTGTTGAAATGAACGAGCCACTAAAGGAGGCCGCCACTAGACACGCTGGTGTCGGCCTGTCTGTCTGTCCTGCTTGGAACACGCCCAAGTGGAAACAGTGACACGACTGCGAGACACACTACTACTCTGACGGGATGACAACGACTCTCTGATCAACAGCGACCAGCATCGGGGAGATAATGTGCCGCCACCCCCTCCTTCTGTCACAGGTGCTAAGACCAAGAATAAGCATTCCTATAGAATGCTCAGAGGTGAAGTACTTCCGTGTAAACCTTCCCTAATCATAATTCAATTCAATCCGACGCCGGTTGCTTCAGAGCACAATCAGAAATAATGGTAACATAAATAATACTTATTATTGTAACCATCCGGTATGTATTCTGATGTGTTCTAGGCTGTTCGCGATTAAATGGATACTTTTGACATCAAACTTTGAAGAAAAAAAATGATAGACCTTGACTGTAGTAAATATAACGTTAACAAAAAACAGAGTCCTCGCAGTAAAGTCGCTGGCGAATTAAGTAAAGCAGCTGCATGTTCCAACGTATTGTTACAAGGACGCCTGAGGGGCGTATCTGAGTTCGTGAGGGATGGAGGTCTTAATAAAAATAAAATAACTAAATTTGATTTCTAATTTATTCGCACAGCTATTATTTACAGCATTAAATTATCTGTCTCCGCTCTTACTCTTTTTATTTAACAGTGAGTGCATTTTTAAATGTATATTTTAACCATAATTAACGTCCTTAATCTCTTCTTGGTTATAGTCAATTACCTCATACACGTCATTAACACGTGTTCAGTCTGTCTGTTGCCACCATTCGTAATGTGTTTCACTCACGCATCCAGTCCAATAGTCCAGCCTGCCTGCCGCACTCTTCACTGCTTGATACTCGCAGTCGCAGATTTCCCTTCCGCTGGTCACTTCTCTCGCCACTCGTCGTCTATCGTTCGGAACTCAGCCACTCATTCACTACTACTTGGCAAGGAAGCCTGTCACGCTTTTATACCGTTCGCCCTGGCCATCTGGAAGGTTCAACGCACCCCGAGTCGCGCTGAGAGAACGAGGTCAGTAATCCAGAGCATTCTTCAGATAACCGCGGGAATCAATGCAAACAGGGTCAGCAGCGCGCGCCGCAAAAGGGATTATCGTGTCGGCTCGCTCTTTGTCAGATACGAGGTTCGCTCGCCTGTCATTCAAAACATTCAATTGGCGTGCTGCCCCGTGGTCAACCCTACTCTTTCCTCTCGTGCGGGGCGGGCCAAGGTCAGCGACACTAACGGACGTGTCGTGTTTTCATTAACGACTAAACTACTACGAAACCGACATTCCACAGAGGTGGAGAGCGCGCAGTACTCGAGATAACTCGCTGTTGGCATCAATACGTGTTTCCAGGATGTTACTGCACTTCCTATAATCCAGAGGTTCTCATTCATTCCCTTTCCCATGAACGACTAGATGTAGAATGTCAAAACATAACACTGCCTTCGTATTTCGACAATTCTTTCATTCAAATGCCAAAATGAGTGACTGGTGATTCGACAATTCATTATACGAGGCCGCGGTGGTGTAGTGGTCAGACTACTCGCCTCCCAGATAGCCGAACCGGGTGCGATCCCTGGCAGGGTCGCTCCCAGATTTTCGCACATGGGGATCGTGCCAAATGATGCCGCCAGTCGGCGGGTTTTTCTCGGGTATCTCCCGTTTCCCCTGCTCTTGCATTCCGGAGCTGCTCCATACCTAGCTTCGCCCTTATTGCCTCTCAAGATCTCGATGTTAAGAGCCGTTCATTTCTCTCCACTTCACCAATCAGCACCGTGAAACTCACTTGCCAACCGGCAGCCCAGTCAATAGGGAAATTTTATGTTGAAAAAATCGGGTAATGTAAGCATTGTGCTGATAAGAAGTGGCCGTTGGAAGGCGGCTTGAGATACCGCATGTGAGCGCAGTGGCGGGGTTGGCGGCGACGTGGCAATGGAGGATGGCACAGGCCAGGGTNAGGGTCAGCGGAGTTCCCGTGACGTCAGTGCGGGCGGTTGGCAGCCCTGCCTGCACTACAGCGCCTTGCGTCATGCGGGAACTACGCTGCACGACCCGCTCTCCTGGAGTGCGCATGCCAGCTGCGTGCTATCTGTATAACCACTCACCGTGTTTCAACATTGAACTGCTGTTATTCCTACACACGTGTCTAAAACACGTCGCTTAAGGCTCTTTCACATCATCAAATATATATTTAAATTAACTTCAATTGTTATTGAATTCAATTCATTGAATACTATATGACGTCATACGTACACCACAATCGCGGCAAATTTAAATTTCTTGAATATCTCATTTTTCTTCAAGGTTTTCGATTAAACATGTTCTATGTTTTCTTGAATCCAAAATTTTAAACTCCCATCGCAGCTTTTTTGGCACTCTCACAACAATAAAGTTGTGCACACAGATTTAAAGTTGTTACAAAATAAGGACGCATATTTTTTAAAAAGAAAATGTACAATAATATGAAGAAAATTTGTTGTGGTTTAACCAATTATTTTCGTGTCGTGCATGAGTCGTAGATACGTCTAAAAATTTACTTTGGTATTTTTTTAAACTGGTTTTATTAAAAAGTTCCGTGATAAATATTATAGTGGTGACTTGAAAGCTTACTGAATACCATTCATTCAAAGTCAAATTAAGTGATTTTTAGTTCAATAAATAGAATTCAAGTAACTGAATTCAATAAATATTTGCTCGTGTGAAATGGAGTCTTTAGAGGGTCATTGATATTTTAAGGGGGGGGGGGACAAAAAATTAAGGCATGGTTATATTTTGTTTAAATATATGCCTATAATTACATAAATTAATTCGTTATTATTTTATTAGTTGGCGCACATGCGGTGCGACTCTAGGCTTGCGTACGTGAGCAGGCCTCGCTCTGTGTCATGCAGGTGGAACCACACAGGATGAGACTCATCCCCGCCAAGACGCCAGGTGAAAGGAGACTTCAAGGAATAGGAGAAAACCAAGGTGGAACGATAGAGCACGATGAGAGAAGTTGCATGATGGGGCAATGAACTCGAACATTCTTCAGGCAAGACGGATGGTGCTGGCATGGAGGGATAGCATGGAGAACCCCCTCCCCCACACGGAATGTAAGAGCGTGAAGCCTGGCGTCATGATGGGGAACTGAGAGGGATAGCCTGGCGGGTACCTGGGTGGGATAGCACGGAGAAAACCCTCCCCACGCGGGAGGTCTAGGCGTCATGCAGCACGATATGGGTCACCTCCTCGTTCTCACTGCACGGTAGAGGCATGTATGTGCGCATGTAGTGTAATGCACACCTCCCGGGCATTGTACAGGCGCCCATTTGCTGTAAGTGCTCATATGCTACCGGATTATGGGCCAGCACCCAATGAGCTATGCCGTCACAGTCCTCACTGTATCCTTCCCCCAACGTAGAATGCAAGAGCGTGAAGTGGGGACATCAAGAAAGGACGAGAGGCTGGAAGAAGACTGGGAGAACTCTGAGGCAACTCCCTGGGATAGAACCTGGCGTCCTGGCGGGGACCTGGGCTGGATAGCACGGAGAAAACCCTGGTGTCATGGTGGGGACCTAAATGGGATAGCTCCGAGAAAACCCTGGAGTTCTGGCGGGGACTCGGAAGGGATATCACGGAGAAAAACCCTGGCGTCCTGGCGGGGACCTAGGAGGGATATCACGGAGAAAACCCTCCCCATGGAATGCAAGAGCGTGAAGTGGGGGCATCTGGTAGGAAGGAATCACAAAGTTTATACCTAGAGTTAAGGATAAACCTGTACACCCTACTGTAGAGGTGTCTTACCGCTTTCTTATATAGACTGTTCATGGTAAAGTGAGCACTTTCGTGGCCCTAGTTCCTTTTTCCTCTCAGCCATTTTTTATCCTTTAACCACCTGTTAAAATAAAAATTGCTATGTAAGTAATAAATAAACACAGTGTGTATATTCCACCGCACTCGAAAGTTAACGTTTATGACTAAAATAAAATATATTTACTAACTATTATTCCAAAAGAGAGAGATAAGTGCTCATTTTACCGCGAATAACCTATATAGTTCAGTCACGGTTACTTCCAACTTTTTTGTAGTCCTGCTAAAGTTCTACTTCTAGGACATTCCTCCGCCCCATGCAAACAAATCTTAACCAAGTCTACAAAATTACACCAAATGGACTAGGGGAGACTGGTTACGGTTGTAACAATTTCGCTTTGATCGCTCGTGGCATTGCCATTCTGGCCGTAAACAACAAATAAGTCGCTTGACGTAGAAGAGTACTCATTTGTCTTCAAACGTATATTAAACTGATAGGCCTAGATGCAGTAGTTGCCAGACAGGAGACGTTCACAGAACGTGTGCCAACTGTTACAACTGACCCCGTGCCAAGGGCGGTTGTAACAGTGATGGGGGTCAGTTGAAGCATACACAAATAATACACAATGCACGCATTTCAATCAGTTTTATTACTGATAAATCACATGTGAGTACTTTTACATTATTTAAGGTTAATATGGCACCATTTTAGTATCATTTTAAACAGGCGTCTTTAACCACTTAATAAAATTTAACATTTTCAAGTTAACGTCGTATTTAAAAACAATCTGAAGCTAGTAAAATAGTATCTAATCAAACAAAACAACTTCTAAGTGGAGATATCTTTAAGTCGTATTTAACAACGAGTTCAAATGCTAACTTTCTTACCTCTTTAGTAGAAATACCGAAGTATATATCTGCACAACGGATGAGGTATTTGGCGAGTAGATGCTCTTCATCTTCCGAAAAGATTCTGCTATGAGCTACATATCCCATAGTTATATTTTCTGCCTCGGCACCTTCGTTCGTGGCATCTCTCTTTCGTACGTATCGTAGAAGAGAGACGTGGTTAACTCTGTAGATCTCTGCTGCTCGTCTCAAAGAACTCCCACTTTTAACTTCGTCGAATGCATCCTTGTAACGTGATATGTCGCTCACACCTCTCGATGTCTTCCTGACACGTTTCCTGGGCATCTGCAATGTAAAACAAAAATATTACTAATGTTATAACCGTACCCCCCCCCCTCCCCCTGAGCCAGTGAAACGGTCTCAGAGGCGAGAGAAAATAACCTACACAAAAACTAATTACTGTTTACTTACCTCTTAAGTTCACCAACTACGTAGGAAAAATCTCAAAATGTAAATTATAATATTAACGAAGCAACTCTAGAAAGAAATCGATCAGAAATACTTACTCTTGGTTGACAAAGCACAATAGGTGCCTCTACAAGCGAACAAAGCGCGCGGAGGGCTACGCAACTCTGCCGAGCAGGTCCGTACAGGCAAGCCGCGTGTGTTTCCCCTCGTACCCCTCACCAAACCTTTGATAGTTGTGCGAATATTCGAGTTGTTACAACCGTACCCAGTCTACCCTACGCACCGCATTCGTGCACACTCAATGTAATTTTTTTTTCTCTGTTATAATGTATAGATAAATTATAAGTAAAAGTTCAATTTAACCATAAATAATATGCTTTTATGTTAACGCTTGCGATAACTGGTGCAATTTGGAGACACCGCACGCGTCATACGTCGGGCGATTTTTCAAAGGTTTGTTTCGACAAGTGTGAAGAA
>NQII01000523.1:98651-235547 GCA_002778355.1 Clitarchus hookeri | reverse complement strand
AGGGGGGGGGGGACAAATTAATGCTAACCGGTTATCATTTTCGCTACTCTCTTAACAAGCTCAGAAGGCGATGGGAAACCACTGTAGCTCACATTCCTCAGAGTACATTTCAATTACCAACTTGCCAACTTTCGTCAAAAGCTGTGCTGGGTCGACCGGTTGTCCATCGCACTCCCTGGAACGGCGGCTAATTACTCTTGCCGCAGAAAATAACATGGCGTGCGTCTCGTCAATATTCTACAAACCTGTTCCGGAAGTTTACCTTCCAGCTCAGTATTTTACAGTTACGTGGAACACAGATCCATTCGCGGGTTTTCCAGTGACACCACGAACGTATCTGAGATGAGCGGGAGAGGGGAGCTTACAAGCGGCGACGGGGCCACGGTGGTTGGGTGGATAGACTACTCGTCTGCCACCAATGCGGTCACCGGGATCTTCGCAAGTGGGATACGTGGAGTACGTTGCTGTTCGCCGGCGGGTTTCCTCCGACCACTCCCGTTTACTCCACCCGTTGCATACCTCCGCTGGTCCATTTTCATCTTATTTCACACTCGCCGCTATCGTCACCTCGCCGACCTCTCTTACCTACGCGTAATATAGCCCAGGCTGTTCACCGTCAGATGAGCACTTTTGAAAACCCTGCTTAAGATCTACTTGTATGCGCATTGTGTATTCTTCCACCACACGTACAATTAATATTGCCATGAGCCTAACCACTTTGTTCGTGCTTCGGGTCAAGGGCAACTGTGCAATTTTTAGAAAAATGAATATTTTACAAATGTTTTTATTCTTACACTTATATGCATTAAAATAAACTAAAATAAAATCCTTTGGTGTTCACAAATGTTTACTTAGCACTTGTAATTTAACGTTAACACATGGAACTACTTTCTTACTGTCGTTGCCAACTTGACCGGGCGCGTGACAGTCAGTATGCCCGCTAAAATAGACGCAGGTAGGAGCAGTGACATTTTTCAAAGGTTGATTTCAAAAGTGCCCGTGCCACTTAACCGTGAACTGCCTTTAACAGTGTTTCAATAATGTTTCACTTTCAGTATTTCGCTCAAGTGACATGCACACAAACATGGATGTTAAGCACGACTAGTAATACTGTTCCAAGCCCCATATTTCGTGCTACTAAACGAAGAATTCCCACTAAATCACTATTGGCTGTGTTCATACTCAAACGTCTGCCTCCCATCCTCCTATAAATATTTTGGACGCTCATTAAATTGAAAAAGTTTTCTGATTGCGTACTATTCGGATTATTAGCTGGCAATGCCACAGTTTTGACGGTTTTGCGACGCAGGAATAATAAAAACAAGACGACTCGTCGAAGAGAAGCATTGTAGGTTAGATTTGTTCATCACTGGCTATTTCAAAACGTAAGTCTCAGACTTCGCTACGTCAAAGTATGCTGATTAACCATACACATAGAAATACACGGGCAATCGAACTGTAAAATAGCGTCGTACTTTTAGGTGTAAAATTCGCTCTTTCCTTTCCAATGTTTAAATCAGTATCACGTTTTCTGATTCCTAAGTGTGAAAGTGTGACTAAGGTTAATTTTGCAAAAAACTGTTTTACTGTGTAGAGACAATATCAGAGTTCTTCAAGGTTACCTGCGTCTTAGATGAATATTTGAACGAGCTGAAACTTGCAAACAGGGTTGAAACAGGTCGGACAGTCACTGGACGTTGCCCACAACCCACGAAATATCTCTCTTGCCGAAAATAACACTTCGCAGCGAGTCTTGGGCTAGGCGACTACATATCTTTTCTCTAATGTCTTTTCATCTTCCTCCTCCTCTTTTAATGTCATTCGCCTGGCTTCGCCTCCGCGCACATCACAATCAATGGGAAGAGGCGCTACAATCGTTGTGGACGCTGGACGTCGTCCCACGATCAGTCCATCGCATTGGATTAATAGTTGTTTACCTGAGCGGGTCTGGAGCTAGTCCCAAACACTCGCCAAGACGAAGCCAACACCGACCTGGCGAGTGCTCGCGGCGAAGACGTAGAAAGACTACCGTTACAGAAGCCAAACCACCGTGTGTTACTATGGAGCATCTCGATCTTAGACTGCACGACGCGCCGAGTTGCCGGATACCGACCGATTAATTATCAACAGTCAACAAGTTACACTCTGTTGAAAAACTACATACATACATACAAAATTATCTAACAAAAATTAACACATTGTATAGAAGTATATAAATATAAAATCGTTTGATTAGCTACGCACTGCAATATAAGAGTGAGACGCATTAATCTCCAACCCAAGGGGGTGGACTTGTGTTGCTGTGCATCGGAAAATGAAACCTGGCCGCCATATTGTGACACGAAAATCATTAAAAAATAATCTCTCAGGAATTCAGTAAAGTTATTGTATCAAAGCATTTTAATTTTTTTTTAAGTTCAGTTTCGGCTGTTTTATTTATTTAAAAAACTGCCGCAGTTAATGATTTGATACATAACCAAGCAGTCACATTTTCCATGTTGTGGGTGTCACAACATGTGCGCGACACAGTGCTGGCGGCTCGCTTCTAGGGCTGTTCGATATTTTGATATATCGATAATTAGAGATATGAAAAATAACTTATCGATCGATATGTAAATTTGAAAAATATCGGTATATCGATTCAATATTATCAAAGTTTTCGGTATTATCGACATTTCCATTATTACTGAGATTTACAATATTATTGATACTATCGGCATTTTCCATATTATCGTCATTCTTGATATTATCGACGTCAACTATAATATGGACATCATGTTATCGGCGTGGACAATATTATTATGGGAATTAGCTGTGTTATCGGCATCATCTTCATTATCGACGTCCTCTATACCATCGGCATTAAGGATATTATTGACCTGATCAAGCAGATGAACAATGCTGATATCTGCACCATCTAGATTACAATACATATATATTTGTTATATTTGGCTGACATTATAGATTACCCTGGTATTACGATGAAACAAATATTAACACAGGATGCATCAGGGGCGATGTTACAAACTGTCAGGGATGATGGAGAAGGGCACAGCATCCATGAGATAGGGAACCCCGGTCCGGAAACTCCTCCGTCGAACGTTACACCCAAACCAGTGTTGAGGTGCCTATTACAGTGGAATACGACGACTTACAGGACTCTGTAGACTAATGTAATGTACCAATGTACTAGGTACACAGTTGACAACAGGTGCACTCGTCCGCAAGTAAACACAGATGCCAGTCCACCCACACTCGTACCTCAGGACCGCCACGTCTTTGTGAAGGCACTCAGTGTTATACGTGGTCCGCGATCACGTGAGCTCTCTTACAATCAACCTTCGACAAAAGAAGTTATTTTAGTATTCGTGCGTAATTTTTATAGCATGCGTAATCGTAACATGTGATTATGAATTTATGTTCTTTGTCACGGTACGCATTTGCACAGTTATTGAAATGCCAATATTTCTGGAGTTTCGATACTTAATTTCATTCTTAGTGTAACGATGTAATTTATTTTGTCAGTTGAGAGAATAATGATCAGCCTACCCATACACACCACCTCACATTCAGAACTAATGGTTTCTTAGCACATCAAACCATTTCTGATGTGTACAAAAGAACGTTCACCAATGTCAGAAAAATAATATTGTAAATTAATTTGTGGGAAGTCTTTGAAAAAAACACATTTTCGGTTGCATGTAATATCTAAACTGTTTTAATTAAGTCTAAATAATTGTGTACATTAAGACAATATTCTAAACAATTATGAAATCATGCATAAATGAAAACAAAATATTATTAAGTTTGATAATAATACATTTGAAATATACACCAATATTTTATGTATACGAGTTAAAACAAACAGAATCAGCAAAAACCAATAAGCACGCTGCCGATAAATAATGCAAACACTGTATCAGAAATCAGCATTCAGTTGAGAGTCCTTGAAAATATTCTTTGTTTTCTTCAGGAACAAACTCTCAAATCTTTATCCTGTCACTGACTTTAGCTTACATATACCAATGATTTGGAGTCTGGAAATACGATGTGTGGCAGTGTTCATAAAAGTAGAAATTTGGGTTGATATCGACTGAGTAGTTCTTCATGTGGCGTTATATTACAAACATGGCGGGCTAATGAATACGTGAATTTCGGAATTAGATGCTGACGTGTCGTTTTGAAGTACCAATTTTGACACTTCCCCTCATTTTCTTTGAAAGTTTGCGATTTCGAAAATTGGTGCACAGCATGGTGGAAAACTTAAAAAACGACGTGTTATTAGAGTGTACTATAAGTGTGTCACCTCACAATGTGATAACTTCTCGAGTCCTGGACGTCGACAACTGTGTGTGTATGAGAGTAGCAAGTTTGCTGTAGATCGGTGCGTGGAATCGCAAGTGTTTAGAGGAGTGGTGTAACGTGTACGGGCACACGCCCCAGACAAGCTTGTAGCCAGGAAGAAGAAGAAGAAGAAGCCTTCCTTTTCATCGGAAAGTAGCCTAAAACGTATTTGATAGAATTAGCGATTCATTTGTTTTCAGCCAAGGATAAGAACTTGGGTTAGTTAAAAATATTGTTTAATATTTGTTGAAAATAACTACAGTAATATTAAATTCTATTTTTACGAATATCAAGATATTCCTGTGAAACTGAATTTATGATTATTCCTCTTCACTGCGTAATGCTCTGTGATATAATTAACTCTTACTATTTTCAGCAAATGTGTATTAGCAACAGTCTTATCAAACGCACATACGTATGTAATTGTACTTGTATCAATATGTACATACGCAGGTACTATCTTCACTTGTTCTATATGGTTTTCTGACTACGTAACACGTCCACTGTGCAGTGCAGTTGCGTCTCGTGTATTTTCGCAGGCGGAGTGGACGCTGCTTGAAATGCACTCTGCATGCTCCGAGCACGTAGTTGCGTGCGTCACGTTTGTTGTAGATATACGAGGCAGTAAAACGCTATTCGGCAACTTATGTCGGTGGTTGTTGGAATGGCTACATTGTCGCTCGTTTATGCTCTCGTTCAAGAACCATCAACCCTGAACAGTCTGCTCTGATGCACCAGTACTATCGAGAAAAAAAATGATGTGTACGTTATAAACGTATTTATTTGTACATAATTGTACCATTGATAAAATAATTAATTTTGGTGATATGGACTAAGATTGTATCGGTATAGTTTTGTGTTGCATTATGTGATACCGATTCGATGGTAGTTTACAATTGTTGATAGTATAGTTTACAATTGTTGATAGTATTGATACATAATAACATAAATGTTTTCAGTAATATCAGAAGTCAAAATATACCAATTTCTTCAACGATACTGGAATTTAAATTATACTAACTAAACGATATTAACAATAATATAAGTGATTTTGGTATTATAAATTATTTCGGTGTTATCAATAATGTCTATATTATCGATAATTTCTGTATTATCGATCATTTATGTATTATCTGTCATTTCTGTATATATATCTATATTTTTGACATTATCGATTATTTCTATGTTATCGAAATATCGAAAATACCTAGTAGCAGTTTGGAATAAATATCGATACTAAATTTGTATGATATCGAACAGCCCTACTCGCCTCCCTAGATGCCAGCGCTTGGGCCGAAGGCACGGCCCGGCTGGGGGTAGCTGATATTAATGACGGTCCAGCTGTGTATTAACTATTACAAAAACATTCGGCGCGCATCAGCCAACGCGCAACTAAACACACGGAGCCTAATGTTTTTTTCAGCTACCTCTTCCCTCGCTGGCCGCAACCCGCTTAAATACACCATCCAGCAGTTGTGGCGCTAACAGTAGCTTCAACTACTGCTCGATAAAGTCAAGGGAAAGCCCGGGAAATGTGACACACGAGCCCTTTCTCCCGCGCCCCATGCCTTCCGCTTTCTTATCGACACTGCAGCTTTACGGTCGTGCGCACAGATCAGAGTACTGCATGGGAGCGAGGAAGGAATATGCCATGGCCTGGTACGGAACCATCCCATCGTGGGAAACAAAGATCAGACCGGCAGACAGGGACTCGAACCCGTGTTCTGTCACTTCGCTCAGCACGATGGATGGAACACCACAGGGTGTTACGGCCATGTGACGACGTCGGCGTTGTGCGGCGAGGCCTCGCACATGTGAAGGACGACGTGTGTGAGCCGAGCGAGGCTGTGCATGCTCGACGCGTGTCCGCCCGCTGCTAGCTCATTACCAGCCCGTCCTAACAAAGATCGAGGACGACGCCTGCTCGTCACGAGGCACCACTTAGCCTCGTTAATGACGGCGTCTGATTTCCGCACCGCAAACCAACTACGCGGATGTGCTGTCTGTGCTGCACGTCGACTCACGGTACTTCACTAGTACACACGGCAATATTAGCGTTGTAAACTACCCGTAGGCTGGACTCCATACGGTCCTATGTAACGTCGGTCCTTGTTGGCTGTTGCCACAGTGTGCAGCCATGGTATTCGGTAGGTGTTTCCTTGCAGGTCTGTTATTGGCTCAGAGTTCACCTGGGCGTGTCTGATAAACTATATACCAATTGCAAACATAACAAACGTGTATGCGTATTTGAGGATGATTTTCCTAAATTTTCCTGTCCCTATGCAGTAGCTTCCGTTCAAATTATGTACTGGAAAAAAAATAGAAATTCGCTGGGGTAACATAACATTAACGTCAATGTTTATAAATTACATATAACACATTAATAAAATAATTTTAAAAACACACTGCAACGCAGTTGAAGCTCCAGGCAGGCGGGACTTGGTGAGTAGTTTTGTTGAGATGCAGCAGTTTGAAAAGGGGGTTACTAGCTATACTGTGCGTCAGTCACGTCTTAAAGGCACTCGCCAGCCCTCGTCTGAAGAGTATTTCAAAAACTGCAACGCATTTCAAGGTCCAGGTGGCGTTCCAAAACGTTACTCTGCGAGTTCACTTTTCTCTGTGACTGTCCCAAAACTGCTGAGTGATTACTCTGAGCATTTGGCCACAACGTAATGTTTATGATTAATTTATAGCAAGTAAAGCGGTTGATTTACATAACTATTATTTTGTAAAATAAAAAATTTAGAGGAAAGGGACAAATATCTGTAGGAATTTTATTGGTTGCTAAATCAGTACATGTTTGTAAACACAGAATGCTATTTACATCACGCTCGTTCCAAAGCCTCGTTTACTCTTGCTTTGCTCAGCTGTTACTTTACTCTACTGGCGGAGTAACGTTTTGGAACGCCGCCCAGCGAGGTCATTACAGACGGAGCAAGTTGCTCGAAGAAGCGGGAGTGGGGAAGGAATAAGCCATGGCTAATGTTTATTCCACTCGAATTGGGAAGCTCAATTCCTTTAGTTCGGCAACTAAAATTTTTCACCACTAGGTAAGCGCTAGTGTCGCGTGTGTACCTGATTTTTTTTATATGTTCTGCGCTAATCAAAATAAATAAATTGCAGTACTCATAACTCAAATATAAAATAACTACTTAACTAAGTGAAATCTTTCTCTTTTGTTGTTCACGTAGCTTAAAAATTTAATTTAAAGATACCTCTTTGGAACACTGGCGCTTATCTAGCGGCGGAAATGTTCCATATGCCAAACTGTCCCACAAGGAAGCTCGTTTTGTTCCTAACCCGAGTACAATGAATGAACCTTATCCGTGGCTGTGACTGGTGGGCAGAAGGACAGACGGCCAGGGAGAGGAAACTTCTAGAAGGACCGTGCAGCCACGCCGCCAGATATCGCCCACTGCACTGCTGCCGTGGCGCTCACGTCTTCTTACAACTGGCGCCTTCCTTAGAAACTAAACGGTCAGTGACCCGTTTTGCCTACTACATCTACGACGCATTTTTGTAATTTGTATCCTGCGTTTTGTCAGCTTCGAAATTGACACAACACAAAATGGAAATTACCAAAGTTTTGCCTGTTTAAATACACATATAGGCAAGAATTTTGGAACAAACAAATGTGTATTGTACTCAGAATATTTATTTCACAAAGCAAGTTGCTGAAATATTCTTCAAATAGGTATTTTAATGCGACACAACTTTTATTAAGTAACAATATCACATCAGCTGTTTTATTTTTAATTTAAATTTTAAACAGCCCTCTAACATCTTTCAAGAACAATTACTGTTTATTTTAAGACTCCGTGGACTTCAAATTTTGGAATCGTTATAACACCAAGATAATAGTAGCATGACATGCTAGACAGTTGAATGCCGTTGTGTCAGACTAAACTTTACAAACACCTAACGAACTGGAACACGGCCTCAGTATATAAGTACACACAGACAACATGATGTGGCAGTTCCTTCAATATGCGCGTACCCATTCTCTGATTGGCTGTACGAGTCTCCGGGGACGGACCTTGTGTCTGATTGGCTACCGCGAGCTGCGAAACGTTCCCTATTGGCCGGCTGGCGGGTAGGTTACCACGCGCTCATTGGCGAACGGTCTTCCGGCCAGGGCTGCCAATAGTTCGATACGAAATCTGTATAGTTTGACTGTCCTGTGTATCGTATTTGTATAGTGCAAAGCACTGTATTACATTATACAAGTCATCCATTGTGATTCATTTACCTATGCAATGTATAGGGAACACGTGTCAGTTGTATTGATAGTGAGTCGTGAGTTCAGAGTCTGAGAATGTGACTGAGCACACTACCAGAGCCATCTATCTCAGAGATTCGTAACCTGCGTTGCGTTTTTTTTTTTTGTTGAGAATGCTATTGTACTAGTGTTATAAGTAAATGTTGGTTATGCAGAGGCGTTGTAAAACGAATCTAAGTCGTATTTTACTTACGGTGTTACTTTTGTTTCGTTAATTTGTATAATCCTGCCGGACTTTGTATAGTTTCAGTTCCTGGGTTGTGTAATCTAAAATAAATAGCTGGCAGCCCTGGTTCCGCCATGTTGCCGGCCAGTGGCGCTATCTTGCCTCGCGAGGGATGGTCCTAGCACCCGAATTTCGCGAAAACATTTCCGCACACGCTACATTTCAATATCATACATGCGCACCCAGCAGTATTTTCTGTTTATGAAACGAGGTAACGAATAAATAGTTTTATTTCCGTTGTGTGCGTATTTCACTGTGTATAAAGAAGGTTTTGTGCTGTAGCGGAATTTGAAAAAGAATAGACAATCGGCACTCCATGAGTGGTTCGCCACTCACCTACTGCTATTTTGCACGAAGTAGTATTCTGAAGATGGGATTTTATACGCTTCAGGTATAATCTGCATTGTTCGTGTCTCAAAGTCGACGCCATAAGAATACGAAGAGCATCTGTATTTTATATTCACGGGGCTAATTTTGGTTATTCGTCATTACGGAGTGGCTTCCCGTAAAATAACTAACATCTCCGTAGATTTTTTCCGTAAATCTACAGAGATTTCCAAGAGCGTGGGAGCTTCCGATGACATAAAACAATGTTCGGATGACTGTAGTTCAATTTCACTTCGTTTCCGATATCTTTCATAAGTATAGTTCAAAATCTCGATTCAGTATAGGTAGGAGGTCCCACTTATTTGCCACTTGATTTTGTATTAAAGTTTGCTCCGATTTGCTTGTAAAGTATATTATTTGTACTGTGTACACTAAACCGAAAATAAACTATCACAAACAAAAGCAGGCAGGAGGTGAAAGATAAACAACGTACAAGAAGGGGGGGGGGGACAATAGCTGACAGAGTAGTGAGGAGAAGGCGTTCCCTCACGGTGTAATCATAACATTGACACAGCAGGAGCCGGCTTTTTTCCTCCTTGGCTGGCACAGAGCAAGCAGGTGTCTCCTATCACGCCGTGTTCGAGGCGACTCGCACTTGCGCGCGTGTGCTAACTTTCCCACGAGCACTGATAACACTTCTCTCCCGACCGAAACGAGGTGTAGGGAGAGGACGGGGTAGAGTACGCGTGCAAACTGCGCAGTGTCCACTCTCCGTGCTGCAACACTGAGCTGCTTTTCTGCCAGTAGCACTGCCAAAAACACGTGGACAGCAGTTCAGATTAGAACACTCTTTATGCGAGCAAGTGCTTTGAGTTGTTTCTCTACTTCCCCCGGCTTAGTTTTAACGGCATTATGATACAGTCTGTATCACAATTAGATCGACACACTTCGGCTGAAGGTTAATCACGAAAAAAAGGTGAAAACATAATACGACATATGGTCTAAAGTAAAACATAAGGGCGGTTACATCAATATTTTCTGAAGTCCTGATAAAGTTCTACTTTCAGAATATTCCTCCACCTCATGCAAACAAAGTTTAACCAAGTCTAGGGAATTACACCAAAGGGAAAACGCACCGCATTCGTGCGCACTTAGTTTAATAATATTTTCGATTAGAACTATTTCTTACTAGGTACCAACAATCATATTTTCTCTCTGTTTTTATTGATATTAATTATAAATGAAATATAATTGACGCATAAAATGCAAGCAAAAGTTCAATTTAACCGAAATAAGGTACTTTTTATGTTAACACAAGTATACACGACATATTCAGGAAACCACCCAACACGTCATGGGGTGATTTGTGAAAGTGAGAAAACACCGCTGCTAACTATTACTAACTAACTATTACTAACTAACTATTACTAACTAACTATTACTAACTAACTATTACTAACTAACTATTACTAACATATCCTGCACATGAGTGGTGTGAGCAGTAAGTGAGGAATACTCGTCAGTCATCTCATCTCAGCTGAAGTAGATAACGTGAGTATACAAGGAGCTAACTCTCGGTCTCGTGACGGCAGTCGCCCGTGGCGTACACGACGCGGGCGGCTATTACGGCAGCTAGCATGGCAGCTGCCTTGCTTGTCAACGCACTGCGGCTCGTACAAGTCCCATTACGGAATTAAGCAGCAGGCAATTACCGCTCATTATACTTACATGCATGGTGGTGTGCCGTGCTGTCTACTTTCTCGACAATTTTGTATGCTAAACATTTACTCAGTCCCAGGCTGTCCGTACGGAGTTGTCATGTTATGTAAAAGACCTACTCCGACTTGATTAGTTATGCACAATGATGAGAACCAGAGGCTCGTTATATTAACTTTGTGTGTGCTCTTTGTCGGTTCTTTTTATACACAATCTTCGCTGTGATCACACTGGAGTTCAGAATGGCTCGTGTTTCAAGTCGTAACGTAGTGATACTAAATACGCCGTATCTAGGATTTCGAAGAAACTCGTGTATCAACATTTGTTTTTGTATGTAAACATAAAATGCCAACATGAATAGCTGCTATAGTAGATATTTGAAAAGTTTCCATCGATATGTCTGTTTGGACAATAGACTAAGGTAAGGTAGAGCGATCTCGCTGGCTGCTCACAACCTAACCCCGTGTCCCAACATTGAACTGCTTTTCTGCCAACACGACTAGCAAAAATGGCGTGGATTGAATTTGAGGTTAGAACACTGTTTAGTAAACAATGTATGTATACTTCCTCTAACCAATTTGTAATGCAGTTTGACTAAATTCAAATTGGTAAAAGTATTTTACTATAATAGTGCTCGTCATTAAAAAATTAAGATATAAACGAAGACGTTCAGCATTGTCGAGCACGTGAATTGAGAGTTGCGTGGGTGCATGCGCAGAAGACGAATAAGCGGTCTACCTCAAATTTAGTCTGTGGTTTGGATAGCTGTAAATAGTGTATATAGTGTGTGTGTGACTTGACTTAACTTTAAAGTTAGTGATGTGGTCAGGAGAACAAAATTGTTATATTTGGCTCTCCCGCTTTTGGAGCAGGGTCCTTGTGGTTGCCAGTGGTGGCAACGCTGAACTTCCAGTTTGGGTTAAGATGGCGCCCGCGTCTATTATCATGTTTGTATGGCAGTGTTTTGTGTGCAATCGGTCGAATTTTCTGCTGTGTGTCACTTTCTCGCTGTGGAGTTATATAACAATGTCATTAATGAGCTCATTTCTCGTCTAAATTATGGCCTGTTTACGCGAAGTTTGGAGTTTATACAAGTGTTCATTTGTCTACCATTCAAACGCACACAAACGAAATTAAAACTTGGAGACGCCCATTGCAATCGTAAGCCATTACACAATATACAGCCCAGACAGAAGTTGGTAAGAATAACAATGAATACAGTAAACAACGGACACACAAAGTAGTTTTATGAATCTATGTTGGCTGACTCAGAGTTTCCGATACGTTATGTTGAAGTTGGCTCAACTTCTCACGTGGACATTCTTACTTTGCTTGACCCTTAATTCACTGTAATTGCACTACTGCGCTACCTGTACCCGAACTCGCTACACATTACATACGAGTTTAAAGGTGAAGAAATGGCATCCATTTTGGAATAATTTTACAAATATACGTAATCAGACTTTACGAGCGGACATTAAAAATCAAAGCTTGACATGGCGCATACGACTAAGTAACAGAATTTTGTTAAGTTAGAACGGTTTCAGCTGTTTCTGCATTTTTCCAAGTGGGGCAGAAATTATTCAATAGTGAGAGAACCTTCCATTGCAGTTACAAATATGGAACTGGTAACGGGATGAAAAGAAGCTGGATTTCGAAATAACTGTTCATATATTCCCTGTATGTTACAAACTTGTTTTTTTTTTAATACTACACAGCAGTGCAGACGTAACGACTCAACTACTAACTCTTATTTACGTCACAATATTCACCCCTTAATATATTATCCTGAGAATACTCGCTCACGAACGACGTGTTGCAAAATAGGTGAAATCATGGTCGGTGCTGTACAAAATCAGAAGCCAGCACCAATACGAACAGCGCATTTTTACTATCTTATGCTATTGGCTACTACTAGCATACCAAACTTTTATTATTGGTTCCTGCCGGTGCAATAAACAAATTGAAATTCTTTTCGTAGGTTCCAACACGTAGGTTATTACAAGGAATTCGTAAGTACTTCTCAGACCAAAAAAACTCCTCTTTGCAACACGTGGGCCAAAAAATTCATGCGTAAGTTAAGGGGTTAATATTGTGACGTAATTAAGAGTTCGTAGTTCCCTTGTCTTGTCTGTACTTCAGTTTAAGGTCGATAGGTACTTGGGTATGGGGGAACTTAGCAGTTGTTTTTTACACCGAAGAGCCAAAAAAACTGGTACGCCTGCCTAATATCGTGTAGGGCCCCCGAGCACGCAGAAGTGCCGCAAGACGACGTGGCATGGACTCGACTAATGTCTGAAGGTATGCAGGAGGCAATTCACACCATGAATCCTGCAGGGCAGTCCACAAATCCAATCTGCGCCAATTTGAGAAAGGGTTGCACGTCTGTCACGTTTAATGATTCTCATCAGTCGTCGTTTGTCCCGTTCTTTCACAATCTTTTTACGGCCGCGGCGATGTCGAAGATGCGATGTTTTACCGGATTCCCGATATTCACGGTACACTCGTGAAATGGACGTACGCGAACATCCAAATGTTATCGCTACCTCGGAGATGCTATGTCCCATCTCTCGTGCGCCGACTATAACACCGCGTTCAAACTCACTTAAATCTTGATAACCTGCCATTGTAGCAGCAGTAACCGATCTAGCTGCCGACCGCATCGCGTTACTCTGATTGGTTCCATGCCTCTGTTATTTGCATACGCACGCCTATACCAGTTTTTTTGGTTCTTCGGTGTATAAAACCTCATATAGAAAACGAACAATCCAATACGCCGGGGAAAGGTTAGCCTTTACACCTGGAGCATGAACTGCGTTGAAACTAGTAAACGTGAGTCCACTGTGCTCATCTACGAAAACAACACACACTTCAGACGAGGGCTGCGGTGTGCTTTCAAAACTTACAAACACCATTTCACAGCACTTCAACATAGCTAAAAAATGTTTTTTTTTCTCTTTTAACGCCGTATCTCAAAATATCCGCGTCACAAGCATACAAAACTCTATTCAAGAGCCCTGCATTGAACCTTTCACCAGACTTCCCGCCAATAGAGCAATAGAGTCACGGTTGAAAGTGGCACAGGTGCACGCGTGCGACGAGAACACTGCACACATCCGCTCCAGTACAAGGACGGAGCAGGTGTATATATATATACACACCCTGTCTCAGTCACGAAGGCCGCTTTCTGACAAGGTAGCGGCAGAGTTGTTTGGACGACATATCCTTTCACCTGAGCTGTCCTGACACGTGGAAGCCACGCTGTTGTCAATATGACACCGTGCCCTATTCATATATAAGCTGTTCACGGTAAAGTAAGCACTTTTGAGGCCATAGTTACTTTTTTCCTTTCAGCCATTTTTATCCTTTACCCTCTTTTTTTTAAATAAATATTGCCATGTAAGTAACAAACACAGCGTGTATAATCCACCGCACACGAAAGTTAATGTCCAAGGCTGAAATTAAGCATATTAATTGACTATTATTCCAAATGAGAGGGCTTCCAAAAGTGTTCACTTAATCGTGACTAGCCTACAATATTAAATCCTGCCTGCCAGCGAACTGTTAAAAATCGGCCTTCACAGCCGAGACAGACGGTGCGTTTAGAATAACATTTCAATCCAGATCGAACTTGGAGTGGACTGAAGAACCCCGGTTGAAAATCGACCGTAAACACATCCGGGCTGGACTGAGTGGAGTGAGTAATCCACTCCAGTTGGTAATGTCGACTGGAGTGTAGAACCGGATTGAATGTTCACTCTAAACACTGCCGATACGAGTGAACTGCGAGTGAGAGCAAAACAAATGCAGACATTTTGGAAGTTTGCACGTACGGAGTTTTGAAATTTGTTTGAAGCTAATTCTAAGCTACAAGGGAAATAATGTTCAAAATAAGAACATGCAAAATATTTGGAACGAAATGAACTTACAGTTTTTTAAGCGTAATGTTGGAGAAACAAATATTCAAATTATATTATGGTAAGAGGTATTTGATTGTAAAAGAGTAGAAAAAAATGCTGGCTTCACAACAACTCCGGAGTAAGAACATACAGATAGACTGTAGCCTTAATTTTTTGTTTTCGAGTATCGATTGTTTTCTAGTTTTCCGCACTTGCCGAGAGATGTGGCTACGCTACTTGCGTCCGTGCTCACTTCATGTTCGCACTTGCTTACACGTCGATCCGACAACGCGACTGTCGGTGCACGTAGGCTCCGTGTTCGCTACGGTCGAGCTCCAGTCCGAGGTAGCACTGCAGACGCAGTGCGAGAGTGGCAGTGACTCACCAGCGCGCCTGGACGCCATCCCCGGGCTGCGACGTCGACTGCCGGCGCGACGCAGGTAGCGCCCAGACGCCAGCCGGGGGATCGCCGACACGCTGCTCACGAGAGCCTCACGACCCGAGCACGCAGATAAATCCGGCGGCATTTTGCGTCATTTGGGATTTGGGGGGTATTCCTGGCGGGCAGAGCGGCTGGCCGGCTGCCACCTCTGTGGCCCGCTCCCGGGGACACCTGGCCGGGACCCCCTCACCCCTCTCTTCAGCCAGGGAGAATGGACCAGCACTGAACCGCTTCATAACGATCATGGTTCCCACAGGCTGTTCACGATCAACTGAGCACTTCTGAAAGCCCGCCGAGGATCTACTCTCACTAGCATTTTGTAATACTCTACGTGACATTACATAGCCGTTGACGTCTCCTTTTATTCACGCGTCCTTCAAATTGGGCTCCAAGGAATTCTAAAAAAAAAAAAAAATTGTTATTAATGTGCAAATTTGTGCTCTTGTGTGCATGAAATAAAAATTCTTAAGGCTTCAGTACCTAGCCATAAATATACATACTACAATCTGAGTGCAACGTCAAGTTTTTCAACTTACTTTTATTTACTCGATGCCAACTACAACACATGGCTGAAGCTGCCGCAGGCTGTATGTTGTGACGGGAAGCAACGAGCGGCACGCCAAGCTGCGTCGTGAGGGCTTCTCCTCGGCGTCGGTCCACAAACATACAGGCGCCGTACATAGTGTTGTATAGCTTATGCCGTCACTAATGCCGTGCCGCCGGGACAGCAGATCCGTTAACACTTCTGTGCTGCGTTTTGTTTTTGATTCCTCGCCCGGCCTCGTCACCGACACGTCGCTGCAGTGCGCTAGGCTTGTACGCACTTACTGAACCACAGCAGGGGGCGACAGCCCTAAGGTGGTGCACTCCGGCCGGACCAATGTTTCTCCGAGCATGAAAGCCTCACAAGTGTTGGCGGGCAGACAAAGGCGCACGGGAGTTTCGCACTTATGGGTCCGGGGGTGGCCGAAAGCAGCCCGCTATATTCATCTATCTTCTGGGGAATTAAATAGCATTTAACCTGTACGTGGTGTTACTATTTAGTATTTAAAAAAATATGTGTGTAGCTGTATCGGCAGGAGGGGCCGCAGTTGTGTAGTGGGTAGACTACTCGCCTCCCACCTAGGCGAACCGGGTTCGATTCCCGGCAGGGTCGCTCCCACATTTTCGCATATGGGAATCACGCACTTGCATTCCGGCGCTGCTCCACACTGTTACGAGGTTGTGGTCAGGCTCTTAGCTGAGCGGCCAGCCTGATCACACCTTCACTTGTTTATCCAGGGCACGGGCCGTGATTGCTGACATTAGTTACGAAAACGCAAACCACAGAAACCCCCTCCACCGGCCAGTAAACGGGGACAACGCAGCCGATATAGAACAGTGTAGTCCGTGGTCGGTGTCTTTTGTCGTCGGGCCATTGGAACGAGAAGACCACTGAAGATGGGTGTGTCCGGCCGTCGACTTGCGCCTTCTTAATCAGCCTCCGGAATCATGAACAAGGTGGGGACTCTCCAATTAGGCTTTACTCAAAACGTGGCTGGTTAAATCTTTATAATTTAATATAAATTAATACTTCAGTATAGTTGTATAGCTCCCCCCGCGCATACTTCACAATGTTTATATTGAAATAACATTGTACAACCTTAATGTTAAATAAACCTCTTTTATATAGTGTTCATTACATAACTCTTATCAGTAACTTGTTACGCCCCTATAAACACTCGCCTCGCGTCACTCTCGCCGGCTCTCAACACCTCGACGTTAAGAGCCGCCCAAATATCTCCACTCAGTCAGGATCTGAATGGCGTGGGGTAGTGACGTGATGTCTAACATGCTGCCACGTTACATACATAAATGAATATTCAAGACTTATCGTTCACTTTAAGATGAATCAAGCCCCATTAAATCGGCACTGCAACTATTAACAAAACAGACAAGCCACCACAGTTCTGCCGCTATACAATTATGATTGTGCAAAATGAATTCATTAACTACGTTTAACAAATGTTATATTAATTTCAACAGCTATCACCAAAGACCGTATAATACTATGGGAATAATGTAAACTTGCGAATGTGTATAATGAGATTCCGCATGATGTAAGTGCTGGCCGTGGTTCGTGTTAAGTGTTGGAAATCTGCCAGTACGAGATTTAGAACTCCCGAACGTGTCTTCTCTTAATACTCTGCGAATTGCGGCTAAATTTAGATTTATAGACTAAAATAAAACATACACAAACGCAAACTCCTAATTCACTCCTGTGTGTTCCCTTCTGGCACGGTTCTTCTCTTCAAAGGGCACAACGTGTTTTTGGTTTGAAGCTGATGGGAAAGGTGGCCGAGAGACGCCTAAAACCATTTAAACGCTGTTTGTTCGCCGTTAGCTGAGCACTTTTGAAACCAACCTTTGGAATATGTCACTGTCCATAACTGCATATTACACTGGCATGCGCCCTGTAAAGTTGGCAACGCCTGAGAGGGAGTAGTTTACTTCTTAACGACGAATAAAAGTTTTTCTGCAAAAATTTTCACTACTGAAATACTTAATTTTGCTTTCGTTTTTTTTTTACGCATGTGTATGAACTAAGAATTCATAAAATATTAGCTTTTCTTATAATTCCACAGTTCCAATTGATCGGCGCATTAATAAAGTGACAATACCCACGACAACGTTAATATTTCCCCATGGCAGAATAATACACAATGTGCTTGCAAGTAGATGATAAGCAGGACTTTCAAAAGTGCTCAGTTTACCGTGAATAGCCCATAGCATGTGAAACACTATCCTTTCACTCGGCCAGTCCCGCACCAGGCCGCCTGAGCTGCGTTGTGGAGTGTTTCAAATCCTGGTTCCTAGACGAAACTACTAAACGTGCCCTCTGTGTGTTTACCTACGAAAAGACGTCTCACCCGAACTACGATAGGAGACTGTGTTGAACTTTGCTACCGACTTTTCATCAATAAAATGATAGGGTCACCGCTGGAATTGCCATAGGTAGACGCAGCACTACGAGAACACCGCACGCCAGTTCAGAGTCCTGCGCGTAGCGGCGATGGCGCTCTCGTAGCGCGTGCCAGTGTGACCCTTATAGCTGCCGCGCTTCTCGGCCAGAAAAAGGAGGGTAACGATGTAGCCTATCTTCGTCCGAGTGTTGTGAAACGTGAGGTGCAGGGTAGGGTCCCTCGCAAGGTTTCTCACTCTTGTAGGGCTTCCTACGCCCAATGAAAATTGTAATATAGTCCATTCACGGTTACTTCCAAATGCCTGAAGCCCTGCTGAGTTCTTCTCCTAGGATATATCTGGCCTTATGCAAACAAAGCAGCCAAGTCAAGAAAAATACTAAACGGGTGGCGCATAGCATTTGCGCGCACTCAGGGTAGTAATATTTTGCATAAGCGCTATCTGTTGTTAGGCATTACCAACACTCCTGTCTTCTACTTGCTTTATTTATATTGAAATACCTGTTATAACTTACTGGTCAAGTTCAATTTTATAAACAAACAAAATGTTAATACAAGTATAAAACGCTTGTGATACACGCCATATTCAGGAAGCAGTCAAACACGTCGTACCGGGGGTGACTTTTCCAAGCTTTGATTAGAAATATTTGAAGAAACCGCGAATGGACTATATAAGATAACAGTTACTATCTGCAATGTGCAATATCTGTGTTATATATCAGTCAACATTTTCTCTGAACATATGCAACACTTAGTTGCAACTATAGTCATGATTTAGTGTATAGGCTGTTCACGGTAAAGTAGGCACTTTTGAAAGTCCTCTCATGTGAAGAATAATAGTCAATAAATGTATTTTATTATAACCTTAGGCGTTAACTTTCAAGTGCGGTGGAATATACACACTGTGTTTGTTACTTACATGGGAATATTATATAACCTTCGACGAGCTAAGTGTTGGTTGTCAGCATTAACGAGAGGCGCTGAAACGTCATCAAAAGCAGGTAACTCGGAAGTGAGACGCCCAAGGCACCGGGCAGCGCTTCCTCACTGTGTACAGTTGCGGCGATAAACGTCCTTCAAGTGCAACATGACCTCGCTCACGGACACGGCGGCTGGACGGGTTAAGAAGGATGGATGCAAGGAAAAAGTAACTACGGCCTCAGAAGTGCTCACTTTACCCTAACAGCCTTTAACAACGAATACTTATACGCCCAGAGAATAATTTCTGAATAGGCAAAGAATCCAACTCGTAATTTACGATTCAACATTCCCAAGTCCAAGCAGCTACATGCCTTCATCTACCTACATTTATTTGTGTTAAATTAAATGCAAAGCTGATATTTGAACTTTAGTATGACGCTAATTGTGATACAATTCTGTTATTATAACGGGAATTTAAAAGGCTTAGTGCCAATTACCGAACCCAAGTTGTTGTTGAACGTAAACACACACACAAATCACAAAAGAGAACTAGCACAAAGAACTGGGAAGTGATGGCAGCCAAATAAGTAAATGCAGATACAATAGAATATAGAATATATTCTACAATCGATAACAAGTAAGCTATTTGGTGAACGAAATAGCAAAAGTTAACTGAGCAGAGACGAAAGAAAAATTAGTATGAATACAAACAGGATATATTACAAAAAAAATAACGATTTTTAATAGAAAAAATTAGTTTTATGGAAACAACAAGCAAATGGTGATGGAAGAAGAAACAAGAAGTTTCCTCTACATGGATGCAAAGAAATTTTAGTGAAGATCTTAAAAGCTTAGATGGCAGGTAGGCGTTGACGTCTCATTGACAGCAATATCATTAGAGATGAAACCAGAAACATGTGATACAGAACCGAGAAAATTAAAATACACGAGTGACTTACCCGGGATTATAATTCAGAAAAACTCGTACAATTAAGGTGGTCGCCTGGTTGGAAGAATTTTGCATGTTTGAGGCCTAAAAGCAACGCCCATCACCTCTACGCGCAAAGCACTGAACTGACGTGCAGTCTTGCCGTCGATAACGCGCCCCTGTGAGATTTTCAGCGGAGACCCTGCCATGTTATGACGTGATAATTAAAATAAAGGTTTGATGCACGCTCCCATTCCTTTTTTAATGTTTTGTATCGGAATGTTCATACATCAAAATGACGACGAACACAACCCGTTGAGCCATTTCCGCTACACAGAAGCATTCTTTAGAGAGAAATGGAGGAACTGAGAAACGTATACAGACGCGTAACGTTTCTTAAATGCTATTCGTAAGCAGATATCACTCAGACAAGTTGGACGGTCTTTTAATAAAACGTTTTCTGCTCGAGCTCTGCACACCGTTCGGCGGCCTATCCTCGCGACCACCATAAGCTAGCGTGCAATCAACTGCATCCTCGATATATCGATACTAATATATGTGTCGATACTTATCGACAAGCGAACATGTCATATTCAAATCTGTGGATGTAACATTACACGAAAATGAAGCGGTTAATTATCCGCCAGAATTTCTAAATTCGCTTGGTGTTCCGGATTGCCTCCACATATATTAAAATTGAAAATAGGAGTGCCAGTCATTTTAATTCGTAACATCAATCCACCAAAACTTTTCAACGGCACGCGCCTTGCAATAAAAAGAAATGATGGGCAATACTATAGAAGCTACCATCTTGAAAGGTGCTTTCAAAGGAGAAGATGTGCATCTTCCCGGAATTCCATTTATTCCAACAGAAATTCCCTTTCACTTTAAAAGAACACAGTTTCCAGTCAGATTGGCATTTGCAATGACAATAAATAAAGCTCAAGGGCAGTCATTGCAAATGTGCGGAATAGATTAAAAAACAGAATGTTTTTCGCACGCCCAATTGCATGTGTCGTGTTCTAGAGTAGGAAAACCACACAACTTATTCAGACGCGCGGAAGATGGTAAAACTAAAAACATTGTATACAAGCAAGTACTTCAATAATAAAGATTTTTAAAATGCGTATACTTCTTTCAATTAATTTCACAGAAATGAATAGAACCAAAATCTTTTATGCCACAGCAACGCGTGGCAGCGTTAGCTAGTACAATATAAAAAGTTAAATGTAAATTTATTACATTGTTTCGTAGATATAGCACACTAATGTAAAATGTTTGTATAGACACCATTCGGAAAATAACAGACTTACGTACTTAAAACACATACATTAACATGGCCTACCACACTACAACGTCTTCGCCAAATTTGAAAGAAACCGGTTGATTGTTTCTCGATATACGACATAAAAAACGGTATTATTTCATAATGTTTTGCATAGACAATTTTAATGGATTAAATTGATACTGTAAGCATAAAAGTTAAGTTGAAATTTGTTTTGTAGTTTCGTAGATCAAATATTCTGAGCTAAAATTTTATATAGCCGCCATTTTAAAAATATGTGTGACTGACCCTCTCAAAGTTAATCAGTTTACATGGCCAGCCATACAAATTTCGTAAAAATCGGTTGTTTTTCGGAGATATCGCGTAATTTAAATTTGTCATGTGATACTATTTTACAAAATAGCGGATAAAAGAGATTTTGCGTGGACAAAAATTATGGTTGTAATATATACAGCCAGCATACAAATAGTTTGTAAGATAGAGCATATGTTAAAATATCTAGACAGCCGCCATTTTGAAAATAAGTGACATATTTGTGCATATCAACGGCCACAATACTACTTGTTTGTCGAATTTAATAACAATCTGTCAAATCTTTCCAGGAATATTACACAAAATCTTTATTAATTCATTTAGCGCTATCTTACAAAGTAGCAGATCAAACTGGTTGTTTTTGGCTTATATAATGCTTGTAATCGATACTGTAGGCTTTCAAATTTGGTTCAAATTCGTCAAACGGTATGGTAGTTATACCAAATAAACCTAAAATATTGATATTGCCGCCATTTTGGAAACAAGTACCCAATTAAGTTAAATTACATACATTTACCTAGCCTATCATAGTATAGTCTATGTGCCAAATTTGACGAAAATCGGTTTAGTATTTTTTGATATATAACGTAAAAGCTTTATTTTTTCACGTCGCGCTATCTTCCAAAATGGCAGGACAACATCAATATTCACCTGTGAATTCGATGCTTACGAATTGCATAGTCAGCAATTGCATTTGGTTTAAAACGGTGGAATGGTTTCCGAGATATGACATCACCCTACATTTTAAAATGGCCGCCATTTTGAAAGTAAGATCCCGGCGTGGTCGAAAACTATAAAAGTCAGGTGTCCTTACTTAGTACTGTGTGTGTACCGAGTTTGGTGAAAATAGGGTTCAAAAACTGAACCGCTAGCGATGAGCGNGGGGGGGGGGGGGGAGAAACGCACAAATGCACACACACTCACACACACTCACACACAGGAAAGTAGACTAAAAAGTGGCTCACGAAATACAAGTGTAGACAGGATTGAATGCATGGGAGGTGGATCAACAAAAGATGATCACTGCAAGGAACAATTGCTTAGTGAGTGGAGGATGGGTAATGCAAGCCGCCACATGGCAAGTGCACAGTGGCAGGTGGAGTGACGAGGCGCACATCAGCCAGGACCAGACTGGCGAGCTGTTACATAACCACGTCCTTGAGTGCGACCGCTACTAACTACAGACATTAACACTGCACAAGTTTACAGCGTTCTACTGTTTTATGGAAGTGGATGGAGGAAGAAAATGAAGGAAAGGAAATCCTGCTCAAACGTTTTTAATACGTAACTATGAGAGCTAATATTTTACCACAGCTATGTATTTCTGCAGAGATATTTCTGACATCGTGAATTTATATATTTTTACGTGGTGCAAAATATTAGGCCAAACAAATGTTCTTTACAAAATTGTTTGTCAATAATTGGTCAGTATGTAGGGCAAAGACTACTTCTACTGCAGGTTGGGAGACTCAATGTTACAAGTTTGGCAAAGGGAACATTTTCACCACTTGGTGCGCGCTAGTGTCGCATTTCTAACAGATTTTCTCTAATTTCTACGTTGAAAAACAGCATAAGTACAATAATTATTAATCAAATCCTAACTAATATTATAAATAAGAAAGTGTGTGCTGTTTGTTTGTTTGTTCGTCCCTCTTTCACGTCGTAACGGAGCAACGGATCGACGTGATTTTTGCACAGGGATAGTTGGAGGGCCGGGAAGTGGCATAGGCTACTTTTTATCGAGAGAAAATATCCCATTCCCTCACGAATTTTTTTTTAGTAAAAATAGCGCTCGGGATACAATGCTGCGTCAATTTAAGTTGTTAGTGTGGGACGACGTCGCAACGGAGCAACGGATCGACGTAATTTTTGCAGAGATGGTTGGAGGGCCGAAAGGTGATATTGACAACTTTTTATCGCGAGAAAATATCTCAAAAAGTTTACAAACTATAATAGTGAATCAAGTCGGGAAAAAGTTTGTCGCCAGCGCGCTATCTTGCAATACGCTGTATAAACCGTTAAAGATGGAACAATATAATGTAGCAATTAATTTTGTAGAATAAAAAGACCTAAAAAATAACTCCGTGGTAGCATATATCTCTCTATAACAGAGAAATACTAATAAGTGTTTTTACCATTTAATTCACCGAGACGTTGAGTTTTATAATATGTATAGAGTATAGAATATTAACACTATGTAAAATTCTACTTTATTAAAAAAAAAAAAAAAACCTGAACAATAATTGTGTAGACGACGCGAGCGGAAACGCGGTCACAGTTAGTATAAAATAACTTCGTAACCAAGTAAAATGTTTCTCTTTTATAATTTACGTAGCTTAACATTTTAATGAAAAGTTACCTCTTTGGAACACTGCGCACCTGGCGGCGGAAATGTTCCCTACGCCAAACGCCCCCATGAGAAATCAACCCATGAAGGTAGGAATAACAGGATGCCATGACGTCATCGAAGCTGCATTTTCGTCCGACGCCGTATTGCGACACCCAAAACATTGGAAATGTTGAGGCAGGTTTGTGCATTTTATGCATGTCAAATGTGGAAGTTTTAAAACAAACAACAACTAATGAAGCTAAACTTTCAGGCTAAAAAAAATATAAACATGCTCTGATACGATGGTATCATTTTAATTTAGACAGACAGGTTATGTTTCTAATGTCGTGGGCGTCACGATGTAGTAAGGAACCACCCCAGCGACCTTGAGGATGGCATCAGGACGGCAGGACCGGGACTCAAGCCCCTGTCCTCTCGAACGCGAGTCCAGTGCTTTACCACTCTATTAACAACACTTTTAGCCCGGGGGCGGGGGGGTTGTGTATAAGCCGTATTAAACACACGCAATACAAAAAAAATCGCACTTGTGCATCGGTTTTACTTAGCGTAACTACGTGCAACTATCCCAGGTGAGCGTAGTCAACATTACGATGGCGGGAGTGGGGAGATTTGGACGGCTCTCAACGTCAGAGCCGATGACGGTGAAGTGAGGCGAGTATGGAGCAGCGCCGGAATGCAAGGGAGGGGGAAGCGGGAGATCCCAAGAAAACCCGCCGATCAACGTTCGAAAATCCGGGAGCGACCCCGCCGGGAATGGAGCCCGGTTCGCCTAGGTGGGCTGACCACCACACCACCTCGGCCCCTCGTGGTCGCAGGAGATGCTGCATGTGTGAGACCCCGGTGAAGGGCGGAGGGGCAGATGGCGGAGGGCAGGTGAGCAGCGACTCAGGTCACCGACAATGGGGCACCCCGCCTTTGTCAGGACCGCTCCTCGTCCTTCCCTACCATGGGGAGGAAACTGCTATAGGAATCCGTGGCAAGGGATTTTTTTCTCAGCGGGGCGTTTTTTTTCTCTAGTTCTACTTCTTGCCGTGGGACAGAAGAATCGCTAGCAGCAAGAAAAGCATGACGTTTCAGTCATACTAAATACTTTTTAATTCCTGAAAGCACCGGAACGTACGTAAAATTGTATTATTTTTACATAGTTATTTCACGCAATGTTTATTGTACGATAGTTGAACATACTGTTGACATGTTTGTTTTTGTTTTGTATTTTAGCGGTTTTGAGTTTAAAAAGTGTGTAACCTATAAATGATATCCTAGAAACTCATTCGTTTTTTAAAACAAAGAGAAAAACGTCTTCTGGGTGTGAATATGGATGTCAGTTTGCGGCGATGTTTACGGTCTCCGAGGGCCAGGCTCCGCTTGCAAGTACCAGTTGCGGGCCGAGTGACTTCTCCGAATCCCCGTCTCTCAGATACACACAGGCCTGCCTGCGTGAACTACATTTCGACGTGAGTCAGGGTGAGGATGAGCTGTGGCTGACTAGAGGAGCAGTGCCCACAATCCAGGCTGTCAGTGAGAGTAGGCTAACTCCTGTCCATCCATATGAAGAGAGAACTGAACGTTTGAATGTGAAGACAATTGTTTGGCTATTTGAGAAGACCAGCCTCACAAATATTTCAGTGCGAGTGACCGCCCATAAGCCAAGTAACTGCCAATTAACTGTAAGCACATGCAAGTGGGTTGGCTCGCTCGACTGCGAATATATATGTATGCACCCACTGAATGATACTATGAACTGTCATTCAATCATAAATAACATTAAATCATGTGCAATTCTCAGATGTTAGTATTGATATTTTGCAATTCTTCGAAGTATGTAATAAATGGTGATAAACTGTGATTGCCTCCGAGACTTGCGACCGGCATTCATTGCGTGTATGTTCGATTCTGCTGCATTGGGGTGAAACTAGTACAACTTGTTTTGTTCTCGTTGCTACATTTTCTTGTGAATAATTATATTGTGGCTTGATTTACTTAAAAAAAATATGCTGACGTGTTATCGTTAGGCCTAGCTATTTATGGAATACTTTTATAATTTTTATACGCCCGACGTGGTAAGAAAAAATTATAAGTTTGTAACGCGCGTTTTTTAAAAAACTGTACTGGGTATTGTATCCTTTACAGCATCAAAAACACGGGAACCATATGAGCACAGAGCACAGTGGGTAATTATATGTTTGGACAGTACTTAGTATTCAAGCTGAAGCATAATTTGATAGGTGTATTGTTTTATTTGCAGGACATCTTACAAATTGCGATAGTGGCTCGGGCTTTGGAGGTCAGGGAAATTGTTAAACAGAAGCTGTAAAAAATACAAGAAGATGTAAATAACGTGAATGGCACCACACAAGTGAACTGATGGCAATGTGCACCACTCCGTGGGGCGTTTGAGCAATAAGGCGCGCGTAGCACACACCGACGTACTCACTCGTGAAGCACGCAAACTGATGTGCTACTTGCTACTGCTCGCACTCTGGGGAGGAAAGACGAGTGGCACAGATTTAGCGGTCGCTACGAAATGTCAACAGTTGCAAGCCTCTAATAAAACAAATACAAGCACCTACCACCGTCACCAACATCGCTGGCAAAAATGGCGAGATGCTCGCTTCACAACTAATACGGCACGAACGTCAACAGTCTCGTGCAAAGAAAATGGCACATTCAACCCCCAGATAGCCGTAGCGTTGCACTGGCACGATAGTAAACAACCAGTTGTCAATTTACAAATATAGGTAACGCAACTTCCAACCACGTGGCTGGCCAAAAACTATTCTGAACATTGCAATGCACCTTATTTTATTACTTACACATTCCGAAGGACTGTTGTGATGGTAAATAATTGCTCTTCGTAGTCAATTCAATTACAGTAAACACCATGATCTACACATAGTACAGGGCCGAACATATGGTGTAATTAAGCAATTGGTCACATTCACACGCAAATATAGAGATTCCCAAGTTCCTGCACTCTCAAACTCCATGCACCTTTTAGATTTAACACTTAATAGAGTGAAATTCGAGAAGATCAAGAGGGCAATAAATAACTTACATATTCCATCAACTCGTTTGAAAGCCAGAAAGGGGTCCTGTACTCAGTATCATGTATATTTAATAAGCTGCCTTAGTAGTATAAGAAGTTCCTACCATGATAATAGACAATTATTTAAAAACAAAGTTAAAAATTCTATACGGATGAANGGGGGGGGGGGGTTTTATGAACCGAGATAAGTGATTTTACATAGTGGTACGTGTGGAACTCTCTATCTATGTTTTTGGGATTATCGTAATTATAATTTTTTGTTTAGTCCTTGAATGTTGATTATGTGATTTTTATTTTATGTATTTGTTAATTGTAAAAATGTATCATTATATATATCTTGCCTTGTTCCATAGTCCTGTAGCTCGGCTACAAAGTGGGCTCAACGGAATGAAAATAAATAAATTAATTAATTAATTAACTTAGTGCACCGTGGCCTCCACTTAGCAAAATCTGCATCTGCACTAACATTAAAGTGCGCTGGAATAGCTGTACTCATTTGAGTAATTTGCTTCCTTTTTGTTTACATCAGTTTCACATTATAGGACGAAATTGACATTATGCTTAACATAACCAACAGGTCATACATGACACGTGGTACAATATAAATTTGTTTCAACACAATCCATAGTACGTATTGAAAGGTGCTGGCCATTTTTCAACATAGCAATATTTTCAAAAGCATCATCCGTCATAACCCTCAGACATATTTTACAAAAAGGACAATCAATCCTTCATAATTACTGACAGTGTACAACACCATGAATAAAGTAAGTTACATAATTACTTGTTGGTTGCTGTGATATTAGGTAAATGTCCCTGAACATTGTGAGACACTTGGATTGGACAGTTATTGCGATGTAATTAAAACATTCCTACCCAAGTATAAATGTACGTTTATAATGCATATCTACACATACAATTTTTTTATTATTGTGTATAATATTTTAGTCTTCAAATTAAGAAAACTACAATTTCGAAATGAGCCATGCACTTGAATTTATACCCAAGCAGAATAAAGAAATATATAGTTTGTTTCTTTAAAGATATGCCTGTATGCAGTGTTCTCTGTATTTTTATGTTTTAAAGTTTAATCTTTATATCGTATTGAAAACCCAAATAACAAGTGTAGTAAACGGTACAAAAATAATTTTAACCAGTTGATAGTAATCTGAAATGTTTGTAATTTCAATTCTTATCACATTAGTGGTTCAGTTGAATAGTATGGTTTGTATTTGTAATTCCGTTAGAATGACTCCTGAGATAAGATGCTGTGGCATTTTATAACCGACTGTTTTCGGCATGGATATTGCACATTGAGTACCACTGACTACAAGCAGGATATTTTTGTTTTTCTGGCTATGTAAGCACTGACAATTGTGTTGGATCGTGTGTAGGGATGTGTAGGTGTATACATTTTATTTGCATTATTTCAGTGCAGTTTGTAATATGAGAGTAAATCTCATTTCAATGACTTTTGCATAGAATATGTAGTACAGTAACTCCATATTCACTCTTGGTTACACAATTAACATAAGGGAGTAAATATGAACATTTTTTCAGTATGTAATGCAAATGTCAGTAACTTAGACTAAATAAAAACTTTGAAAAGTAAATTAATATTTAATGAACAATTAAGTTTCTACTTTATAAATAAACCTAAATATTAAAAACAACTTTAACGAGACGTAACTATTGACCCTCGCCAGCGCAGCAACTCTGCATCTTGTTCACGTTAAGTGGGGNGGGGGGGGGGGGGGCGTTCTTCCGAACAAAAAAAACCGTAAAAAAAATTGCTGTGCGTATGCGCGCGAGTGGTTGGTTCCGACTGTCGCCGTGGGATCGAGCATGTCGCAGCTGTCGCCTCATGCTCACTATGACATGCAAGTTTGCACTCTTTCAGAATGCCATATGCTCGTTGTTTCCTACCTCCTCCTCCACCACTACCAACCTCCCTTTGCAAGCACTTTGCGGTCTCAAGTTGGCACCACGCACTCCACGCCACTACACAGCAATATCATCACGACAATACCGCGAGGAACAAGCCCACACATCAAGTTTGTAGCAAGATACTTCCTTGCACGAGGAAAAGTTGATGGCCTAGGAATGCCTCAAATAGTTTTACAAATCAAATCCCACGAACACGCGTTGTTTTAAAGTAGCGGCTATTACGTACAACACAACATTTATTGTACTCGTCCAGCAATCTCACGTCACTATCTCAACTCAAACCACGACGAAGCTATCTGGGATGTTCCTCAACACCCTGGTCAACGTATTTCTCGACTATAAAAGGGGGTTTTATTTCGTATTGGGAGAGAGAATGGATAAGGACCTCACGATGAGAACATTTTAACTTGGCAGAAGACATATCCGGCCATGTTTGATGAGGGCATTAAGAGGGAAAAATTTTGAGGTAAGTTTTTTATATTCTGTAATTTTGCAATGTTACAATATTTGCCGTAAGTATGTATTGGTGTGGGAGCCCATTATTAAATGTAACTTCATGTAATTTTCATAACAAACATCATAATTGTAACGAATTTTAAAGCCTGTTTGGCTATTTGTATTTTTATAATGCTTGTATTTTTTGATATGGGCAGTTTGATAAAAAAAAAAATAAGCCTGGAGATAAAGGAAAAGAAAACTAACAGTTTGTTGAATCATTTCTCACAATTTTTGGAGGTTAATTATCTTGTAATCCAATTCATATCAGGGGATGGTTGCATTGTCGCAATTCATTGCTACTACGTTATTTGTTTGTACTCTGCTATTTAAACTCCGCTGCTTAATGGTTTTTGGTAAGACTCATTTTGCTTAAATGAGTGAAAGGAAGGAAGGGGAGTTTATCGTCATTGTCATGGAGTAGTAGGGTTTTCTGCGAGTGCTCCCACTCTGTGACAGGTTAATCCTGCGCCACTCTGCTTCCATCCTTCTCAGCACGTTTTTGAACAAATTCTTTTTATGGAAATCAAAATTGTGAGAAGTGACTGTGTTGGGGATTTTTATGATTTTATGTATTTGTTTGCCGCCCAAAATGAATAATGCAGGTGGAGCGAGAAGCAGTTGGATTCACCATGTTAGCAAGGAAACACTGCAGGCCAGTTTGAAAGACGCGAAAGTCGAGTTTGCGGAGGCGGACAGCGTCGATGCGCTGCTGTGGCGCGCTGTTGCGTGCGGTAGTTTAGAAAGAAGGCGCCGTCGCGAGGAAGACAGTTCCGTTCCTTTATTATTAAGAAGTCTTAAATATATTCCTCTTGGAACAGACGGTAACATACCCAGTATTAAAACCCGTAGCTTAACCGACGTAGTCGAGTTGTTGGTAGTATTGTCTGACGTCCTAGACACAGGATTGTGCGAGTCGACTATTATCTATTCAGCTGCAATTACTGCGCGGTGAAGGCCCCATAACATCCAGGCACACCCTTCCCCATACAAACTTAGCTGGAGACCCGGAATATTTTCCATCCTGCTGTTGATTTGTCGGCTTGCCCTGCTGGCACGCACTGCATTCCCTTACGCGTGTCTCGATGTCTTCTCGCACATCAGGCAACGTAGAAATCTCAGTTATTTACGAAATGGTTTTATCTCGGCCTACATGCCCTCCGAAAATGGATTCGTGGTAATACCTACACACCATCGGTCTTAAATTAATCGGTACAAACACACGAAATTTCCCTTTTTTCGACCATTTGCCAATGCACCCTCGATAATCTACGTAACCTGACTGAGCTAGATCTGACATTATTTGCTGGCATTCTAAGTCATTTTTCTGGTGTTCTTTAATGCCTACAACAAACATCAGGACAATTTTGCAATGTATTTAAAAATTCTGTGGTTTGAAAATCATCCAACACTATTTATTTTATTACATTAATTTTCTGTGGCCCACTCGGTTCACCTGCATGCCCTCAAACTCGCCGCTGAAGAACACACGCGATAGCGTATCAGCTACCGAATTATCTTTGTCCTTGATATTGGGAACTTCAAATGTAAAGCGAGATAGTTCTAGCCAGCCGACGCGCCAGCCGTCCAGCTGGCTTATTCTACTTCAACAGCCAGCTTAAAACTTGGTTGTCCGTAAACAATTCGAATGGCGCGTGATCTGAATAATCACAATTCCCCATGTGCAAGATAGACACTTTTTTCGTAGATTGTGTACTTCCGCTCCGCAGCTGTCAAGTTTGCTGCGTACGCCACGGGAACAAAATAACGGGCTTTTTTTCTGGCTGAGCACCGCTCCTAAAGCAACACAACTTGTGTCGTAATGAATATAACATTTCTCATCAAAAATTGGCGATTGCAAAAACTGGCGGCTATGTTAATCTGCCTTTCAACGTCTGAAACGCTTGTACTTTTGATATAAGCAATTTATGAGAAAAAACAAAAATAAGCCCGGAGACAAAGGAAAACTAACAGTTTGTTGAATCATTTCTCACAATTTTGGGGGTTAATCATCCTGTATTCCAATTCATATCAGGGGAGGGTTGAATTGTCGCAGTTCATTGCGACTGCGTTATTTGTTTGCACTCTGCTGTTTAAATTCCACTGCTTGAAGGTTTTTGTTAAGACTCATTTTGCCTAAATGAATGGAAGGAAGGGAGTTGGTCACTGTCATGGAGTGGTGGGGTTTCCTGCGAGTGCTCCCGCTGTGACAGTACACGCAGCACCACGAGAACACCGCACGCCAGTTGAGAGTCCTGCGCGTAGCGGCGATGGCGCTCTTGTAGCGCGTGCCAGTGTGACCCTTATAGCTGCCGCGCTTCTCGGCCACAAGACGAGGCAGACGGGACTCCTTTATAATACCTAGAAATGAATATGGTAGGCAATAACCAGTTTAAGAAGCACGGAGTCGTAGTTGATCTATTGCGATGACTTTCCTGTTATATCAACTTGCGCGACAGTTACCACCTGTTATTCTATTTCGTACTTTGGACACTGTTACTTCACATTGCTTTCAGAGCCGCTATAAAACAATTCGTTAACAGTTTTTAAATGCGTTTACTGTGCAAAGAATAAACAAAATTTAAAATATAAACTGTATAAACACAGAAAAAACGTGTAATAAGATTTTGAGTGCTTTGTTACGAAAATTCATGCCCCAAACCAGATGCGAAAATTTTCCCCGTATCCAACGAGTAGGTCTCTTACAAACTCCCGGAAACTCGCTTCTTTACTTTAATTCCTTCCACAAACATTACAGTTGTTTTTTACTGTCGTACATGTATTGATAATTTACATACTTTTTATCAGTCTAGTGTAAGTATACAGCTGACGATGTCATGCTGCAGGGAAAAAAAAGAAACAAATTTCCTTTTGAAAATTCTGAAACGAAAAGCAGTTTTAGAAATGGAAGTCATGATTTAATACACTGGAATTATGCCAAAAGAGTTCCGTACAAAGTTTTCTTTGCTACCACGTGTCACAAGTAATAGGTCGGCACATTACGAAGGAAAAGAGTTTAAGCCGCTTGCTAGACAACTAACTAATCGTTAGTGGCCCCAAATGTGACCAGCGAATAAAATTCGAAGTCTAACACAGGAGTGCCAACTCTTCTTCATTCTCCACTGGGAAAGGCCTGACACGGGCGCCAACCTAACAGCATTAACGATGCTGTAGTATATTCGCGGTTGTCACACTTTTTGTATCAAACCTTTGAAAAATCACTCCACGTATGGGGTGTTGAGTTGTTTCCCAAATATGTCATGCACTTAGTGTTTCATACTAGTGTTAACATAAAAATATTTTATTTTCAGTTGAACTAAAATTTTACTTACATTTTATCTTTAAATTATAATATTTCATTTATAATTAATAGTAATAAAACAGGCAGATAATAGGTTAGTAAGAAATAGTTCTCATGCGAAGTATTATTACACAGAGTGCGCACGAATGTGGCGCGTTGTCCTTTTGATGTGATCTACTCTGGGTTCAAGTTTATTATACTCAGGTTAGGAGCAACACGTTATCTCTTACGGGAAAGTTTCCGCCGCCAGATGCGCAGTGTTCCAAAAGGTCACTTTTAATTAATATTTTAAGATACGTGAATAATAAAAGAGAAGGATTTTACTTAGTCACGAAGTTATTTTATTTTTAATTTATGATTATTACAATTTATCCTGTTTTTTTTATAACGAAGAAAATAGAGAAAATGTGGTACGTTGTCGACACCAGCGCTTACTTAGTGGCGAAGATGTTCCCTTAGACAAACTTATAACATTGATTCTCCCAACGTGTAGTAGAAGTAACCTTGACCTAGTGACGCTTCGTTTGCACGAGGCGGGGGAATATCCCGATAGTAGAGCTCCAGAACAGTCGGCAGTAGCCGTGAATACCTATAACTATACACAGAACGTTAAATCAAAATCGCCATTCACCGCTACACTCAATCACACGCGTTAAGTGTAAAGGTGCGCAAGGATACTGCCAACTTAGTTAAACTTACTTTAAGCCGCCATTCAACCTTCGTAATTAGGGAAAGCAGCAGCACAAAGGCTGGGCGGTGCGGCGTTCCACAACTTCACTCCGCCATTCAACCTTCGTAATTAGGGAAAGCAGCAGCACAAAGGCTGGGCGGTGCGGCGTTCCACAACTTCACTCCGCCATTCAACCTTCGTAATTAGGGAAAGCAGCAGCACAAAGGCTGGGCGGTGCGGCGTTCCACAACTTCACTCCGCCATTCAACCTTCGTAATTAGGGAAAGCAGCAGCACAAAGGCTGGGCGGTGCGGCGTTCCACAACTTCACTCCGCCATTCAACCTTCGTAATTAGGGAAAGCAGCAGCACAAAGGCTGGGCGGTGCGGCGTTCCACAACTTCACTCCGCCATTCAACCTTCGTAATTAGGGAAAGCAGCAGCACAAAGGCTGGGCGGTGCGGCGTTCCACANGGGGGGGGGGGCGCCAAAACTACACGAAGTATAAGACAATTAAGAAAAATAGTTCTCGGAAGTGAAGTTGTATTGAGAGTGTAACATGTGAACTTATGGCGACTGAAGTCTTTTTTTATTTCATACAAATTGGAGCACACATTTTCATATTATTTATTCATCTACTTTTTATATAAAGTCGTTGCTTTCCGCTTGAATGACTTATGGATAAATTGAGACGGTGAAAGGCGATGTTGATATTACACACAGCGGAAGAATACCAAACTAGAAAATAAGTAGATCCTAAGCAGGGTATTCTAGAGCGCTCAATCGACCGTGAACAGCCTATCCATGTTTATGTTTAATGAAACTTGTAGTCACAAAATAGTGTTAATATGGTATTTTTTCTAATAAAGGTAAGTGTGTAAAATATGTGAATTTATAGTCCGTACATGGTTACTTCTAGCTTTTCTAAAGCCCAGCAAAGTTCTACTTTCAGGCTATTCCTCCGCCTCGTGCAAACAAAGATTAACTAAGTCTAGTAGATTACATCAATGCAACAACGCGCCGAATTTGTGCGCACTCAGTTTAATCATATTTTGCATGAGAGCTGTTTCTTATCACGCATTACCAGCTTACATATTTTCTCTCGGTTTTATTGATATTTATAATAAATGAAATATTTTAATTTGTAGGTAACGTATAAGTAAATGTTCAATTTAACCGAAAACATGATTTTTATGTAAACAGGAGTATAAAACGATTGTGATTGAGGACATTTTTAAGAAACAACTAAACACGTCATACATGGGGTGATTTTTCAAATATTTTATTCAAAAAGTGATAATAAGACTACAAGCAACGTGTGTATGTTTATACATCGACGTAGTTGTTCCAAAAACTAAATTTCGGGAAGGTACCCCCCCCCAACCACCACAAATGAGAAATGTCCCGACGCCCCTGATACCACTGAAGTAGTGTATAGTGTAATCTGTAGTTTGTAGTGTAGTGTAGTGTAGTGTAGTGTAGGTTAGCATAGCGTGGTGTGGTGTAGTGTAGCATAGCGTGGTGTGGTGTGCACGAGCATCTCCGAGGATTGTGCACATCACAGCCCCCCCTCCCGGCATCTACTGCACAGCGTATCACGACCACACAGACTTCACTGCCAGCAGGCAGATGAGCGACATGCGGAACAATAACACAAACAACCAGCTGAGGAGGGGAAAGTGTTGGTTACCATTTCCCCCTCCCTCCGTCCAACTGATGCTTTTTTTTAAACGTCCCCGCCAGTGTTCCCAGATCGAGGGAAATTTCCCACGGCCGAGGCAAACACGAGTTTTTTTTTTTACAGTGTGGTAAAAAGGAAAATTAGTTGAAAGACAAAGAAAATCGTGGGAACTTTTAGCACAGTAGCATTTTCCTCAATTTAATTTTTATGTGCGTAATTTTCGGCCATATTTCAGAAATCTGTATTGAATAAGTTAGTCAATATTTACGAAGTTTCAACACTTAAGTAATTTTGTCTGTAACGTTTACAAAATATTATTACTGACGGCAAATCTTTAGCTTGTAGGGTGTTGGTCAAGTCATTCATTCTGTCTTATATTTTAGTGCCTCAATTCTCACTATAGAGCTTCCGACTCCTTGCAATACCTCCAGTGTCGCAAAACCTCATGTCTTTTCGTAACTCCGAAGTACTGCACGACAAAAGGTGAGTTAATAAATTTTGGTCATAAATTTTTCCCTACAGGTTTTACACAATAGTGCCACACCCACAACATTTGGTGGAGGATTGGGGGGGGGGGGTGCAATGGTCCCTTGTCCTCCTTACACTCCCGCTGGTTCCTCGTTCAGAATGCACGGGATATAAATGAACGTTAAGAGACCCACTCGTCTGCCTGGAGCTGTTTTCCGCGTTTGAGGCCGAGAAGCGCGGGAGCTATAAGGGCGACACTGGCACGCGCTACAAGTGCGCCATCGCCGCTACGCGCAGGGCTCTGAACTGGCGTGCAGTGTTCTCGTAGTGCTGCGTCTACCTTATGAGACTTAAAGCGGCGACCTTATCATTTGATTGGTGGAAAGTCTGTAGGAAGGTTCAATGCAGGTCCCTCGAGTTCTTCTGTGTGTGTATAACGCGTGTATTTTGAGATTGAAAACGCCGTTTGTAGCCACGTTGTGGCGCTCTGGAATGGTGTTTGTAATGTGCGTGACATCTTGGAAGCAACCGACATACAGGCATAGTCTGAAGTGTGGGCTCCTTTACGCACATTAGACGCACGGTTCATGGCTTCGTGCAAACACCTGGGTTCCCAACACTCTTAAACGCAGCTCGAAGCCAGGCAGGTGAATCACTTACACTTGTTGACTATAGTATGGCGAGATTTTGAAGTCGGTATTGAAAAACTAAGAAACAGCAATCCTACCGGAGTGGCGCATTAATCTCGCACGATACCTGTCGTAGCAAAGAACTANGGGGGGGGGCGCGGTCTTGACAGAGTAGCGAGTATGGGTTCACAAAGTTGGCGAGGAATGTGTGTAGTGGTCAGACTACTCGCCTCCCACCAAACCGAATCCCCGGGCGGGGTCTCACAGATTTTCGCGTGTGGGAAACGTGGCGGACGTTGCAGTTGGCGGGCGGGTTTTGTCGGGGCACTCCATTTTTCCCCGACCTTGCATTCCACCTTCGTCGACGCTCAACAGCTCCTCCCATCCCTTAAATAAAGTTGAAAAAAAACTGACACCTAGGATAAGCATTTCAATCGAGGTTATACATTGTTTGCCAGAAACCTGTGAGTTGAGGTTTTGTTAGGCGTGTGTGGTTAGCCTTCCGGTGTCAGCCACTGCAAGCGTCCAGCTACTGTCAGTTTGTGGCGAAGGAACGGGTAAGGCGACTACAAAAAGTCACGTTCGGTCTCTCGCGATGTCTCCTTTATCTGCTGTGGAGGAGCTAAACGCACAAGCGGGAACTGCCGCTAACTGTTTATCTCCCCACCCACCACATCCATTTCTTACATTTCTTTTTCATCGCAGGTCATTGAACTTGTGCCGATTTGTTAAACCTCTCCTGGTGGCCTAAACTCCGTTATACTCCAACCAAAAACCATCGGTTGGCATTATTCGTGGGGAGTTCGGTCGGTGTAATTTACTTTATACTGAGATTGGCCGAAGGATGGTATACTTTGTTTAAGCCGTCACGTTACGTCACGTAGCCATTCAAAATACGATGCGAGCTTTCGCAGATTTTTTTGCATTATTCGAATTCGAAAACCATTCGAAGATTTCAGTGTGAAAACCCAATCCACTACGTAAAAAAAACATGGTGAGTGGAAATGCGCGACTTTTGAAAGCATGGTGCCTTTAAGCTAACTATGTGCCGAATCTTCTGTATTTTAGAACATTTTATATTACAATCACGTGGCATAAAACATCAGTGCAAAAATGCATTAACTGGCATATAAGTTAATTTAAAAATAATCCATAATCACTATAATTTAAAATTTACATTTCGCGCCGAACAAAAATTTAAAATGTGAAGTGATAAATTCGGCTAGCTTACAATAATGCTTCACGTTACCAGACCAGCGTAACGCATTTCTTGGAAGTAATCGTGTGCTTTCCCTGCAGTTTCAATTTACTTCACAGTAAAATTGCACTTTAACATTAGTATCAGGCGGCAAGTTTCGCAGCACAAAGAAAATGCTGCACGGCGGCCCCCCTTTAGCTGAAAACAAACTTAAGTTTCAATAATTTTGTTTGGAAAATTCACAGTTTAAAAAATACTCCTCATTACGATTAGGAAGTTTGAGAAGTGATTTTCCACAGATTTCGTATTTTCGTCAATTCATATGTGAAATATGATTGGTGGTTCACGCTATGCCGAGCACGTTTGAAAATAGACTAAGGATGAGGCAGACCGCTTATTCGTCTTACCCAACACTGACCTACCCCTTAGGATCTACTTGGATGCACATTTTGTATTCTTCCACCACATGTGAAGTTAGCATTGCCGTGGACCTCATCACGTTATTCGTGCGTCCGTCAAGTGTAGATGTGAAATTTATAAAAAGATAATATTTTCCCTCTATTGCTAATTTATTCTTAAACCTACATGGAAAGAAATAATGTCGGTGTTCAGGAATGTTCACTGACACGTGGAAGTACTTCCTGTCCGTCGCTGCCAACTTGACCGGACACACAGTAGTCAGTGCGGCAGTTACAATACATGCAAGTAGCGGCAGTAACATTTCTCATAGGTTGAGTTCAAAGTGCAGAACTAACCGCGAACAGCCTGCTGCACGTATGTTATTCAACACCACATACTTCAGTACGTCACATTCTCGTTCTCTCACAATATCACCTACTGTTCCTTCGCGGTTATCTGAACGGTTTTAACTCGATTTGCAATTGATACCCTTGCCCATAGTTGCGTATTTTTTCAATGTAAAAATTTCCGTGAGTGAGTGAACTATTAACATGGAGGTCTCAGAAGAGCCGATGAGGGTGAAGCGAGATGAGAATGGAGCAGCGGCGGAATGCAAGGGGCAGGGGAAACGGAAGATCTCCGAGAAATCCCGTCGACCAGCGGTATCGTCCAGCACGATTTCCACATGCAAAAATCCGAGAGCGACCCCGCCGGGAAACGAAACTGGCTCGCCTAAGTGGGAGGTGAGTAGTCTAGCCACTACGCCACCGCGGCCCCACTATTTCCTCGAGGATTTCTATCAACGTTGAATGTAGGGGTCTAACCAGGAAGTGGGATTGTAAACCCCCCTCCCCCCTTGCCCATTAGGTTGTCAACAATTCGTATTAAAATTATTAATAAACTTTAATTGTGATAGAAATACGCAATTGCTGTTAGGTAATTTCCTGGTAATCGTCCTCCGTGCCTTCACTTCNAAGGCAGTGTCGCCTAGCGAGGTGCCGGGTTCGGTGACCGTGCGGCACTCGCAACGCTGAGAGGCGACGGAACAGGTTCCGAGGACGTTGCCCAGTTAGCCGCCCACTCTCACCTGCACTGCACTACACTACACTACACTACCAGCTCCAGTACTGCACTGTCCTACAAGCCGGTCATCACACGTTACACACAACTCTTCGTAACTACCACCATCAACCTTCCGTCTCAGTTCCAACACAAACATGAAAGTCGATATTTTGTTGCCTCCCATTCATAAATTATGTTATTGAAACACACATGTGGTCGTGAAGAGTGTCAAGGTTAGCAAGAATCCCTATAAGCGGCCCTCTTGTTTAAGATATTTAATTCTTTGGTGAAACAGTGTTTTGAACTATAGCTTCAGTGCTGCATCTTTGATGGACAAATAAATGGCTGTATCAAAACCCTATAGTCGCCGCCTAGAAGTGCGAGGAAGCAGGACGCACGCGAACCTTGTTTATGCAATGTACCGTCGCCGTCGCAACGCTCCCTTGCGGCCGGGCGTGACCTTGTGGCGTTTAACATTTTCGACTACGGAGGCCATTTAACGACACTTTAAATTAATTTAACATAAAATATAATTAACCTATCTTTAGAATTCATTCCATATCCTGTACAGATGTTTGTCTTCCATCACAGTTCCAACTTCCAACGTGACCTTGAGGTGCTTAACATTTTTTACTATGGAGGCCCTTTAACGGCACTTTATGAGCTGTGTGCCGTAGGTCGGCAGACACGCGGGAAGGTAGGACTTGTCTCGTCGACAGCGAGGTCATTATAGATGGAGCAAGTTGCTCAGAGAAGGAGGAACATGGAGGGAGCCGGCCATCGACAGCGAGGTCATTAGAGACGGAGCAAGTTGCTCAGAGAAGCAGGAACATGGAGGGAGCCGGCCATCGACAGCGAGGTCATTATAGACGGAGCAAGTTGCTCAGAGAAGCAGGAACATGGAGGGAGCCGGCCATCGACAGCGAGGTCATTAGGTTGTGACACTAAGGTCGTGTTCGAATTGGCACTCCTAGTTTACTCAAATGTCACGTGACCCGAATCAGTCAACTAGAATGATCATGTATTTGGTAATTGAGTATTTAGTTTTTAGTATGCAGCGAAACTTCCTAAAACACTAAATTACCAAATCACAACCACCACTGAACAATTGATTATCGGCGGCGTCCGAATTGAAACCTTGTACATTGTGCGACTTCTATTTGATTTGCCAGCCATTACAATATTCCTATTTCCCTGAATTCAATCACAGGTTGTGTCAGTTATAAAGCATGCAAGCGGACATAGCTCGTCACGCTAACACCGAGAGTGCATGTTCCTATGTCTCTTGCACTACTATAGGGACCGTAGGACTAGGTGCAGACAGGATGTCCAAGGAAATGCGTGTGGGTAATCCGGCGCCTGTGACTTGGACGATCTAGTTACTTCCAACTTATCAGAAGCCCTGCTCGAGTTCTACCTTCGCCACGTGCAAACAAACTTAACCAAGTCTAGAAAACTGCACTAAAGAGACAGCGCACTGCATTCACTTTCATCATTTTGCATGAGAACTATTTCTTGCTATGCGTTACCAACACACCTATTGTATCCCTGCTTTTACTCATGTGAATTATAAATGAAATATTATAATTTGTTGATCAAATTATAGAAGAAATTCAAATGAATAAAAAAATTAGGTAGTTTTATGTTAAAAGAAGTACAAGCAGTTTGACACATGGCTTATTTAGGAAACAACCAAACACGTAATTCATGGGGTGATTTTTCAAAGGTTTGATTCAGAAAGTGTGATGATACAGCGAGGAGCCTGCTTAGCGTCCCCGCCCCAGTACTGCGACAACTGTTGTACTTTTACAACAACTAATGTTGACTGCCGGGAGGCCAGCAACTATCATCGACTATCTTTAAAATAGTAGCATTTATAGAAACCATACAATCAGTACTTTTGCAAAAATAATTGTTCTAAAATTTATAAAATTTTGATTGTGTAAGACTGTAACAAGTTAAGAAAAACAAAACTTAATTTTAAGAACATTTCATTTCCAAAAGCTTTTATAAAAAAATTTTTGTTGAAAAATTTTGTTTCTTCACTATATACAATATTTGTCATCGTATCATGTTATGTTAATTTTTAAGACAATTTTTGATATATTTTTTTTTTTATAGATTTTGCCGTTTATATCCCAAATTTTTCGAAAAGTTGGCAATTTGTAAACCGAAAACTACAGACTGTATCAACTATATGATAGTAAAGATCATTCAAATATCTTGTCAAAAAATTTAACTCCAGCGAATATTATTTAGTTCACATTTCTTTTCCTGATTTTGTGTTTCGTGAATGTACGCAACGCGAAACCTTTTAACAGTCCTTAAGGCCGCTGGTTGTAACAACAATTCGTTATTTTACATTCGTACGGAACATTGTACAGCTTGAAATATTACTTACAACTACTATTTCCTAGCATAAAAAAGTTTTCAAGAACAAGTTTCTTTGCATAATTGCATGTCAAAATAACAATTTCATTGTTTTGAGACGTACGAACAACAAAACTAATATGCCGGAATCAGATAACTCACACTGAAATAAAATATTACATACTGATTGAAGAATTCTTTAAAATATAGGTTGGAAATGTTTTTCCAATTTTTAAAAATTGGTCTAAATAAATAAAATGTTTATATGTTTTATATTCGTAACAGTTTATACATTTTTTAAAAATAAATTTTAGTAAACTTGCTTTAACATTAATTAATACACAGCCTTCCTGTCACCCTTGTTAAATTTTCGGTAAATAGTTTATTTTATTTTTATGTCCCAAAAACGCTAAAAGATGACATGCTATACTTCGCAAACACACCATAGAGTCGTCCTGGGAAAAGTAACATAACTTTGTAATGACGCAGTAGTCGTAATTTTTGAGACGAGTGCTCCATTTTCTTTGTTTTTTCCTTAGCTTTGTAATATGTTTATCGAGTTTCAAAATTAATGCCGCGGTGGTTCGTTTTACAGTGATAGTTTGATTATCGGGCATACGTTTGCTGTTTTACGCTTATCAGGCGTCCGGTTGTCGTTTCGAGAGTTTTAATTTTCAGTTTTTGTTAAGCGTCGACATTAGATTAGCTTGTTTCAGACTTCGTCGACAAGTTTTGTACGAGAAGTTCGTGTATCTGTATGTTGTCGGCGCAGTTTTAGTTCCTACAACGCAGTTTCGATAACATGTGGAGAGCGTGCTTGGCCAGGCCCTTATCTTAGAAATGAAAATGGAGGGGGGGGGGTGATAGGCAACAAGTACACCTGTGCCTGTCGCCCTTCAAGTCAGTTGGAAGTAGACGTGGGTCGTTACGTCATTTTCAAGAAACGTAACGAAACTAGTTACTTGGTCGCCGTCACCAGTTTTAAAACAAGTGATTTTTGTAGCTAGTTTTTTTTCTGCTCTATAAATAACTCTATCATCTATATAGTTACTCACGAAACGAAAATAAATGAAATCACTATTTAAGTTTGTAGCTATACAGTTAAATCAATAACGTAATACTGACACAAATTAACTTCCCTTCATACTTTATTCAGGCTTAGGACTGACTGCGTGATTGCAGGAAATGTACTTACTTAACTTACTTTTGTATATTAATTCTGATTGATTAGTGATTACTACTATAAAACTATGATTTTAATAAAATCATTAATGCAGGCGTATTTAGAAGTTAATTTGATTGAATATACAATGATTGATATATTTACACTATTTACAGTTCATTTACACTTTTTCTGTCATGTGTTTTTGCACTTTTATTTACATTTAATTTTACACTGTACAATAGTTTTGTTCGGTTATTTACACTTTTTATTTTTTATATCTTAAATCTATTTGGATTTAGGTTGACATTTAAATATGTCAACTGGGCAACTTTATTTGTCTTTAATTGTGTGCGGCGGTTATTGATAATAAGTCCTGTCTTGCTGTATAGCCCGACCTAATATACGATACACGCACGGTGGTGCGCTCGACTACTCACGCCCAAACAATCACAGTTGACAGTATAATAACGCATTTATAAGAATCACTACTTGTCATTTGACTCGAAACTAGTGATTCGGTTATTTTCCGCGTAGCTAGTTATTGTAACTAGTGACGTGAAATAACGCCCACGCCTAGTTGGAAGCCGGTCTCCACTCAAGTCAGTTGTCTAGGCCGCGTCGGGTGTGACGCTAACCCCCACATCGGCAAACTTGAACTTACGAGATTATTTCTACGCCGGTGTGGGCGGTCGCTGCATTTAAGTTTCTTCGGGCAAGTTCTTATAACGTAATAATTAGTAAACGACTGTGGCTCTATTCTGCACGTGTCTATTTATCTGTGAACGGTTCTTACACCGCATACTCTGAACTTCGGATGTGAAGTGTGTCACTTAACTGTTAAATAAAAGTATAGAACAAATACTCTGGAACTTGGCTTTATTTCATAATTAATTGGCGTCCATTTTACAGTCTCGTGTTACTCCGTCTTGAGCTAGTCGAGTGCAAGTCGGTAACTTAAAGTCGGCTTTGTAACTGGCGCGTCCAACGTTACAACTTACTTGAACCCCTACCTTCACAACAGTTTACTCTACAAGCTATTCGCTGTTAAGAACTTTTGAAACCAACCTTTCAAAAGATTTCCTGCCTCTGAATGAATAAACAAGATGATCCTGAACTCCAGCTACTAGCTTTGAGATGATTCGCTGTGGAGAAAGATGTAGAAAACATAATACGTGTAGAGTGCAGAGATTTGGGCGGCTCTTAAGATCGAGGTCTTGAGAGCCGATGAGGGTGAAGCGAGGTTAGAATGGATTAATGCCGGAATGAAGGGGTGGGGGAAACTGGAGATCCCCGAGAAAACCCGCCGACCAGCGGCGTCGTCTGGCAAGATTCCAGCATGGGCGCTCGCCCACAGAGAGAGGTCAGCAGGATGTCCCGCGCGCATGCCCACGCCATTACGTGGCCTTTGAACCCGTCCACAGTACCATAGCAGTAGCCAAAACCTAGTTACAATACGTTCAACAGCACATTGTTTTATAATAACATAAAAATATATTTCACGAAAACAGACTTACCACTTCCCGGTGTTCTTGTAGCACGTTTCGCAAGTTCCGTGTTAAGTGCATAAAATGTTTGCACGAATTTATCAAACTTAAAAAAAAAAAAAAAAATCATTAACGATATAAGTACGGTTCCAAACTTTACCATTCCATTCACTTAATGCTCGTATCCACGACAGTAAGGATACTTGGTTAGCCAGTTCTCTATGAGACGGGGCGGGGCGCTCGGACAAGCCACCATTGGTAAATGTCTACTGTTTGTAACACAAGCGGTGTGAGAAAGCGGAAGACTACTATACATACAGGCATGGCTGTCACAAGAAAGTACAGCAGAAGGCATGACGTGGGAACACAGCGGGTAGAGTTCCCACGAGGAAACGAGGCAGAAGGGGGTGTGGAGTGAGAGACGGGAAGTTCCCACAGACTACCTGGTGACCTTGTGACCCTACACTCTCGCCCGTCCTCACGAAAGGCCGTACTACCTCCGCCCACAGCTACACCCCGCCAACTCAACTACTGTTCGCGGCTGTGAGCACTATTTAAGGCCTTCCTCAAATTTACTTTTCAGCCAGTATTTGTCTTTCCGCCACTTGTTGCTATAACAATTGTCACACTGTATACATTTCACCCCTTTCAAAATCTGAGGCTATAATAAAATACAATTATTTGCTATTATTCCTGTCGCGAGGGCCTTGGAAAGTGCTCACGTTACCGTGAACGGTCTCTCTTTATACACACTTTTTATATCACAGATGCGATGTGTCAAACGCAGTTACGGCAATATACAAAATGCAGGTAAGTTAGCGGTATACAGGATGATTCACAGCACCCGTATCACCCCTTTTGATCGGCAAAAACACCACACCGGGGGTTCGCGACAAAATTGTGATAACTATATCATCGGTTGGTAGTAATTCCATTCCCCCGAACATACCAGGGATAGGGGCTCGGGGAGTGAGTTTTGAAATTGCAAATGGGAACAGGGGTCGTACATTGTATTGTTGGATAGATCGTCTAAAAGTAAAACAACATTTACCAAGACAGTTGTTTCTCTGGCGTGCATACCTAGTGTACGTACACTCAAAAGGACGTCGGGTGTACTGTAAATACATGTATGGTGTGAGAACCACTGTGGAATGGGAACTGGAACACTCATTCGCACACATCGCTCTTCATGAGTGTTGGAAATGTCGACCACCCTGTATCAGACACGACTCTGCTCTCCTTACGTTCGCGGTTGCTCGGCGGACCTCAGCACAGCTGAGAGATGCACATGCTGCTCTGATTCTATCTTTCATGTCTTCCCTCGTTGTTGGACGCATGCATGTATTTAATCCCCCCCCCCNCTCCAATCCCACAAAACAGAAGTCATTTGGGAACAAGTCTGGAGAATGTGGTGGCCAAGCTACAGGACCCATTCGTCCGATCCACCGTCTGTGGAATAACATGTCAGCAACTCTTAGAGCTCTGCGTGAGAAGTGAGCAGGACAGCCATCCTGTTGAAGCCGCAGAGTTAATCTCAGAGCGAGAGGGACATAATCGATCAGCTGATATAAAATATTCTCTAGGGAGTCTGCATGCGCTGCATTATTCAAGTGGTTCTATGACACGATGTACGAGAAGGCCACACCAAGTATTGAGGCTCCACACATGCTGGTTTTCCAACTGACAGAGCCAATGTGGGTTGACTGCAGACAAATAATGGGCATTATGTATATTAACATCACCATTACTCTTGAATGTGGCCGCATCAGTCCCCGATCAGCGTGTAGGACATGCCAGTCATACGTGGCTGGGCACTATTCCATTCGACGTGCCGACCACTGGCCAGCACGGCAGGTGCGTCCAATTCAACTAACTGTTCACAAGTGTAATCCCGGTGCAGGGAGAGTGAGATGTCGTCAGCACACTACCTGTGGCAACTGCGTGCTATCACAAACCTGACTACTCCCAGCCAGTTACAGCAATACACCAGTGTCTCAGCATCCGCGCAATGCGCCAAGCGCCACGAGTTCAGAGATTAGGGCTGCCGTTAACGAGGTCTTGAGAGCCGACGAGGATGAAATGAGGTGAGAATGGGCGGGTTAAACGGGAGTTCCCCGAGAAAACCCGCCGACCAGCGCCAAGAGCTTGCCAACATTTCCAAGGAGCGGAAATATCGAAACTTCACTTGAGGGAAAGGTTTGTTTCAGCAAACAAAATACTTGTTTGTACAGGGCCGAAGCTACATTTAGTAGTCCCAACAAAATATTACGTTCAGTAAAAGCAGAAATATTAATTTTGTTTATTTAAAACAATACAAAATTGAAAAACCAAAACCTTTGTATTGGATCAAAAATATTAGACTGAACAAAATATTTAGTTTGATTAACTGTAAATATTTGCTTGACAACACATTTGATTGCCTTCATTCGAGAATACAGCTCGACAGTTTGTTTGTGGTTTTTGTGATAGTAATAATGTTTTCCAGTGAAATCATTGGTTCTTAATAATGGTATAAAAATCTTAATAAAATAAGTTCAAACGGAAACTAAAAAGTAAATATGTAATACTGGAAATAGTTATTTACCTTGTCTAGTATTTGAAATGTATGTATTTAGAAACATTCGGACATCATCAACCGTGACCAGCTGCGATAGCTAAGGTTTGGCGCTCGGGACCTGGGTTCGTGTCTCGCTCGGACTTTCACTTCTTTTAAATAGCAACCCGAACATTTAATGTACGCAGAGACAACCAAATCTTATTTGCACCAAGCAAATCTTACAGTTTGGGCAACCACACAAGAACAAAAAAAAAAAACTATTTTGTGTAGACAACAGAATACTGTATTTACTTACCCTTATACAAACAATTAATTTAGTTGCGCCGAACATGCTTTGTTTATTCAACGAAACCTTTTCCTCAGTGCTGTACGCTCGCGTGAAGCTGCTCTGACACGACGCAGACTGTACTTGGCACGAGGCCCCGCGAGAGAAACGAGCCTACACATCAGACCTGCAGCAACATCGTACCTCCTGCATGAGAAAAGCCGGTGGCCTCGGAACACCAATCATTATAAAAATTAAGTCTCATGAGCACACGCTGTTCTAAAGTAGTGGCCATTAAATATAACATGATAAAGGTTGTTCACGATAAAGTGAGTTCTTTTGAAATGAACCTTAGGAACAAGTCACTGCTCCTACCTGCATATAAATGTTAACGGGCGCACTGAGTGACCTGCGCCCGGTAAATTTGGCTACGATGGAGAGAAAGTAGTTCCATATCTTAACATCGAATAAATAGTCTTACGTAACCATACGTGATAACTTAAATTATTTCTTTAGCTTTCTGTTTTTTTTATGCATCGGAGTGTAAAATTAAGCAGATTTGTAAAATATTTATTTTTCTAATAATTTCACAGTTCCATTTGACCGACGCATGAATAAAGTGACGAGACCCATGGCAGTGTTAATATTACACCAGGCGGAAGGATACACAGCGTGCATACAAAAGTGCTCAGTTTACTGTGAACAGTCTATAATTATTTTACTCATTTACCAATCTTACTACACTATCTGAATGTATTTCCCAAACAAAATTTTCAAGAGTTCTTCACAATGAGTATTTTCCACCAGATTCCTCTCCGCACAGCTGTAGTCTCGACTCTTCGCCGACGACTCTGGTTGATATATAGCTGGTCACAAGGCTAGCAGTGAAATACAAACATTATCACTCGTGTTTCTGCAAAAACTCTCCTGAAAATAGGACACGCTCTATCTCCTGCTTTCCAATGACATCTGCCTTTCACGATATATTATCACATGAGGTTTGTTAAGAGAAAGCCATCTTGCACGAGGTGATGTGAGGTCGAGGTTTTGAGAGCCGATGAGGGTGAAGCGATGTGAGTACGGAGCAGCGCCGGAATGCAAGGGTGGGGGTAATGGGATATCCCCGAGAAAACCCGCTGACCAGCGGCATCGTCCAGCACGTTCCCCACATGCGAAAATCCGGGNGTCTAACCACTACACCACCGCGGCCCCATCTTGCACGCGTTTTGCATATTCACTATTTAAAAAGTTTAGCACCACCGGAATTGATGAGTTACTAGGTTTCTCACAGCCCAACAGAAAGTATGGGATGAAATTCACACTGTCTCTACAGAATACCACACCAAGCTTGACAAATGAATTTTTGTGATGGCCCGACTATCCCGGCGAACTGACATAATGTACGACCAATGACACGTGGTGCAAAATTTTTGTTGAGTAGTGTATCTTGCGTTGTGTAGAAGTTGCTTTGGAAGCGATACGTGGTCGTGGCTCTCTTCACACTCGCCTTATGTAACGACGCACGTGAACGAGCGCATGCGTGAACATCAACCTTGGGCCGGCCGTGATAATAAGGAAAACTATTCCGTACAGAAGATACCCCAGTCGAGGTTCTACACTCTTACAACTTCGCCATTTGTAATTGTTTCCCCTTGCATATTTACTACATACGGGCTGTTCACAGTAAAATAAGACGTCGTGAAAGCAACTTTTGAAAACAAAATCACTGTCCATAACTACACGTACACTATAGTACACACACCTTCCAGTTAAGATGACAGAGAATTAAGACAAATAGCTTTAAGACTTACGTAAAATGCATTCCTTGATAATATGATCACGATTTATACATGACAAGACAGAATTTTTTTTTCCAAACCTCGCAGAACAGGTTTTCAATTGTCTGAACTCGGACTTAACAATTGTTTTGTGAATTGACGGTTTCATCAGAGGAAAGAAAGTGTAAAGTGAAATGCGTAAGTCTTGTATGGTGCGTGTATGGTGCGTGGGTCTTCCCGCGTGCCGCTGCAGCCGCAGATGCGCCACCAGTTCGTCTCGAAACTCGTCGGCCATACCGGTATGGGTGCGATATACCATCTCCAGATGACTACACACATTCGAAATGCGCGTGATGTTTTAGCAGCAGACTGTACTTGGAACACACACGCGCTTGTCATTGGACGGTAGTTACGTTGGAGAGCCAATAACAGCGAGATGCGAGAGGAAGCGTGCAGACGCTACAGCGACACGCGACCAACTAACGACACTGCTGGCGAGTGTACACAGACATGTGATACATAGCGTGCTGCCACGAAACGAGAAGTTTGCGGGGGGCCTATCGATGGCGGTGCATCGCAAATATCGGCCATGTTGAAATCTCAAATTCGCACTGGCGTTTCAAAAGTTAAAACCCGACTGTATGTGTAGAAAGAAGTGCCCTCGCGAAATGACTGGCGAAATCGTCAACATCGCATATCGCTAATGTGGCGATATACTATATAATGCTTTACGTTGTTGAACCACACTGCCGGTGAGACATTTTAAAAATATTGGTTCATTATTAGGTTTTCAACTGCTGTTCAAAAACAGTACAATTTTTTCATTTCCGGTGAACAGCCTACATAACTGTGCTCCGCCTAGCTAGCAATGCTCGGTGATTGGACGGCCGACGAGCAGCAAAGTGACATGCACCGCTCGTCAGGCCTACCAAGCGTCCAATGAGAGGTTGGGGTAGAGTCCTAGTCGAGATGCCGCCTACCTGTCGCTGCAACTGTGTTTCAAATACGCGCTCTCACAGGAAACTACTGCACGTGCGTCTAATGTGCGACAACAACACACGCTTCACTACTTTCTAACTGCCACGCATATTAGAACAACCATTTCAGAGCACTTCAAAAAGGTTACAAATGGCTATTCCAAATATATGCATTAGATGCGTACAAAACTACTCAATCCCTTGCATCCAACCTTCCTACAGATATATACAGTCACCACTGAGAGTCCCATAGATACCGCCTCAGCTTAGCGGCGATGGCGCACTTGATGTGCGTGGCAGTGTCGCCCTTATCGGTCCCGCGTTTCAACCTGTGAGAAGAAACACTGCTCCATTCGCACACAGTTTAACTTGAACACTGACCCGTATGATGTCAATAAAGTTGACAACGGGACTGGAATACTACTCACGTATTCATAACGTGACGTTTAAATTTAAATGATCTAATCTGCTCAATTTCGTTTGTTTGTTCTATTAACATAAAAGGATTAGTTAGCACTTTTGTAAAATACTCACGTTATTAAGAATTTCACAGTTAACACTTAATCGACTCATAAATTAAATAAATCAGGTCCATGGTGATGACAGTTTTACATATGGATACCTATGTAGCTACTAAGCAGAGCTTTCAAAACTTTTCAAATAACCACAAAACGCCCACAGTACATCAACATATATGGCCTGATTTCAACTTTAAAACAAAAATGTTACATTCCATATGTTCTGATTAATCACACATAGGAACTACAATATTTTACTCTCTGTGGAATACGCAAATAATAAGAACACCACGCTTACAGGAATGAGATATTTTACATGGACATAGACAAAAGTTCCTGTATTTTGAAAAACTGAATATCAAACATTTTTTTGCTTATTTTCCTATCCCGATTGTTATCGAATTTTTACAGAACATTTTCGCGTAAATAAACCTTGAAATAAATTATGCCAATCCCTTTTAACTTTCTTTATTTCCTTATGCGTTCATTACTCAGTTTTTAACTACTGTTCAAAAACAGTAAAAATATGAATTTGACACGTGATTTTGCAAAAACTAAAAAATGCATACTTTAATATATTGTAAATCGCACAACAATATTGTATAGGCCTACATGTAAAACAATCCTTAGCATATATATATATATATATATACACACACACACACGCACAGAATATTTGCCAAGCGTGCAATCTTAACTGCTTGGGGCGACCTCGAAAAATCCATCCTATTCAATTTCACAATCCAAAACCACACAAGGTCCCTACCAGATAATTTACGAATAATTAAATACCCCCAGCGCTCCGCACGTTTTGTGATTTAAATAAAATGTTGAGAGTGATCTGCACGTCGATGTTCGTTGCGCAACGACAGCTGGCTAGTTGCCTGGCAATCCAACAAAACTTAATTTAAAATACACTTCCAGACGTTTCGTAATCAAATAACAATTAGCCCGCTGTCTGTGCGAAACTGAAGGTTCGGTCTTAACTCACGTCGAATTTTACGTTTATGTGCCATAACTTTACTTCCAATTACATAACTTAACATTTCTTATTACAGCGCACATACACTTCACAAATGCCTGCAACAAAACCTGAGCGTATGTGAGTGAGTGAGTGGTAATACTGCACAGCACTTCCATTGCTCATGCCTACTCGTGATATACTCGCTCACTTGGCACGGATAACTGCACAGCCAACCAGCTGGACGAACACGTCTCGCAAAACAACTTGGCTGAATTAAATGTCTCCTTTACATACATCCGCACCTTCTGGATTAAGGTTATGCCTGGCGACTCTGCTGTTTATTAACGTTGGAAACAATTCATTACCTTGGAAAATAACTTACTAGCTATCAAAAAAAAAAAAAAATGTATTCTGACAATTCTTACTACAATTTGCAACAAGAAAATAATTGTGTTGTTTGCGGTAGCATCGAAGTAGTTTTTTTTCTATATAAAAAAACAGTGGACAAAAATTATGCTAAGTTGAACCAGAAGTATACGGAAATGACGAGAACTTGTGTAATGGCATTGAACTATGTTCCCTAATTTGTACTAAATAAATATTTATTTCTGTGCAACTTTGTTATAGGTAATAATAGGATATCAATTGTTCAATGTAGAATACTGCCTACTAATGCGGACGTACACGAACACTCTATGGAGCAACTTCGTCGTTACGTTCCGCTTCAAAAGCACGGCCATTGAAACTATCGCCAACCACGTGACGTGTGTAGCTAGTTTCACTGAACAGTGCGACGTCAGCTTTCCCCGGACAAGTTGGTAGATCACGTGTGCAGTTAGTTGGTAGGCGGCCGCGAGCAATCAGCAGTGTGAGCTCGCGCACGTGGACTGGTTCCCTCTCCACGTGGATGGACCATGAGGACGACGGCGAGCAGAAGTCACGGGACGACCTCCCGCTACAACTCTCTCACCAAGAGAAAATACTACTACAAGTTTGTTTATATAGGGCCAAAAATATATTTAACTGAGCAAACAACATTTAAAAACCAACAAAACTACTTTTGTTCAGTTAACACAATACACGTTTGAATAAACCAATTCTCTGTGTTGGGCCAAAACAAATTAGACCGTGAACAAAATATTTAGTTGAATCAACTGTACACATTTGTTTGGCCACTCACTTCGTTCGAAAATACAGCTTCAGGATTTGTTTGAATTTTTTTGTGACAATTAGGATAGTATAAGGGTTTGTTAGTGCATCTGTCGATGCTTAATAATCGTATAAATACACTAATACAACAAGTTCGTAAGGAAAGTGAAAAGCAAAGCTGTAAAACTTGAAGTATTTGTTTGTGAACTTTGTTCTGTATTTGGAGTGTATATTCTCAAAAATATTCCGACTTCATCAATAGTCCCATTAGCGGAGGTTATCGAGGCTTAGCGCTGGGACGCTAGTCGTCTAGATTCGAATCTCGATCAAAATTCTGAATTTTTTTTATAGCAACCCAAACTGTTAAATGTACGGGGAGCCAACCAAATCTTTAGTTACGCCAACTAAGAAAGGACAACAAAATAATTTAGTTTCAGCAACAAAATATTTCATTGCCTTCATACAAAGAAATAATTTGGTTGCACCAAACAAACCTTGTTTAATTAAATAAACCCTTTTCTTCACTGTACTTGCGACTTGGTGCAAACTGAGCGTGAACAGTTAAAAAAAAAAAAACCTAGAATAGACATACTTCCTAAACCGTAATGGGAGTCTTTTAACGTATAGTCCATTCACGGTTACTTCCAACTTTTCCGAAGCCCTGCTAAAGTTCTACTTCCAGGATATTCCTCCGCCTTGTGCAAACGAAGCTGAACTAAGTCTATAAAATGACACCAGATGGACAGCGCACCGCATGCGTGCGCACTCAGTGTAATCATAATTTGAATAAGGACTACCTATTTCTTACAAGGCATTACCAACACATATTTTCCCTCTGTTACCGTTCATAGGAAAATACTATATTTTGTGAAAGAAATGCATGTAGAGGTTCGATTTAACCACAAATAAGGGGTTTTCGTGTGAACACAAGGATAAAACGCCTGTGATACAAGACACATACAGGAAACAACCATGCAAGCACCTCGTACAGAGGACAAGAAGTCTTGACGACGCTACGCTCCGGGGCAACAGTAGTGTGCTGTGCTAGGCAGAGCGTTGCGTTCACCGGAACTGCGAGCAGTAACGGAGCCGGCGTGTTCTCCACGGCTCGACGCTCACTCTCCAACATAACCTCCTTGCTCCCAACACTTCCTTCTTCCTGCTGCGGGGTCGCCGCCAGCCAGTGGTGCCACGTGGCGGGCTACTCAATACATGGCGCGGGAAAGGGAAGAAATTAGACGAAACGTGACCTTTCGATCCCATACGTAACATTTGTTTAAATTTACGTGTACATTTTCACAATCCTTAAAAAAATGTAATCGATTCCAGGGACCTCGGTGGCTGAGCGGTTAGACTGCTCGCCTCCCACCAAGGCGAACCGGGTTCAATCTCCGGCCGGGTCACTCCCGGATTTTCGCAAGTGGGAATCGTGCCGGACGATGCCGCTAGTCGGCGGGTTTTCTCGAGGATCTCCCGTTTCTCCCGCCCTTGCATTCCGGTGCTGCTCAATTCTCACCTCGTTTCACCCTCATCGGCTCTCAAGACCACGCTGTTAAGAGCCGTTCAGATCTCTCAACTGTAATCGATTCCCAAGACATGACCGTAGGATCGATATTTAGAGTTGTTCCTTTTTTTCTCTTAGAACAACACTAAATTCATTATTTAAAATATTACACGGTTTGTTTCATATTAACGAATATCGATTGTTTATTTGTCAAAAATATGTTGGTAATATTATAAAGCCAATTAATACTGCTGTTCAATTAAATAAATTTGTCGATGGGCTAAAGATGGAAAACAAATGTATAATTTTCAGTTATTTTCGTTTTGTAGATTTGTTTGTTGTTTTATTTGTAATAGTTAATCTTTCTGTAAAGATGTAGGTAGCTAGGTAAAGATGTTTGCAAGTAAGCAGATCAGGTTGTTTTTGTCGAGGGAATGGGCAACAGCACTGACAGTTGGAGGAGACAGCAGCAACATTGCCAAGGCCAGCTGTCACGCCAGTGTGTTGGTCTGCGAGGCATCGCAACAGCATGACAAGTCTTTCTCACAAAGGAAGGTGCCGACAGTCACCGCTGTGCAAGGTGATCCGACTAGAGAACATAACACGCGAGACGTTGTCTGCATCCGAGTCCTGGCAAGGGGAAACTCTCTGACCTCACTACCGGTAACGTTCTTACAGACAATGCATCTATTAAAAAAAAATACAGGTCATCGTTGGAAACCGTGGCCATTTTTTTTAGGCTAAAGCAGTCCATGCCTATAAGGCCTAATTCATGTAACAAAGAAGTTTTACTTTCACACTCAATACCAGAAACATTTAATAATTGTTCAAATATTAAAAAATCCACAATAGTTCATGAAAATAATTTGTATTTATTCCATCACTAACAAAATTGATGAGCTTTCTGCAGAACGCAATTTGGATGTACAAATATTATGTTTAACAGAAACACATTTAACAGAATCATCTGCTAAGCTAAATTAAAATTCCTGGTTATTCCCTCTGTTCTACTTATTGTAGAAATAGCATGACCAAGGGCGGTATCTGTATTTTCATTAAAAACAATGTAAGTTTTAAAAATGGCGTGTACTTACTATGCGAATATAAGTGTTTGAGTGCAGTTATGTGGAAGTGACAACTGTAAAGAAGTGGGAGTCTTCATTATAAATAGAGGCCCTCCTGCCAACTTTAGTAATTTATTAAAATTTCTTGAAGCAAACCTTAAAGCCATTTACAGAACCAATCTAGAAATTATTCTTGTGGAGACTTTAAGTGTAATTATTTAAAAGAAAGCAACTAAAAAATGAACTTGATAGTCCACTCAGTTCCTTCAACCTTAAATCCATAGTAAACTTTGCTACCGGAATAGAAGGAACCAGTCAGACGGCAATTGATAACATTTCCACTGACAGCAACGCAGTTGGAGGGCGCCACTGTATCCCAGTAAGAATGGCTAATCGGATCATGATGCACAAATATTAATTATTAATTATGTCTTCCACAAAAATGCCCTCCTAAAGCATTTCCTTTAAGACAATACGAAACTTTTCGCTGGGAAATGTCTTACTATTCAAAAGTGAGCTTGGCAAGGAGCAATGGTCAACATTGTGTACTTGTACCGAAGTAAATAAAAAATTCAACTATTTTCTTAACCAAGTTGTCCATTGTTTTGAAAAATGCTTCCCATCCATACTGATACAAAGAGAAATCTGAGGCTCACCAAAGGAATAAAACTTCCCAGCGAAAATAAAAGAAAACTGCACAAGGCCCCCAGGACCAGTAGCAGACACGACACAGTGAATCACTACAGGAAATGCGGCCAAATACTGAGTAAGGTCATCAAGTCTGCAAAAAATAATTTTTCTGTAAGCTCAATCAGAATTCTCAAACCACAATACAAACTACATGGAATATTGCAGAAAACACAACAGGAAGAACAGAGCAACGTCCAGTTGTAAACCTAAAAGTAAACTACTTTATATCCTCAGACCCTAAATTAGTCGCGCAGACACATTTAATTCACACTACTTAAATGTCGTAGAAAACACGATTAACAAAAAAATTAACAAGATATAAAACATATTGCTACATTCCAGGGCGCTGAATACCCTGCTATATCTTTAACATGCACAACAGGAAAAGAAGTGGAGAATACAACACATTGCAACCAAAACTATCAAGTGGCTATGATGGCATTAGCTGTCTTCAATACAGGATTGTTTCCACGAATGGGCTGTGGTAACACCATTACCTAAGTAACCAATTATAAACCTATCTCACTTCTTACCTCCTTTCAAAAGTAACTGAAAAACTGATTTACAAGAGATAGCTGCAACATTTTAAGAATAACAAAATTTTATCAAATTATCAGTTTGAATTTAGGAAAAACGCCTTAACAAATGATGCAATTTTCAAACTAACAAATTGCATTCTTACCGCACTTGATAAAAATATGCCATCTAATTAAATCCTTTGCGGCCTCACTAAAACATTTGACTGCGTAAATCACAACAAACTTATAGAAAAATTCAAGTTGTATGGCGTCTCAGGTACACCCAATAAACTAATAAGCTCATACCTTTCAAACATACAAGTGCGGATCAAAGGAAAAACTACTTCATTCTACTATGAACCAGGAAAAATCAAGCCTGGGGTCCCACAAGGCTCAATATCAGGCCCCCTTCTCTTCCTAGTTTATGTGGATGGCCTCCCTTGTGCCTGAACCCGAGGCACTACTGCAATTTTATTTGCAGATGATACTAGCATCTTAGTCTCTGGAAACTCAGTAAATGATCTTATGCAAAAAACAGACTCAACATTTACAGAGCTAAATGCATAGTTTACTGCAAACTAATTAAATCTCAACCTAGATAAAACATATCTTATGAATTTCCTCACAAAGAACAGAAAAACACTAATTCATATGTCAGCAATAACAGAGACAAAATTAATGAATCAGCAGCGACTAAATTTCTTGGCCTAAAAGTAAACGATAATGGTATATGTTGCATATTTCCATTCTACCATGTGTTATGGTATAATTTTGGGGGGTAATTCCCCTGACAGTAAAAAAATTTTTCACATGCAAAAGAGAGCTGTAAGAATAATCAATGGCAAAATAAAGTCAGACTCATGTAGACATGTTTTTAAGAGTTCAGAGATTTTAATACTTGCATGTGAGTACATGCTTTCAGTACTCATATTCGTGTCCAAAAACAGTAATTTATTTCAGAAAAATGAGTCCTTTCATACGCATGACACTATAATAAAAAAAAAATTACACATGGCTTTAGTTAACTTAAAACTAGTACAGAAAGGGCCGTCCTACCTTGGTAGCCAATTTTCCAATAAATTACCACAACACCTTCAAGAAATTTGCTTCTCTAATATAAAACTTGAAAAAACAGCTGAAAGAATTTTTTATTGAATGTGCATTTTATAACGTACATGAATATCTAAACTACTGAAATTAATAAAGATTACAGTATAACATTTTCATTGTACACATTTCTGGTTCAGGTTTTTCTCGTACCCTTTTTTTCTTCTGTTTCAGTATAACGATGACGCCCTACTGCATGTTGGAGGAAGATTAGTCACATTATGAAGAAAAGATATTATGTGTGTACGTGCAATCTGACGTGTGTGTGTACAAACTTTATATACTGGTATGTGTCTTGATCAATATCTTTGTACAGCTATGTATTGAAAAAAGATCTTACGAACGCAATAAAACAAACAAAGAGTGAGCGCTCAAGTCCCATAGGTAGAAGCAGCACTACGAGAACATTGGACGCGAGTTCAGAGCGTTGCGCGTAGGGGTGACGGGGCACTAGGTACGCCTGTCAGTGCCGCCCTTATCGCTCGCTTGCCGAGCCTCAAATGCCACTGAAAATGTCCGAGTAGGCGGCGCAATAAGTGATGTAAGATGAAGAGGAATGTGATGCGCATGTTTGCCGAGGCTGCTGTGCGGTGAGGAGCGCGGGTAATGGACCAGTTCCAACACAAGTGTGTATATGAGACCAGGTCACGTGCCGGGTTCACGTGAGAGAAGCTGGCACTGGCTACCGTGTGTGGACAGAAATACCACAGCCACCTGCCTTCCTCCGAGGGCACACGCACTACTTCCTGCCGACACACATCACCTACTGTGCACTCAACTCACGCTCATTAACTTCCTTCTGTACTTAGCTCACAGCAAGCAACTGCCGTTATCATAACCATACCAAGACATTCTGTACAGCGGAGCTTGCTACATGTCATCATGTATACCATTAGCCATTACGTAACTGCAAATGAAATAGCCATAACGGTAAGACATTAACGCATAACCACCGTCATTAATTTGAATGCAATTTAAATAACCATGCAAATAACTGTAAGACTTTAACCCCTTCAATACCGTCCAGCTTACTGCAATCACGCATAGCCACAACCACTGCCATGGCATAACTGCGATGTAAACAACAATAGCGATGCCAATAACAGTACTACATTATGCATAGATATAGCCATAACCACTGCCGTGACATTACTGCAATTTAAGTAAGCATAACCACGCCAATAACAGTAAGACATTAACCGATTTTCGTCTTTTGCGTGCGAGGGGAAGTATACAAACGTTTCAACACACCTACTGCCATAAACAGTGTTCCAACCTAAAATTATACCAACATTGTTTTGATCCAGCTGTAGAAAAAATAAACACTTCAATATTTGGATACGGTGACTGGTTAATGCGCAGTTAGCACGCGCACTCTACCACATGTTCCCTTTTCGCTCTACAGAGCGGAGCTTGTTACAATCACGGATAACAATAGCAATTACATTACCACTGCCGTGGTACAACTACAAAAGAAGACACCTAACTTTTATTTAATTATACGAAAACCTTCGAGGATCGAGTCAAAATTCGTCTCAAGTACTGTACAAGTCATAAACGTGCATCTCCGTTCACGAAAACGCATTCCATTAGTTTCCTTTTATACATTACTTTCTGTGTAAACTGCAAATCAAAATACGCGAGAAGAGAAACGGAGGGCACGTTAATAGCACAATGTTTGAAAAAACAAAAATATCGGAGACAGTTATTTACATGAGAGTATATCCAAACCGAACACTCCTCTAAAAATGTACGTTTGGAAATAAAATTTGATTGAACAAGAAGAGAAAACATCCGACTTTATTATGTATTATTCTACCACGGAGTTTATGGCAATGGCTATGGTTGTGGTGGTGTAGTGCCTACAGCTGTTGTAGGCACTAGTGTGAGCATGCCAGCTGTACAAACACCAATTTCTGTATTCTTAACATGTTCTCAGAAAATGCATAGTAATGAAAAGCCTTTACACGTAGTAAGGGTGATAGCTGTATGTGGCGCTGTTTTACACACCTTCACAATGCCATCACCAACGCGCAATAGTGCAGGGGGAAAGATAATGATTATCTGCGTGAAATACCCATTCAAAATTTTGGTACAACAAAATACCTGTGTGTGCATTTCTTTACTTTTGCAATAAATATCTCTGCAAAACAATTTAGTTTTCAACTTTCGAGCGATTGTGAAGTTAAAATGTGTCAAATTGAAACTATGCACGTTAATTGGGTTATGGACTTAAAAATGCATTATTTATACACGGTCGAATCACATTAGGACTACCTGCTAGTAATCAGATTAACCGCCCTTCGCAACACGGACAGCAGTTAAGACGAGCTGGCAGTGACTAATTCAGGTGCTGATAGGTCTCCACGGGTATCTGGAGCCATACTGTCTGCAGTGCGTCCCACAACTGTTGAAGGCTGCGTGGCGGAGGAGACAGACGGCGAACACGAGGTGGTCCCACAGATGCTCAATTGGGTTGAGATCGCGGCTGTTTGAGGGCCAGGGAAGAACTTTTGAAGTCTTGAGCCCATGTGAACTCTGGAGCAGTAACAGACCTGCTAGGAAAACAATCCTGTGCCACCTGATGTGGGTTAAAAGATTACTCCTCACTGGCGCGACAGCCAATGAACAAGCAGCAGAGGCTCGCACATAGGACAGTTGAGTCTAACCAAGTAGTTAACCTTGCGAAGTTTTCTTGTCGCCACCACCTGCATAGCCTCCAACCTACTAGTCATCGGGGTGAGGGGGAGAAAAAGATAAACAGGAAGAGAGAGAGAGGGGGGAGAGGAAGAGGGAGAGGGAGAGGGAGAGAGAGAAAGAGAGAGAAAGAGAGGGAGAGAGAGAAAGAGAGAAAGCGAAAGAGAGAGAGAAAGCGAAAGAGAGAGAGAGCCTGGACAGATACCAACAAGATGTGAAGTAGGCCTATACAAATGCACTTCATTATGCAGTGTTCGCCAGATAATGTGAACAAAATTCCGTACAACGAAATATTGCCACAAATATTTCCACCTCCATTTTCAGGCGGTGTAGGACATGGGCTTTAATTGCGTGGCATTCTAAATGTAACGTACATTTCCGCGAAGAGGAAGCGAACGCAAGCAGGTGACCTACTTCGATTGATGCGATTCACCTTCAGTTCACATGAAACAACCTGATCAACACAGACGTTATTGCTATAGTCTGTACGCAGTTTCCTCACACTTTTTGAATCAAACCGTTGAAAAAACACCCCGGCATGACGTGTTTGGCTGTTTCTTAAATACGTCGTGTGTCAAGCATTTTATACTTGTGTTAACATAAACGCATTTATTTCCGGTTAAATTGAACTTTTACTTATATTTTATCTATAAATTGCATTTCAAGTATAACTAATATCAATAAAGACAAACTGAAGTAGTGCCTAGTAAAAAATAGTTCTTATGCAAAATACTATTACACTGAGTGCGCACGAATGCGGTGCGTTGGCCCTCATTATTTTTTAAGCTTTGTTTGCACGAGGCGAAGGAATATCCAGGAAGCAGAACTACAGCAGGACTTTAGACAAGTTGGAAGAACCGTGAATGGACTTCTTAGACTCTGTACACGATTTTCATTAAGGGCCACGTCTGGCTGCAGGTATTTTGCGTGTCCTATGGTTAGAATCGAGGGCTAGAAGCGAGGGGTAGAAACAAGCGCTAGAAGCGAGGAAGCGCTAAGGGAAATATCGATATGCGCATGGAATGTCTGGTAGCCTTTACGCGCAAGGCACTCGACTGGAGTGGAGTCTTTCGTTCGTCAACTCGCCTCATAGGAACTTTCAGTGGTGACTATAATTTTTATGGTGTAATAATAAAGGCAAAGGTGTGCTGCATGTTCTTGGTGCTATTTGTAATATCTTGTGCCGGAAGTTTCATACCTAAAGATTATTATGAAAAACTCGTATTAAGCCCTTTTTCCACTTTTAAAAATACGTATTAGTAGATGGTATATCATTTATCGTTATAATTCAGCAACATTGTGGACGGATTACAAGTATATGTTAGTTTGACGTATGTCATTGTACCTCCGCTCATGCAGGACTCAGAGCCAATAGTAAACACTGACACTCTGGTAGCTTCACTCCGTGTGGCCGGGTCAAACAGGAGAGTGAGTTAGGTCTGTGGCGGCAAACAATGAACAAGTGACTTCTACTCGAGTGTGTAGAGGACTGTGGAGTCTGGCTTGGTGCCAGCTTATAGCACGGGATGGTACTCTCTCTAGTACTAGAGACGGAGATAGAAAATGTAAAGTTACTATTAAGTCGTGAAAAATTTGTTAAACGCTATTCGTAAGCAGACGCCGCCAAAAATATTGAACAGTATTTTAATAACGACTGTACAGCTGGATCTTTACGAGCTGTTTATTAGAAACCTGGGCAGATGTCGCCCTTAACACAGACTTCCCGCTGTCTGAAGGGGGAGAGGGGCACTTTTATAAAATTAACTTTCAGTATTTTTAAAAACCGCCAGACGGACTGCCAACAGCTATAATAATCTTTCTATAAATACAAGGCCGGCGAATGACACACGGATGGAGGACACACGCAGCCGCACACTATGAACCATTTGTCATCGGCCATTTGCCGCTCTCTCTCTCTCTCGCGAGGACGACGTCTTGGTAAACTGCACAGCGAGAGAAATACGTGCAGACGGACTGAAGAAAATAGATCGAGAACGCACGGAGCGGCAAACCTCACCGGCAACAAAAAAAAAAATATATCCTGAGATCTTTCGCATCGCTTTTTCTTTAAACTTCTTCATCAGTACTACTTTCTTTGTTATCCCACATTCCACTCTCGGAATTGCCAGGAGTAGCGGTAACTTCGTGGCAGTTGAAGAATTTTTTTACTTGCCAACAGGCATGTTTTAGTTCCATCGTAAAACCATTTACAAAACGTGAAATGTTTCTTCTCGTCGAGCAAGGTGGCGCAGTGGAAAACCAGGGTTCGAATCTCGGTCCGGCCATCTTTATTTCGGTGTCCCGTGGTTTCCCGAAATCACTCATTCCGGGCGAGTGCTGGGATGGCTCCTTACTACCGGCCATGGCCGGCTCCCTCCGTGTTCTTCCTTCTCTGAGCAACTTGCTCCGTCTATAATGACCTCGCTGTCGACGAGACGTCAAGCCGTGCCTACATTCTTTGTTCCAGTGCTCTCAGTATGTCTCGGGCATGGCTTGATTTTTACAACATCTTCGTGCATACGGGTAATTCCAAAAGAGCTTATGACTGTAATAAGGAAACACACACACACTCTCTCGCTCTCTCTCTCTGGGCCAAATTCCCACAATATTGTTACGAGCAGCCCCTTTGTCTTCGCGACCTTCCCCTCCCCCTCCTCGGGCGTGCATAGCGGAGTCCTCCGAGGACATCGCCGGTAACGGCAGAAGAAGAGGCGGATAACACTTACACCTGCCGCGATAACGCTATCGGCACTGACGCCACTCCCGTCTCTATAAGAATAAATGACTGGCGATGTTGCACGCCATTTCTGCTGACCGCCCTCCTCTCTGCGACTCGAGGTGCGAACAACCTTCTTGGCAAGTTCAGCTCAGCTATACAGGGTGTATCTAACTTAGACCGACAACCTTCTTGGCAAGTTCAGCTCAGCTATACAGGGTGTATCTAACTTAGACCGACAACCTTCTTGGCAAGTTCAGCTCAGCTATACAGGGTGTATCTAACTTAGACCGACAACCTTCTTGGCAAGTTCAGCTCAGCTATACAGGGTGTATCTAACTTAGACCGACAACCTTCTTGGCAAGTTCAGCTCAGCTATACAGGGTGTATCTAACTTAGACCGACAAACTTCTTGGCAAGTTCAGCTCAGCTATACAGGGTGTATCTAACTTAGACCGACAAACTTCGTGGCAAGTTCAGCTCAGCTATACAGGGTGTATCTAACTTAGACCGACAAACTTCGGCAGCAGGTTCATCGTGGAAAAAAAGAAGGCGAAAACATATACACGACCTATGGTCTAAAGTAAATTCTAAGGGCGTTACACATCTTTGAAGTTGGATCTGAAGCACTAGTTTATTACAAATACTGAAGAAATTATTTCACCGAGTGTCTGCATAATGTGTAAATTTAATTGTGACATGCGGACTAATAATCCATATTTTAAATCCTAAGATTCCTACAGCGCTATGCAGATTAAGCCGAGATAAGGACAGTGACAGTGATTATTTCCATTAATTAATTGATGAGAGCGACAGACAGGTGTTGTGGTGTTTACGCATTTTTGTTCTGCGAAACATTATCCAGTCAATCGATGTTCCATTGTGAATATTTTATCAGGTACTTGTAATAAACTATTGCCTCTGGTCCAACTTCAAAGATTCTAATATATGTGCCTACCTTACGATTCACTTTAGACCATCGGCCCGTGTATATGTTTTCACCTTTTTCCGTGATTAACCTGCTGACGAAGTTTGTTGGTATAGTTTAGATACACTTTGTATATACCGAGACGTTTCTCTGTGTCTTGTACCCCGTCCTCTTTTCTGGTAGAAATATTCTTCTGCTTCATAAAGTGCACGCAATTTTGCAATTATTTTCTGTCGAGGGGATTTTACGGTATCTGTGCCGGTTCCTCCCCTCCCTCCCTCCTTTTTGTAGATCAGTTAGGTTAGGTTAGCATGGGAGGTAAACATGGCCCTAATTGTGGCCATGTTTGTCCAATCCCAGTAAAGCCGCGAACATGTGCCCTTGTAGTTAGAACCTTCCCTGCATGCCTGGGAGTATGGGGCTCAGCCCTGAGACGCACCTAGGTCCTGTCACTACCCACGACCTTCGACTCTCCTCTTAGATTCAAGGTAGGTTAGAAAAAAACATCTTGTACTGCGAGTAGTGCCAGGTGTGTGGCACCGTCCGGACGATGGATGACGCTGTGACCAGCGAGTGTCGTCTGCGAGCATCGGGAAAGTACAGAGTGGTGCCGACTTAGGGATGTTGAAATAATATCGATATATCGAAATGACGATATTATTTCAACTATATTTTATCGAAATCAATACATTTTTCTAAGTATCGGAAATCAATATTTTCAAAATTGAATCTAACAATTATAATGTTTGCTTAGGCAAGATGCACCAAAACAGGCGCCATATCTTTCTGCAATGCTTCGTGCCATCAATATGTAATATTTCAAGCAATTATACATTTGTCAAGTTCTTTAATGCATAAAATATCTGATTCCGATATACCGACAATCCAGATTTTTCTTTCCATATATCGTTAGGTAAAACGATACCTTTCTGCATTACCAATATAAATAATATCGATATTTTTTCTCCGATATCAATATCCCTAAACTGGCCGGCTGGACTGTCGGGAAGTGGGCATTGATGCACGGGACATTCGGAATGACGATGCATAATAAGAGTGGACATTCCAGCGCATATGTGCAACTACTGAGTTAGGATTTAGTGACTGTGCTTATTATACAGATAATGATAAGATCTTTAATTATAATTGTGACTGATAAAAATAATGCGCTCGCTGATGGGAATAATGAGTAGATAACAGACAGGCGATTAAATGTTGTATTAGTTATGTGTATTTTTACATTGTTAATACATTAGAAAAAAATTAGTTCTTTTATTTTTTATCGACACCTCCATTCCTCACGGACTCCGATAGATCCCAAGCCATCTGTAACAATATTGAAATAAATTTTGAAAAAAAAAAAAAAAAAAAAAAAAAAAAGCATATAAGCTTACTCCAAACATGATGGCATTATATAATGTTAAAGTAAACTCCACTTTTTTTATTAAATTTGACATGACAACTATAAAAAGTACGATTATTGAAAAATACATTTAATACCTTTCAGCATCTTCCGTGGTCGATATAACGTTGAGAGGGTGGCTTGCGAACTAATACATTCTTGAATGAAGTTCACTGTGTTGGCTCCTCTGCGATTCTGACTGCGCTTCAAGCATACATTCCAACGTCGTATGACAGATGTACACTGGATTGAGATCGTAAGTGTTCATAAACCCACCAGCATCGTTGTTACGTTAGTGTCGTTTCTCTCGACTGCACGCAGCTGCCCGTCACAGTGTTCGTCTCGACTGGTGCAGGTTACTCTGCGCGACACATACTGCGCCGGTTTATGAGGCGTGGCTGCCGTGGTGTAAACAAATACCGCGTGTTTTCGCAGTTAGGCCCGTCGTTCGTTTTGATGTGGGCAGTGCATCTACGTGACGAGAAAATGTATAGTTCCTCGTTGTGCTTCGTGAATGCCTCAGAGAAGTGAACAATGGCACAAGGAAACCGAAACCTTTAGCCAAAACAACATACCTTTTGTGAGATACACGCGTATTAAATTAAACTTCAGATATTATGGTAATTCCGATTGCTCTCACAATATTACAGCACTTAACATCTTCAGTAACAATCGGGGGAGTTTGTAAAAATTGTGTTACATAATACGAGTTACTGATGGTCTTCAGGAACTACTTTCCAACAGCACAAACGTCGCTCCACTGAATTCTGTTAGCACACCTAACACCAAGGGAGAATTCTGGTGTATAGTTCATTCTCGGTTACTTCCAACTTTTCTGAAACCCTGCTTAAGTTCTACTTCCAGGATATTCCTCCGCCTCATGTATGCCAAGCTTAAGGCACCCGTCTACCTGGAACTTTTTCCCACGTCTAGGCTGAGAAGCGCGGGAGCGATAAGGGCGACACTGCCACGCGCATCAAGTACGCCATCGCCGCTAAGCGCAAGGCTCTGAACTGGCGTGCAGTGTTCTCATCGTGCTGCGTCTACCTATGGGACTTTCAGCGGTGACCATATTATTTTATTAGTGGGAAATCTTTAGGAAGGTTCAGTGCAGGCCCCTATAGTAGTTTTGTATGTATCTGATGCGTGCATTTTGAGCTACAGCGCCTTGGAAAGGCAGTTTTCAGCGGTTTTGGAGTACTCTGAATTGATGTTTCTAACGTACGTGATATTTTGAAAGTACTTAACAGCTCTCGTCTGAAGTGTGTGTTCTTTTCGTAGATCAGCACGTTGGACGCACGCTTAATAGTTTCGTTGAAAAACGTGTATTTGGAACACTCTGCAACGCAGTTCAAGCGCCAGGTAGACGGGCGCCTTAACCAAGCCTAGGAAAGTATACCAAAGGGACAGCGCACAGCATTCGTGCGCACTTACAGTAATAATATTTTGCATGAGGACTACTTCTTACTCGGCATTACCAACATACATTTTCTCACCGTTTTAATTCCTTTAAAATTATAAATGAAATACTTATTATAATTTATAAATAAAATATAAATAAAAGTTCAATATAACTAAAAATAAGAGACTTTTCTATTAATAGAATTACAAAACGCGCGTGATATGACAAATTTGGGAAACTACCCAACACGACATACATGGGGTGATTTTTCAAAGGTTTAATTCAAAAAGTGTGAAGAAGCCATGAACAGACTATGGCAGCACTGCACTGCACTATACCGACCACGGCTGAAAGAAACGAAGTTATTGCCTCCCTCTTTTTACGAGGCAAGGTTAAGGTTAATTCTACTCAGGTTAGGGAAAAAACGAGTTTTTTTATGCAAGAGTTTGGCATAGCGATAATATCCGCCACTAGGTAGGCAGTCTTACAAAGAGGTCACTTTTAATTAAGATTTTAAGCTACGTAAATAATAAAAAAGAATAATTTTACCCAGTTACGTAGTTATTTTATATTTGATTTATGATTATTGCATTTTTTTTGTTTTTTAACGTAGAAAATCTGGTACACATGCGCCACTAGCGCTTACCTAGTGGCGAAAAATGTTAGTTGCCGAACTAAAAGCGTTGATCTTCCGCACGTGAGTAGAATAAACCTTAACAGGGTTTTCCTTTCTAGTTTGCGCGAGCCAGACTATACCGTCCCGACAGTAACGGAATGTGACCTACTGCCACTCGCTTCTCGGCGTTCCCAGGTAGTGACGTGGCTTGCACGAGACGGCGAGAGAGTGGAGAGTGGGTGGAGTGTTGGGTGACGTGCTGTGAAGGCGGCCTTACAGGGGCGAATACAGTCATCTACAACGTGGGTGCGGGTTAGGGGCTGGAGAATTTACCCACATGCATACACAATAACTAACTGAAAGGCTTGCCAGTGTTATTTTACATACTCTATAAACTAGGCGCTTCAGAAAGCACATAGTGCAAAAAAAAAAGTCTTCAACAACCACAGCAAATACTCCCGTTGTACTTCATAAAATATACGTAATAATGTTTACAGTTGATATGCCCAGCCATTTCAGAAACGAAGAAAGTTATAGTTTTTGTAACTGAAATTGATGCACATTAAACACAATTGTAAACATTAGTGAAAAAACAATTAACTCTGAAACATATAAATATAGTAGCTATTAGAATTGCCTTACTTGAACGTTTTCATGGAAAATATACTTTCCGAGGCCCAACAGAATGGAAACACGCTTAAATTTGTATTTAAAAAAACAGACTCGCTGATTTAAATAAGTAAATTTTAACATTCGTCTTTTACACGCAAAGTAAGTCGTACGTTTCTGACAATTTCAGCATAGGCCATTCTCAGTTACTCAACACTTTCCTGAATGCCTGCTGAAGTTCTACTTCGAGGATATTCCTCCGCCTGGTGCAAAGTGCGAGGTAACCGTGAATGGGCTGTAAGGTGTAATGAGTTGCGCATGTGGCACTCTCTCGTATAGAGACTCGTTGAGGAGGGGAGGAGATGGAGTACGGCACATCTGCCAACACGTGGCACAGCGCCAGCACTAAGCCGCGGACGGACAGTACACGTGCAGCGCGACTACACAGCTGCGCTGCTTCTCCTCCCCCACCACCCCCCTCCCTTACTTACACACTTACCCCTTGCTCTTACTACTGCACCACGACACGTCGACCTCGACTTCGAAATGTCAACTTCGACATTGACAATGTATTACTCAGTACGTTTATGCAGTCAGCCGAAACCTCAGTTTCGGAAACACCAACTTTCCAAACTAAGGTTTCAGTGAAGTGTTTTACACTGTCGTACGAAACTCCGTTTTGGAAACTTGTGTTTCGAGTGTTGTTTAATCACTAGTACCAAAACAATGCAGCAAAATTAATCCTTGTTGTTATGGTGATACGGAAAGGAAATACATTTTACACGAAATAATATATATGACAAAACACGTTACCTAAAGTTGCATACATTGCTTGAGAAAACAGAATTAAATAATGATATTTTGTAACGTTTTACGAAGATGCAACATATTTATTGTGTATTAGTTATTTTCGTACCTACAGCAAAAGTACATAATCACTCGCATTTACATATATTATTTTTAACCGATTAAAAATCTTGTTTTACACTTCAACATATCCTAGTTGTACGTTTCATACCATACTTACAAACGAAACCCACGTTTCGGTTGTTTATGCCGTTCACGAGACATAAGATTCGACGCGAAACTTGAATTACAAACCTCGGTTTCGAGATACGGCGGCGTTTACACCGCACACAAACTCTGCTTTGCGAAACCCGGGTTACCGAAACTCCGGTTTGAGGTCTCGGTATAAGCGTAGTCATAGTCTACATCCTCACTTCGATACTGTTACTTCACACTTTCCACAAGCCCTGCTAAAGTTCTACTTTTGGTTACCGATTACGTATCCTTCCGCCACATGTAAACACAAACACTGCAATGTGACTTCTATGTTTTAACTCTCTAATGCTTTGTTTACTGTTGTCAGCTGTTCAAAGGATTCTGTCATATTTCAAAAACTATTTCGTACGAATGTTCATAATTTAGGTCTATAACCATATTTAGGCCAGTTTTATGACTTTTTAACAACGTATTTGTTGAAGATAGTTCTTGCGCTTATTATTTTACATTGCTAACATACTTCTTATACACAACATAGCACATTACACGTCAATATTTTGCCGCGACTGTGTTTAACCCTGTTATAACTGTGGGGGAAAGAACGATATTATTTAACCTCTTGTCATTGTAATGTGCTGGGTTTTTTCGTTAAAATAACGGCCTCGGTAGGAAGAAAAGTTAAATCGAAGGAACAACCAGTCCAACGAAAAGACACAATAGAACTACCGTAACTTTTGTTCCGCTCATATTTCTATGAATTAGTACTTACTGTTTCCGAGGTTTATTTCAGTATTTATATAACATTTGCTGGCTGGGCTTAGTATTTTGTTGGAGTTGTGGGAAAACTTTCAAATCACAGAAACGTAAGCACGCTAAACAACTGTGTTTCCAACACCTAGGGCCATGTTACATCGTTGTGATAAACAGACACGACTTTCAAATAATTAATTTCGCCTTAAAAACAGTTCACGGTTAAAACGTATAAATTATATACGTCCAATATTTGCAATCACAGTCACACACTGGTCCAACGTAAACGTAATGGCAACAAAACTCTTTCGCACACACACACACAGCGGTCACCGCCGCTTTCCATCACTGCCGAAGCTCAGAGCGGGAGTAGTCCATGCCCTTTACCACCCAAACGAGGTTCCATAGCCAACAGGGAGATTAGGAAGGAGCAAGATTAGCCCCCTCCCAACACACTGCACCATCCCAATCTGTAGTTACGGAGGTTGGTCACGACGCACTTTACAGGATATTTATTCCTGCTGTGGAAAAACGTACGTATGTACGTGTGTGCGCATGCGTGAGAGTGGAGAAGAAGGCATTGCGAGAGAGAGAGACAGAAAGAAGCTCCGCCTATTGAATTTTCTTCCTCGGACGAATAAAAACACCATGTCACTAGGTCCTACGCACGGTAATTTGCGCTGATATTTCCTACTGTAACAATGAAACTGTACTTTGTACCACAGTATTTCCACTCTATACTGTACTTTGTACCACAGTATTTCCACTCTAAACCGTACTTTGTACCACAGTATTTCCACTCTAAACTGTACTTTGTACCACAGTATTTCCTCTCTATACTGTACTCTGTACCACAGTATTTCCACTCTATACTGTACTTTGTACCACAGTATTTCCACTCTAAACCGTACTTTGTACCACAGTATTTCCACTCTATACTGTACTTTGTACCACAGTATTTCCTCTCTAAACCGTACTTTGTACCACAGTATTTCCACTCTATACTGTACTCTGTACCACAGTATTTCCACTCTAAACCCGCCGACCAGCGGGATCGTCCAGCACGATTACCAGATGCAAAACTCCAGCAGTGACCCCGCGGAGGTTGAACCTGGCTCGTCTTGGTGGGAGGCGAGCAGGCTAACCGCTCAGCTACCGCGGCCCCGACTGACAGTAGTGTTTTGTAAATATTAACTGTGGGTATCTTTATACCACTGTAAATAAATTAGGAAATTAAATGTAGTTCATTTATTTTATGAAGACCTTTGTCCCTCACGAGCCAGGATACGCCTTAGGCGATTGGTAACAGTATTAAGATATTTATTCACATTGTACATTATACAAAAAAGATGGCCGTGTGTGTGCGCTGGGTTTCAAGGTATAAGTGGAATTGCTTCTAATGTAGCACACACACTATCATAAGTGTCAGTAAAGTATGATTTATGTTGCATATGAAAGAATAATGAATACCTATATATTTTAACACTGAAAAATATTTCCTTACGACTTTCTAAGTTTAGCCTAATTTTTTTCAATCAACTAACAAAAGTTTGTTTAAAATCCAAATTTAGGGGTATTTCTTTTCTACATGCATCAGGGTGCACACTTTGGAAATTTACCATCAAGAAAGGTGATCATGTAAGGCCAAATTATGTTAAAAAAATTTAATAATTGATTTTTACACTTCCATTTTAGGCACAAAAGCATAATTTTTATAACTAAAATAAGTGTATATAAAATTAATTACAAAAATTATGTTTTAACATTAGTACCAATAATTACCTACATTAACATTAACAATTATTACCATTGGCATACTTTTTTTTTTTTTTACAAAATGTGCTTTTTAAAGCATTCATAATGGAAATGCGTTTAAATTTTTATTAAAAAAATACCGTCTTAGTGATTTAAATAAACATATTTTAGTAAAATACTTTACAATGTTACACAATATATATACGTTCTTATTTAATTGGCAGTGACAAATAGTGACGGCGTGTGTACTATACAGTATTGTAAGGAAGTGTGGACGTGTAGAGCCGGCTGCAGTGCTCCACTTACCTGAGTGCTCGCACGCGGCTATGCAAGTGGAACACTGTGTGGGGAGGGGACTGCGACCAGAACTTGGCTAGGCGCTCGTGTCGCCCTCGAACTGACTAGCGACCCTCACGGTGTTCACCACGGCCTGCGCTTACGAAGGAGTGCACAGAGATAGAGCCCACACCGCAGGCGAGGTAGAGCTCGACAAAGGTGCAACGCTGGTGACCTTCTCAATGCCACTGCAGTCTGCTCGCGGTTACCTCACACTTTTCGAGTCAAACCTTTGAGAAACCATCCCATGTATTACGTGTTACGTTGTCACCTAAACAGTTAATGTACCTATTACAAGCGTTTTATACTTCTGTTATCATAAAATAACATTAAAGTACCTTATATTTGGTTAACTTTAATTTACATTTTATCTTTCAATTATAATATTCCATTTATAATTAATATGAATTAAAATAGTCAGAAAATAGGTGTGTTGGAGTTTCCTAGTAAGAAATAGTTCTTATGCAAAATATTATTACACTGAGTGTGCATGGATGTGGTGATTGCCCCTTTGGTTTAATATTATACACTCGGTTAAGCTTTGTTTGCATGATGCGGAAGAATGTTCTGGAAGTAGAACTTGAGCAGGGATTCAGAAAAGTTGGAAGTAACTGTGAATGGACTTTATTCAGTACACGCGTTATTTGAAAAGGGAATAGAGATCACTATAGGGTTAATTTTGAGAGAGAAAGCAAACAGAAGTTCGTCATTTACCCGGCTATTGGCGACGTGAGCTATCAGTCAGTGCCATATCAGATTTTCTACCAAACCCATTAGTACAGTAAATTGAGAATTAATAAGTGGCCAGTTTTCCTTCACTTGTTGATTCAGTGACATTTTCAACCGATTCCTCAACCTTTTTATTAGCTGTTTTTTTTTTTTCAGTTATTTGTTTTTGATTGATGGATCAGTTAAACAAGACGTATCAAATTTAATAACACATTAACTAATAAAACACATAATACATACGTGCACGCACATATTATATATATATATATAATGTGAGTTTCGTCTTTTATAATGCCATTTTACGAGGCAACATGAACATTCGGTCTCACTTCAGTTTCACATCATCACAGCGATCTGTTTGAAGGTTTAAACTGCAGTCAATGTGAAGTGAGTGCATTCACACAGTACGTACTGTTTGCTATAACGGTCCTAATGTAACCAATTAAACTAAAATAGAAAAAAAATGGACATACAATTTAAAGCCACGCATGTTCGATAAACAAAATATAATACAAATGTTTTCCCCTTTGCAGTTAACGTTTGCTTGGTACCTTTATTGGCATGGTAATGGTTTAGAAAAGTAATGTTATGGGTTCAAATTCTAGTAACAGAAAATTATTATTTTTTTTTTACTTGTGTTAAATTGCGCAATACAAACAGTGGCTATCGGAAATATGTTTATTTGTCGTGCCGATTTAGCTAAATTGTATAAAAACAATATTTAATTCACCGCACGCAGTTGGCTCTCTCTCATTCAATCAGTGAACTTGTTTCACTGAAAGAACAAGAGTTTTCCACAGATTAGAGCAGTTGAATTGCACTGCGAGTTCCTGGTTCAGCCGTTATGCCTGAGCTGCTTAGGTGTACGGGCACTTGCGGAATTTTCCAATCTTAAACACAAACAAGATAGTAAAAAAACGCAATATGGCGGGGGATACGTAGAGAATGTAGAACTAGTGGAGAGTTGGAAGCAAGCAGGCACGGACTACACTTGCAGAGCTACAGGTTGTTAATACGCGGCTGTACAAGCGCTCTACTAGCCACCGTCTACAGCAGTCGGTATGAGATTAGCTACTGTATCTGCGGTGTTAACTGCCCCCCCCCCCCNACCGCCGGATGCATGCTCCAAACTCGTCTACAAGCCACACAAAACCCATGGTCAAGTCATTTTCTGAAGGAAAGGAAAAGTATATTAATTGGACAAATTGCAAGAAAAAAGTTTTTTTTTAATCAAAATCCGCAGGAAATTTTTTGGATTAACATATCTTAAAATTCACCGAAATCCACTCAACTTTCCTGTTCTTTTCCCGGGATTTGTCCCGGAAAAACACTAAGAAAATTAATTACTCTAAAACGGTGCATCTTACGACAAAGAATGTAAAAACAAAAATTAAAGAACACAAAATTTCTTTCAATATTTCCAAAGTTAACAGATATCCACCTATAATTTCTATTTATTTTCCCAGAATTTGTACAAGGAAATTTTTTTTTTTAAATTTATTATTCGAAAACGGCGTCTCTTACAACAAAGAGAGTGAAAAGAAATGTTGAAAAACACGAAATTTCCTTTCATATATTTAAAAATCCACCCAAAATTTTTGTTTTACCGAGATTCGTCCTTGACAAACCCTAAAAATGAATAATTAAAGAACTTTGTATCTTACGACCAAAAACACGACAAGAAAAATTTAAATAACGCAATATTTCCTGTAATATATAAAAAAATTCTCTAAACTCCACCGCGCCGATTAAAATAGTAAAGTGGTAAAACACTGGACTCTCACTCCGGAGAATCCATGTTGAATTCTTGACTCCGCCATCCTGGATTTGGCTTTCCATGGTCTCTAGAAATCACTACAGACAAATGCCATGACCGGATCCCGTCCCCAACCACCCCTGTAATTGTTCTCCGTTTTTTCTGCTACGGATAACTCCATGAAGGGGGGGTGGTGGGGGGCGATGGTCCCCCGAGCCCCTAATAACAAAACTACACAATGAACTATATTCCTTAGAAACAGTAATGTGAAGCGTGGGTGTGGACTGTAGCATCGTTCCGAGTTTAGTGGCATTGCTAACGCACCTTCATATGTACATGGTTTACAGGGGCAGCGGTGGCGCAGTGGCCAAGACGCTCGCCTCCCACCACGGCGATCCGGGTTCGATCCCCGGCGGGGTTCACTCCCGGATTCTCGCATGCGGGAATCGTGCTCGACGATGCCACTTGCAGCGGGTTTTCTCGGGGCACTGTCATGCTCAGGGATGACGGTCACCTACGGGTCCCAGCTGGAAAGACCGTCACTCGGAGGGTGTCGCCTTGCTCTGGGTGCACTCCCGCAGGAGATAAGTAGAAGACCGTCGTCAAGAACACAGACTCGCAGCCACGGGCCGTGCAACGAGGAGACAGATCCTACACAACTATTGTAACATTGTCGGCAGTAAGTGTTATTATAGTTGTGGCCTCGTGCCGGCGTCCTACACTCCTGCCCCGCCTTATGCAGGACGTTTCTTTATGACGGATTGCAACAAGCTTAATATATGCCTTACATAGATCACGTTCGTTTAACTTTCACGGTAGACACTGGAGACTGACAGCATAAAGTGTTCATAGCGTGATCATGATCATTATTCGTGAACAGCTGGAGTATGCCACGACATTTGTGAAATGCTGCGCTTACGGTATAATTAAGGAACTGTATTAAAAGGAAATAGCATGGATGAAGTGAACAATGATAAGTGTGCATTTTGTGAAGAACATATTAAATCTAAAGAAATTGCTAAGTTTACAACAAAAAAAAGGGTTTGATAAGGATAAAGTCTGCATCGTGTGCTAAGGGAGTCGAGCTTAGTGTATCTAAAGGACGGTGTGTACATTCTCATTGCTGAATCTTGCCTTCCTCATTGCTATGGAAGAATTTTAAATGTTTGAAGAACAGACTAAAACAATATCAATGAATACCAGGTCATGATAAAATACATTTGCAAGAAAACTTAGAAACATATTCGGAAAAGTTAATGATGAGAATCTCTGAGGATTTTCGTGGTGGGGTGTTGTTCTCGAAAAAAGCAAGACATTACAAATGTTGTTAGCCTCCATGAAAATGTGAGGGATATTTTGGTTCAGTTCCAGAACATAGGTAGTACTAATCTTTACGATGAAAAACGTGCGATCATAGAAACAGCTGCAAGGTTAATTAGAAGTGAATGTAAGTCTGTAACTCAGGATCTAGGATTTCACCTATCATATTCAGAGTTGGAGTACATGCTTAGATGCTCTGCCTTGAAATGCTTGCCACTAAGAAAGGAGATGAAGACGGACTCCGGGTGGTCATAACGCGCTACGACTTGGGAGTGATTGCTGTGGCCTCTCCAGAACTGCTGACTGCATGCTGATCGCACGAAAACCAACCACTCTAACAGAAATTCGACAGCCCAGGAATATTTACCTTCATTATACAAACATAGCAACACACTAGAAGCAACATACAGACCTCTCCCTTCTGCTAAAGCAGAGGATCCAACCAGAAATATCGCACTACTGTGGGAGATGGGATGGTTGTTGAGGTCTCGCATGGCAAAATGGTCAGGAATGAAGCAAATGTTGCACAATGGTTCACTTCTGGGAGAATCAAGGGTTACATTTCTCCCCATCATAGACAGTAACCATGGAGACAAGACTTGCATATAAGCTGTTCAGCACTTCATTTGATCGCAGATCAAGCTTTAAAGATGAAAACTATGCCTCTACTAACTTTTGACCAAACCATTGTGGTGGAAAGCCATACATATTATACTGACAGAACCAGAAAACATCCCATTGTGCAGGTGTGTGCTCTGACATTAATGAGTTGCCTAGGATGCAATGGACACTTCAATTTATCGTCTTTACGGGACAAATCCCCGGGAAATAGTACGAAATATTACATGGATTCAAAAATGTGTGTTCTTAAATTTTTGTCTCTACACTTTTGGTGGCAAAACGCACCATTTTTAACTTATCAATTTTTTTATAGTTTTTCCGGAAAAAAATTTGGGGAAAAATAAGAAACATTAGGTGGATTGTGGTGCATTTTGGATACAAGATTAAAATTTTGGGTTCTTTAATTTTTTCTGTTCTTTTTTTGGTCTTAAATCGCACCGTTTTCGACTTATCAATTTTTTTCGTTTTTCCAGGAAAAATCCTAGGAAAATAGTGAGAAACGTTTGGTGGATTTTGGATATCAAATGGGAAATTTTGTGTTCTTTTATTTTTGTATGCACACTTTAGGTCGTTAAATGCACCGTTTTCGATTTATGAATCATTCTATAGTTTTTCCCGGGGAAAATTATGAGAATATAGTGAGAAATATTTGGTGGATTTTGGATACCATATGGAAAATTTTGTGTTCTATAATTTTTGTATGCGCACTTTTGGTCGTAAAATGCACAGTTTTCTACTTATAAATTTTTTTTATTGTTTTTCCGGGGGAAATTCCGGAAAAATAGAGGAAAATAATATGTGGATTTCGGATATGGTAATCTATGAATTTTTCTGCGAATTTTGATATAATAAAACCTTGTCTTGCAATTCGTCCCAGTTGTTTTCGTAACTTTCCCGGACTAAAACACCTCGCGACTTGCATCTTTATCTCTCCCACAACTGATAAGACTCTCATCTACATTATCTCAATAAACAACTATAATTCACCCACACATACTGGCAACTCATCTCCCCCCTCCACCATCAATGCTTCTAATACACCTGGGACTTTACATTCTACCTACTTAAGGGGAATCCCTAACACCTCGAGGTCACGCCGGCCTTAAGAAGCATAGCGACGGCGATGGAAAGCATGTTCAGTTCCCTCAGAATGTTAAGCGGCTTTCAATACTCCAACCTCTTCTCAAATGATACAGCACTATCGCTAGTTTAAACACTGTTTTGCAGGAGAACGCATGTCGTGTTGACTAACACTTTTCAACGATCACATGTGTGTTTCAATAACCGGTAACTCAAGTAATCCCTACTCTACTCGTATTAGCCACTCCGTCTCGCTAATTACCCAGATAAAAGGCGTTACAGTTAACAGGTAGTTTCACTTGGAAAGTGACCCAATTGCCACTGCTTCCTCACAGATTACATTTTGGCATCAATTACTAATGTTTGTGTATTCCTTATGAAATAATTTTTAAAAAATTCTTAGAATCGGCTTGACCGATCATGAAAATAGCCCCCCGAAACTCAATTGTACATAACTACTTTTTATAACACAACTTCATAAGGATTTAGTTATTTAACCAATTTACGTCAATCTACATCGGCTGAATACTACTGAAACGGAAAATACGGTCATTATAAGTGGTACACAAACATGCATAATATATAATTTTTTGTCATCTCTTTTAATAAAACGAAAATACAGAAAAAGTAACAAGCAAATTTACGATTGGGTTCTGTGCGTTCGCGGAAAGTTCTGCGGAATTTACATAAAGTCCCATACTTACAAAAAAAAAAAGTGTATGAAATTTTACAATATTTCGGAATAATTTTATCCAGCACTTTCCGTAATTTCGCGGAAATCTTTTACGCGTCATCCAGACAGCGTTCCACCTTAAATGTTCTCCTCGATATTTGCAACAAACTAACTAGTGTTTCAGGTCCAACTTCAAGGATGTGTACCGCTTTTAGGATTCACTTCAGACCATAGGTCGTCTTACGTCTTCACTGTATTTCGTGATTAACCCGCAGCCGAAGTTACTCGCTCTAATTTAGATACGTCTTGTACACGTTTACATCACGTCTACTGTAATAGTTAACATAATGAAGCATTCTTCCATGCTTGCATGCATGTGTGCGTGCGTACGTGAGTGTGTGTGTGTGGTTCGTGCGCTAATGCGGTTTCAGAAGTTTTTTTTTTATTACACGCGAAGCTGGCTTTGTAAATAATATCTGAATGCTAGAGGCGAAAGAAAAATGTTGTAATTTGGCTCGCTATTTTGACGATTATTTAAAACGCGTGTAAAATGTAAATGTGCGTGGTATTACCTCCCTTCGGCAAGCAGAGTTAGATTCTTCAATAGTTTTAATTTAAAACAAATAAAACTTTCGTTTACAAACGTTTTTCAGCTTCGACTTATTGTGTAACTCTTATGACAATTTACATGATTGCATATTTGCTTCTTCTGAAATTCTGGCCTTACAGTCCGCTAGGTAAGGATGATGCATGCAAGTCAGAAAAAAATCTTGACGCCGTCACAAAATTAGTTCCTTTGAGTCGCAAACTGAGAAACACGTGTCCGTGCAGTAGCCGCGGTGGCTGTGCGTTAGCCTGCTCGCCTCCCAGCAAGGCGAACCGGATTCAATCCCCGGCCGGGTCACCCCCCCCCCCCCCCCCCNCATGCGGGGATCGTGCCGGACGATACCACTGCCCATGGGTTTTCTCGGGGATCTCCCGTTTGCCCCGTCCTTGCATTCCGGCGCTGCTCCATACTCACCTCAATCACTCTCGACCGGCTCTCAAGACCTTCACATAGCGGGAATCATAATGTGCGTTTACTGAAAGGTGTTCTATCAATTTTAAGAGAACAGTTTTAGGTCACAAATTTCCCGTCGTTTCCCGTGAACGGCTTGCATATAACTTTTAGGTTAAGCAATAGTGTTTCGGGTTCTTCTGACGTCCTGAGGATGTGTAGGCCTCTTATAGTAACCGATAAATACGGCAGAATTCAGGATCTATTTTGGTGGTTAGTCTATACGTATTTCTAAATCAGACGATTATGCTTAAAAATACACAACTTTAATTTGGTGAAATTTGTTTTTGCAGGAAAAAATCCTGAAAGTCACTCTCCAAAAGCCCTAGTTCATGTCACATTCTAAGCTTTTTTTTTTTGCGGAGGAGCATGAAAAATTAACTCTATAAATTATTTTAGTAGTATTTTTTTTTTAACTTGCACTTGGTTTCCACAACCCCACCGATTTGAATCCGACAACACCCTTTTCAGAAACAGAAACGATTAATAAACATCCATAGACGCCGAAAGTTTCATTTCCAACCCCCCCCCCCCTCATGACATCACGCCTCACGATGCCTAACTCCACCGCGTATGATTGTTAAGCACAGCTACTTTTGTCGGGTGCACTAACGTTGCTACGGTAGGCTTATAGGCCCAACATTTTAAACCTCAATAAATTGAACAATTTTTCAGAACTACCATATATTTTTCATATTCTGTCTTATCTCGGCGTCTTTGTTAATACTTGTATATTACATAAGCAGTGGTAAACAAGAGATAACAGCGAAACAGTGACACTTCAGCGATTCCGGAACAAAACAACAAGACTGCTTAATGCACTGTTTTATGAAAAACGTAGTTGTGCAGCATTTTAAAATTGTTTCTTTTTTCAATTTGCTGTGGTAATATTTTCGAATTTTGATGAGATTTTCACTTGTCCTACAGCAGCGGACCTATTAAGGTGGCCGCCTGGTCGAAGGAATTTCGCACGTCTGAGGCCTGAAAGCGTGGGAGCGCTAGGGGCGACCGAGACATGCGCACCAACTCTCTCATCGCCTCTACGCGCAAAACACTGAACTGGCGTGCTGTCTTGCCGTCGATAACGCGCCTCTATGAGACTTTCAGTGGAGACCCTACCATTTTATGACGTAATAATAATAATAAAGGTTTTATGCACGTCCCTATTTCTATTTTAATGTTTTGTATCGAAATGTTCATACCTAAAAATGACGGTGAAAAAATCCCGCTTGAGCTGTTTTCACTATCACAAAAACATGCTTCAGAGAGAAATGGAGGAACTGAGAAACGTATACAGACACGTAAGGTTTCTTAAATGCTATTCGTAAGCAGACCTCACTCAGACACGTTGGACGGCCTATCCAGGCAGCCACCTTAAGGAGAGGGTACCCGAGAGCTACTAAGACACTGTGCACTACGATCAATCTACATGCACCAGTAAGCAATAATATTTAATGCTACATTTAAATGTCAAAGCTTATGAATAGGCTATCAAACACTTTTTTTTAATTTCCTGTTTCTATAGTAAGTATATGTCTTAGTACTGCAAGAGTAACAATCTACTTTGTTCCAAGAACAATCTAAACTCAGTACTTTTGAAAGCACTGCCAAATTTCTACTTGTATAGTTTATTCGAGGTTTGTTCACACTTTTGGAATCAGACCTTTGAATAATCACCCCATGTATGAGCTTCGCTGTTTCCCAAATATGTGATGTATCATAACAGTTTTACATGTGTGTTAACATCATACCTTTTTTTTTTTGTCAAATTGAACTTTTAAAAATATTTTACCTATAAATTATAATATTTAATTCATAATTATTACGAATAAATACAGGAAGCAAATAGGTGTGTTGGTAATGCCTAGTAAGAAATAGTTCTTTTGCAAAATGTTATTACACTGAGTGCGCACGAACGCGGGGCAATGTCCCTTTGGCGTTATTTTCTAGACTTAGCTAAGTTTTGTTTGCATGGGGCGGAGGAATATCCTATAAGTAGAACTTTAGCAGGGCTTCAGAAAAGTTGGAAGTAACCACGAATGGACTATATACACATTGAGTATAATTCCACCAGACGTAGCATTAGCATTGGCATGGACCTAATAACTTTATTCTTGAGTCGGTCGAATGAAACTGTGAAATTATTAGAAAAGTTAATATTTTACAAATTTGCTATTTCTTACACATATATGCATAATAAAAACAGAAAACAACGTGAATCACAAATGTTTGCCTAACGTTTTGAAATTAAACTTTTAAAAAATGGAACTACTTTCCCTCCGCCATTACCAAGCGCACGAGGCACATGCCAGCCAGTGTGCCCGTTAATACTGATGCAGGTAGGGTGAGTGAGGTGAGAATGGAGCAACGTCGGAATGCAAGGACGGGGGATCCCCGGCGGCAACCCCACCGGGACTAAAGCCCGGTTCGCCTAGGTGGGGAGTGGGGAGTAGTCTAGCCACTACACCACCGCGGCCCTCACGCAGAGATGTGTTTCAAACGTGCTCAATACCAACGTAACAGCAGGTTCCAAGGGAGAGAGGTTACTCTCGTCCTACATCGCTACGGTATTAGCTGGACCTTTGTAGCCTCCGTCACGCTGTTTGCACCGCCGCGGGTGCGGCGCCCTCTTCGATGGTTCACTCATTTCCGGCATGTTCTACAGCTTCCCAAATATTGCGATTGATTGGCCTTTTTTTCTTAAGATATAATCGTTGAAGGTCTTTTTATACTGCTGTCCTAATAAACCCGTATTTCTGGCTATACGTGTTCGTTGCCGAAGCCATGATGCACAATACTGTGCTCCGCTTGTACTACGTGGAGCGAGTTGTTCTCCAGCCGCCGTCGGTTGCGACGTCATGTGTTCGTGCCGTCTGGAACGTTCGCGAATTTTCGTTTTTTTTTTTTTTCCCCAGGTTTTCGATTCAAAGTATTTTGCTGCTGTGTTGATGTACTGTTCGTTTGAAATCGTTGGTTTTGGCCGTGGGCATATTTGCTGTTGGCCATCATAAACCTTAACAAAAAAAAAGCATGTGGAGTGATGGCAGGCTAAGGACGACGCTGGCTGGTGATCAAATGGCGGTATCGCCTCTACGTGCAAGGCACTCATCTTCATAGTAGCGAAGTCAACGCTTTTGCCCATCCCATTGCTGCATGCCTCCGGGTAGTATATTTTCAGGCCCTGTGGGGCCGGGTTGGGTACAAGCTGTGGTCTGGCAACCAACCTGTCATTGGTGTAAGGTGAGGGGACTGGGTGCCTGAAAGCCGGTCGTGGGACGGCCGACTGTGTAGGGGGGAGCCCAGAAACTGAGTACCTGGTGGGTAGTCATGACGGCTATGGAATGACTGCTCCAGTTGGGCCTAACCCTGGTTACAGGCTCTAGTGGCAGTGACCGGCGCAAGTGTAAGAGCTCGCTAGTCGAGCTCCGGTGGGAGCCGCTCATAGGAACTAGTGATCCCTGGGGCGTCTCCCTGCCGTCACGAAAAGCTTCCAACTCATCTCCATTAATGGGGCAGTGATGCGAATATATAGCCTAGCACTGCTCAAGTCCATCTCCACCTCCTCGCGGTATGGGCTGGTAACATGGGGGCCGCCCCATGGCTAACGGAGTGAGGACGACTGAAGGCGGTGACGGCCTGTCTGTGCACAGATAATCAGTCACGGCGAGGTTATGTGCAGTCTCCAGAGGCTGTATATATTCTTCGCCTGCGGTGAAGACCCGCGAACCGAATTGCACTCCCAAAGCTGAGCCTTGACTTGTGGCAGGTTGGGGATGATCTCGGGGTGGCGGAGTCCTGATGAAGGGTCTGTCTGGCGTCCTGGAGGGGCTGGGCTGCTCTGGGTGAAAACTCAGTGTGCATGTCTGAAAATTGTGGGTACCCAGGGGATCAGTGTGAAAGCCCCGGCTTAGGCCGTGCTGATCGCGGGTCGGACTCTGGGTGGCAGTGGTTGAACCTTCTGCTTAGAAGGAGATCTGGAGGTGGGTACTTGCCTGGAGGGCGGGCACTGCACGTATGAGACGGGTCGGTAGCCGCTGCCCTGGAAAGCAAGCGTGCCGGCTCCCTTCGGTGTCAGTTTCAAAGGGTTGGTACTCATTAACGAAGGGTCGCTGGTCTGGTCCGCCTAGTAAGAGGACTCGTTTACAAAGCGGGTTTGTAGAGTGAGGATAGCACTCGGCCCCATCAAGGTGGCGCATGCCGATTCAACTCTGCATGTTGCTGTTGACAGGTGAGGTGGAACCACTCTTGGGTGGAGAACATCCACCCACTGCGATTGGAAAGGGCGTTACTCTTTCTATTGGCAGTATTCAACTACTGTCAATTAGAGCACTGACCAAGCTCAAATCAATCTAGGTTATGGACTTAGTCCAAAGTCTGCGGGGGAGTGCGCACCAAAACAGCCTGGTGTAATAACGCTCACATTTTCTATATGTGAGCACTGACTGGAGTGACAGACAGGCGTCGGATCTGCAAAGTGGGAAGCCCTGATCGCACTCCCCTGGTAATAATGCTCTGAAAGTTGTCCCCTGTAATACCGTAATGGATCAGGCACAGGGGGAGCAAGTCTAGGGTCGAACATCCGCGCCACGTGATTGGCGAAAACATGTATATTTTCAAAATTCGTAAAACAAGGTTACTTTGCACTTGCATGTGTAACCGCGCCATTCAAAATTATTGTTTTGGTGTAATTCGGTTCAAGACAAGCGAGGGGTATGGGTATTCTGAACTTTCAATTTAATCTGACTTAGTTCGCTAGTCCTTCGAAATAAATAATTGGTGCTGAGTAAGTCCAGTTTCCGGTACCGCAGCTTGGAAATTGTGTTTTTATTTTTAACAAGCAAGTTAAAGTTGAAGGACGTTTCAGAGCGTAGGGCGCTCCCCGTGGTTACTTCTTGAAACTAGTCAGTTGATGAAGAAACAAAAAAAAAACTCCTCCATCTTGATTATATATTCGTGAGGTGGGAACTCTTTGAAACAGGACGAATAATATTGGCGATGACAACTTCTAATTACTGTTTAAAATAGTCCTAAATACTTAAAACACTCCCTACATTATGAAAACATTTTTTAAAAATGATATAAGCTGTATTTAATGACAAGAAGCTGCAGTGAGAACTGGCAGTACAGTGGTAAAGTCCCGGCCTCGAGATTGTTTTACATTCGGGCGTGAGTTCGAAACACCGCCCAACAAATTTTCTTTTTTCATAAAATATTACACACGGATAATAACTTGGTACGTAAAGGAAAAAAAAATATATTTTGCAAACGGTTAATAATTTTCGTCACAATTAAAAATAACACTCTTACTCTCCTGACTTCCTCATTTTCAAGAAAATGAATTATGTAAATGCCAACTGTAATACAGCAATATAAAGATGTACCAGCTAAGTTTTTTATGGGCCTACGCCCATACGTGACTGGTAGCCAGTCACGTATTGGGCTCACAGTTAGTGTTCGAACCACACGCAGCGCACCCACCGAGTGTGTCAAATGCTAGCACGCGAACTGCTGTCGTGTAATACGGATCTTCCATGACAGCTCATATAGCGGCCGGTATACCGGCTCGTACACGAGAACCAAGTACGGCAGTAGGTATCGTGCAACACCGGCTTGACTGACACACTTGTCCTTGAGAACAGACAATACCTGCCCTACTGCGGCAGACCACTGCCAGCCATTCCTTCCCTCACCGGTATACTCTCGCGGCGAGACAAGGAAGACATGTAGCGAGTAGGCAGCAGCACGAGACGGCCTCAAAATGCGCACAACACACATACCTGCAGTTTTAGCTACATTTCTTACTATTAAATATGCTGTGACGATGCCCATNAAATGCGCACAACACACATACCTACAGTTTTAGCTACATTTCTTACTATTAAATATGCTGTGACGATGCCCATGATTTATTTGGAAAACAATAGCTGATCCCACTATTATTTTTGTTGCAAGTAGTTCTTTTCCAATTAACTGAAAATCATGCGCAAAGATACGCAATTTAATCATTTAAAAAACATATATATTTAACACAGATAGAATGGAAAAATATGATCATAGCTCGAACAATTCAAGTTTTTACTTATAGGGAAAACAACTTCGTCGCCATATCTTTAATAGTTCCAAAATCACAGTGCGTTTCTCACTCGAGAAGGGACTGTGTACCACTCTTGTGCCTCTGAGGTACACCGCCTGCTCCCGAGGATGATATCGCACTCTACTGGACAAGTGGAATCCACTCCATCATGGGGTGGTACACCGCACTCCGCTACTTGCATGTCAATCCTAATCCTAAGTTTACACCACTACCTGTACAACAAAGCCATGAATCCTGCATTTGAACTGCAATCCTATTCATGTGAACATTGTGATTTATCATGCATTTTTGTTTACAATCAACTTTATGATCCAATGCGAATCCTACGTTAACCTTGCATAGGTGTGATACATCTGTGGATTCGAGAACAAAAGCGAACCCGCTAATCTGTGTTATCCAACCCTGAATTCTAGTTTAATGAAGGAACCTGTAATCCACCGGTCAATGCAAAAACATACACTGCACTCCTATAATTAACCCCTCTAATCCAAATGTGAACCTTACATTACAACGACCATTGATCCTGTGTGAATCCTAAGATTACACTCAACTCTGTTACCCACCAAAAAAAGCTTTGATTGCACCTTGTAATCTACAGGATACTATACAGTGGACCTCTGTGATTTAGGTGTACCTGTGAATCATAGATTTACCCTAATTATAAATGGTAATCCATCTGTCAATTACAAAGTTACCCTGCACACTGATATCCACCGGTGAATCTTTGGTTTACACTGCACCCTGTGATACAGCCACGAATTTTAATTTTACAATTCACACCACAATCCACTGGTGAATCTTAGCTTTATCTGCCCCCTGTGATTCACTGTGGATCTTAAGTTTACTTGTAGCCTGTCATCATACTATTAATCTTAAGTTTATAATGCTGAGACCTATCTGTGAGTCTAAGATCTACACAGCACATTGTGGTCCACATGTTATTCACATCCACCCAAAGGCCCTACATTCTAGGTTTACATTGCAACCCTCTGATCCTCCCATAAATTATACATTTATATTGCATCCTATGATACACATGTGAATCCTAGTATTACACTGAACCACATGTGTATCATAAGATTACACTGCATCTTATAATTAAGTAATCCTAGAGTTACAGTAAACCACATAATCTCAGGTACAGACTGTGATCCATTTGAAAACGGAACTGTGCCCTACAGCCCCCTCCCCCCTTGGTCAATTTTAGGTTCATGATGTATGTACCCTTACAATCTACCAGTGAATCCTATTGTGAACTGCGCGCGCACATTATGTTTACCCTGCACACTGTGATCTACCAATAAATCCTGGAACGATGCAACATCTCTACAAACCAGCTGTGACTCATAAATGTAATACACTCTGGAATCCTAGGTTCTTACAGCTTCCCATGATCCACCCATGAATCTTACATTTTGCTTCTACACTGCACATTTATCAGTATCTAATGAATCCTTGTTAATCAGCTATGCATCCCGAAGTACCAGCCATGAATTATAAGTTTTAAGTGCGTGCTTAAGATCCACACATTCGTAGTTTTACACTGTACCTTGTACGTAATTCACCTGTTATAGCCTGCCTCACGAATAAGTGCACTTTTTTGACAGTTCTGAAAGTAGGGCCTAAACTTGTGTACAATTATTTCTAAGAGAAAATATCTTCTGTCCACATACTGAGCAGGTTGACAGTCAGCTGAGTGTGATAATGTAAACATTATCTTTAACCAGGTGGAGGGAGGGGGGTGACATCCGCTGTATCTATGGAAACAGATGTAAACAGGACTGCCTTCAGAACTTCAAAAAGTGTACTCATTCATGAGACAGACAATATTAGTGTATGCCTTGCTAGTGATTTACAGAAAAATCCTACATTATGGTCGGTAATGTTACACCAAAAATCAGAGAGCTAACTTGGTTATTTGAGCTTCCACCAATTGGCTATGTTTATCAGCTTGTCTGTAGGAAAGAAAAATCACAGAACTGTTATTTGCAAGGAGTACAGCTGTTGCTTCATTACTTCATTAAATGGCAGTACAGGCAGTCCTCGACTTTCATACAATCGAGATTCGTACAACTCGCTCTTTCATACGTGACGTATTATCACCTGTAAATCAACTTTCATACGACCGATTCCGTCTTTCATACATCTGGCAACCCATCATCATATTGATATTGCACTGTTAGTTGCCATCTAACACTACCTGCCATGTTTTCCAGCCTTCGCGGATCATATGTTATGAATGTCTAGATATGGCTATCACATTAAAACAAAACAAATGAGTGTGTGTGTGTTAAAATAATATACGAATCTCTGGATAACTTTTACATAGTTTTTACAACATACAAAATAAAATGTTATATTTGCACAACATTTTTACAGAAAGTAGGAAGCATATTTTATTACCTTATTTACCCACAATCAAATATGTATACAGGTGTTGAAAATCAACATTTCAGGTAAGAAAGTATTGCACATGTATGTATATATATATATATTCGTAATTTTCAATGTAATACTTGTTAAAAATAACATGTTTATAAATTAAAAATATTATCTTTCTACTAAAATTATTATTTTCTTTGGAACGGAACCCCTCTGATTACATGTGTATATATGATTCAACTTTCACACACATTTTCACGAACACATTATGTATGAAAATAGAGGACTGCCTGTATTCATTTATTCTTATGTTTCAAATAATGTTACATTTCAAAAAGGCTCAAAACTATATAAGGAGTTAGTAGACATATTTTCAATTATTTTGCTACACTTAAGTTATCCCATAACTCAGTTTATTTGATTATCTTGGCCTTCCCCACAAAGTTTCTCAGAATACAAAACTAATTGCATCACAGCAGGCTATCACACAAGTGATTACTAATTAGACCTAAACAAATGCTGAAAATAAAAACTTTTTGAAAGATATATTTTATAATGCAATTATTTACTAACTACCGGTACTAACGTGCATTCCACAGGTCAGTCACATTTGTATTAATTGACACCCAAAGTGTTCAACATAATTGTAAAATCAACTGCAGTGGGGCAGGATCTAGCAAGAGCAAAGGATGGAAGCTAGTCGTCGAACTGACAGCAGCAGAAGTACAATATATCGGGAAATACAATATTATCGACCCCATGATGATTCGCGGTAGTTCGTACNGTTCGCTGGCGGACACCTAGGACCCAAAACACTTGTGTCATATGAAATGGAGCAAAACAGTATGCAGCAGATACGTTGATCCAGCTCACACTGAAGTTAGCAGTATACAGAGAGTTATACATGGCATGGGAGCCCAACTTCTTGTTTCTATACGGGAAGCAAATCTCATACTTTCTGTAACCGTACCAAGTTCATTAATATTATCAAGCTCTCCATACTACAGTCTCGCTACTCTAAATATGTTATTTTACATTTTTTTAATAACATCTGCTAAACATTTAACGTCTCTGGTAACCAAAAATACCTCTAAATAAAAGCATATTTTTAAAAAATGAGGCAAGTAGTTTAACAAAGGAAGTTACAAATATTTATTACAAACTAAAGTCGTTACCGACCACCATCTATCAACTCAGGCACGCGAAGCTCCCCCCCCCCCCCGAACCACAGCCTAAAGNGCGCCAATGGACTGTCAACGGGGAGATGTGTGTGTTTAAAAGTTGCGTAACCATTTCTTGTATGCGGAAAATGAATATGCTCCCTGTTGACACACTGCTTCATTAGCGAGAACGACACATTTCCTGCAATCATCAAGTGAAATATGTGTCATTCTCGTGATCAAATTCGAGATACGCCAGCGGGAAGAGCATTTACCGATGGGTTAAAATTGCTCAAGAACGAAACTGCAAAATAACATATTGGCTTCACAAACCCCTCGTTCCACAGCGTTATAGAACGCCGTTACGCACGAGCTATGATGCGCTGACAGAGAAGCCATTGTTTACATTACACGTGCGTGACCTTGCGACGGCCGTTAAAGGCCCGCCAACACCTGTGTTCATTCATCACCGCGTACTCAATGGTGCTTTTAAACACTCCGACATCCATCCGTATATAATTATGTTGAATCTTACACAAAATGAACATTTCTTTGCGATCTCAAAAAAAAAAAAATCCGTAACCATACAAATGGTCGCGATACTGCTTGCTAGAGATAAAAAACCTAATTTTATTCATTGTTGCATGGGCTGTCGACGTGAACTTGCATAATGTAACATGTTCACACACAAGACGTGGTGACATACGTGAGTTTTCCTTTTATTTAAGCCCTATACATGTATTTTTTTTCCACTGGTCTGGTTTCTACATTCGCGCTGTGTTCGAATTCACTCCTCATACCCTTGTAAACGTGCCCTTGAACCCTTCAGTTCCCACAATTCCCCTCAGTTCAACCCGTTTTTAGCGAAACGGGAATTATTTCGAACACCCGTTTTCGTTTCGCAGTTGTTAAAAGTTCTCGTGCATTTGCAAAAAAAAAATATAAATAATCAATTATACTAATTTAATGTTGCTTTGGTCTGCGTACAAACAAGTGTGTCCAGCAAACGTCTGGAAGGTTCTGCAAAACTGTTTAAAACAAATTAAAAACAAAACTTGCAGTGTACTGTGGGGCATGTGGCGAGGACAGGAGGCATTCTAGGGAGCCACACTACGAATTAGGACAGCCCCCCCGATGCACTTTTCTAGAGCACGAAGCCAGGTAAGGGCCCTCGATGGTGAATTCGAACACAGCTCTAGCGAGTGAATATATATGAACTTGGTGATGTAGGACTTACCTCCTTGACTTTGTTTCTGCGTTCTCGGGCAGTGGGATCCGAGTCTTCGCCGCCCATGAGGACGGGGTAGCGGTCGCTGTGGGCCGGCGGTACGGTCACTACGAAGCTCCTGGGGCCGGTTGGGCTCTCGGGTCGCACCACCACAGACACCTCAGTCCTGGCTCGCATGCTGCTGTTCGGCGACTGCACGCTATGGCCGATGATGCGCGGCTTCTCCAGCACCTTCTGGCCGTTCTCCCTGGGCGCCGCCCCGTCCTCCTTGATCTTCGCCTGCAGCTTGATCCAATCGTAGACTAAGTGCGGGTCCGGCTGGGCGTTGCTGTCGCGCCTGAAGGACTTGCCGCCTCCCGGGACCTCGCCCTCGTCCCCGGCCCTGGGCGGCGCGGGGATCAGCAGCTCGGGCCCCGCATTCTGCATGTGTTTGTATACGTTGTACACGCTGTTCACCGTGTTCGAACCGCCGCGGAACTCGGGCAGGAAGAAGAACGCACCAAAACACACCACACCAAACGTCACGAACACCAAAAGAATCAAATACTTCTCTCGCGGTCTGAACGATCTACGCGAAAACGAAGGAACGGGGACGCCGTTCACGAAACGTTGATATGTCGGTAAAATCCCAGTCGTGGACGCCATCGCACACAGAGTTATTGTTAAAACACTACCACTACGGTAACAAACACCACCTAACACGCGTCCGCCATTTGTTGGAACTGTGTCAATACAACCTTTTCTTTCCAGTTTTTCCTCACATGTTAACTGACAACACAAGGCCATAGAGATCACAATAACCAATCCTCCAAAGAGAGTGTTCCGTTTCAAAATTAGAAAAGGTTACGTTACTAAAAACTTGGCTGAATTTGTCAAGCAAATAAAACGTAATACAAACAACGTAAAAATTGATTGCATTATTTAAAAATAAATTTTAAATTAAGATTCGTGCAACAGACTGGCTAAACGGCAAATTATAGTAACCTTATTTTGAGGTAAAATTAAACATAATAAATATGATAGCATATATCATTAAAAATAAACATCAAAAAAATTACACACACCTAATTAAATATTATAAAAACACTTAAAAAGATAACATTTCAGGTCTAACAAATATCTCTTAGTAATAACAGTAATAAGTAGTTTATAAGCTTTGAAACTATATTTAAATGATATAATTATAAAACTCAAAAAAAAGTTTTATTGCAAAAGAGTCTTGTCCCGTGATATGATCTATCTGCGAACTCAGAGCAAATTATATTTTTCACGAGCAGCAAAGCAAAAGAAAGAGCAGTTACGCTCGGCCGGAAGACACGATAAAAGAAAACAGGAAACTACAATTATGGAAATTTATTTAACTTATTTGGAAATAGCCAATAATTAATATACAACCAGTGTAGTTTTCTTGAATAAAAAATCCAGGATACTCATGACAATTTATTTTCGAGAATAAATGTGACTTCACTCTTTTCATTATTTATTTGCATAGCCCAGTTCATGCTGGTATGAGCCCAACCTCAAGGACCTGTGTGATGGTTCGTTGCGCTAGAGCAGGCATCTATCAGAATAGGGCGTGCAGTCAGCGACTCCCGGACGCTTCATTAACTTTTTCAATCACTACAACAAAAATTGTTTTTCGCATTTTGTTTTGGAACACTCAACTATGTAATGTCTAAGCCTGGGGGAGCACATCTCCCCTTCCTGCGGTATTAATCATTATCCTAGGAGCTTAATTTAAATGCAAGTTTCAGAGAATTTGCTTATTTTACCACGCTAGCTGCCAATGGGCTTTTGTGCGTCAGATCCGCTTCAAACTACATGCGCTACAAAAGTTATTGTACATAACTGTGATGCATGATTCGCCCCACCTCCCTTAGCCTGTTCGACCCACTTCTCACAAGCGCAGCCCCAACATGATTTACGTTAGTGCAACTTCAATCTAGCACATATCAGTGTGAAAACCCTGTCGAAGGACAGCGACTGCACGTGGACACTGACTTAATCAATAGTAAACCGTGTTTAGAGGCAGCGGTGTATACTACAGCGGGCCAAACAGCCGATTTATGTGACAGCTGTGTGATACCTTAAAGGTTGGGGGTACCGTCGACCCTGTATGTGACACAGCAAGCTCCAAGTGCACCATTAGAAATCCAATAATTGAACCAAGCAAATTTTGGAGAACAGTTCCAAAATGCAGCAATGTGTGTTGGTGTGACGGAGTTAGCCAGGCCACTCTTGTGTGCACTTTCTGCCGCCGAGCTTACCACGACAAGTGCGAGACGAAACATGTTACTTGCCACCTTTAATTCAGAGAATTTTTACCAGTGCGCACAGTGTCAGGAACCACTATACCCATCTGACTTTTTTTTTTCGCAACAACTCAACCAGCTACCTTCAGTGTCACCAACCACAACAAACTGGAACATTGTCAACAAGCTCACTGCCAGGAAATGAACTCAGAACTCATATGCTGTGACAGTTGTAGGCTGCTGGCCCATCGATGTTGCATCACCAGGAGCGAGTGGTGTGATCCTGGAAACGAGCGTTTTGTGTGTCAACAGTGCATGCCAAAACTGAACTTGCCGCCACTGTAATGCACATTCCAGGGCAAACACACCCAAACATCGACACTCTCCCCTCCACCAGCATATTCCACACCACTCCTTCATGTGGATGCGAGACCGCATGGTTCCATGACCACCCATGCCACAACAACACAACTACGTGCTTTCTCTGCAGAGGCATTCTTTGTAGGCCTGCAATTGACGATCTCTCAGACTTCTTACACGACTGCACGAGCAGGCTACAGCGCTATGGCATGGAGGAAGAAGAATGGCTTAACTCTGTTAATGACGAAATGAGTGGGGATGCTCGACAATAGTGGCATTGTATAGCACATTACAGCGTCAGATGTTAAGAATTTCACTGTGCCTTTTAGTGCCATTTTGCGGGTACTTTCACTTCTCTGCAGGCATACAGCAACGTCATCCTAGGGAACCAGAAACCAGACGAACTCTTATCCATCTTTACCGCGCAGAAGATAAAGTTCTTTACCGCACAGAAGATCAAGTTCGTGCAAACGTACCACCCTCACATGTTCACGAAGGAGATACTAGAAGTCGTGGTCGACACAATACGACTGAAATTCCACTGCACGCTGGTCCCACACAACCTGTGGACGACATCATGCACTCCATAGTGATCCTGGAACCGACGTCCGCATAAAAACCTGTGCAACCACATTGCAACTCAATGCCACCCGCATCGGTACCGCTAAGATGAAAAAAAAACAATGTTTGTGTGTCAACAGACTCTAAAAATTCTGAAAAGTTTTCAAAACAACCAAACATCTCATCCCCACCCCCTCAGGGCACCAGCCATTACTGTAGGACCCAGTCCTGATGAAAAGGAATAAAGGGACATAGTTCAAACACACTCAGGACATGAACCGCCACCGTCTCCTTGCTGTTACTACGATGGCCAGCGCATGCAGTAGCATAATGTGTCTCCGAACCGCCCCAAGAGGACACATGATGGGAAGCTGAAGCTGGGAAACGATGAGATGGTGTAGAGCGACCGGACATCACCTACCCCCAGGAAATCAGTTTTGATCCTGGACAGACTCCACAGCAGATAATAACTTCAGAAATTTGCAGTAACCAAAAATCAATTCGTCAACATTCCAGGAATTTTAAGTAATTAGCAGTATTGTGCTTTACTTGACACCGCAGTTTCCCATAATTTTGTCCATGTGAACTTTGTACATGTTTGAAAAATAAAGCCAGCCAATAAAACTGATCAACTAGATACAAAAACATAGGGGATATACAAATAACAGTACATATTGGGGACATTAAAATAGCCGCAACAGCTTTCGTTTCTCGTTACTTGCATGAAGGTGCAATACTTGGAATACCATGGATCATGGATGACCGAGCAGAACACCATCTTGGAACCCGTTCCTAGAAGAATCTATTTTGGCAAGAAGGAGTGCCAAATTGTATACAACATGGACCCGTGGACCGCGAGTTGCTTACCAGACGAGCTAGACCATGTCGTGCCATCCGAGTATCGTAATGTCATACATCTTCTCAATAAATGCTGTGATGTTTCCGCCGCTGCCGACACACTGCATCTCACTAATATGGGAGAACATAGTTTCCCGATAATGCAGTCGAAACCTGTGAACTAACGTTACCTGAGCGGTCGGGGATAGTCTCCGAACGATGTCCATATTACTATGTTAGGAAAAGTCAGAATATTACACAGTATTCCTATTTCGAATAGCATGGATGCCAGCTCACTGGGTGAGAACGAAGTCACTTCTCAGGATCGTGGGCAAAATGACCACGTGGCTGTATCCCCTGACACATACAGTACAAATTTACAGGAAAAGTAACATATAGCCGGGGTATTCAGGCTCCCCAGCACGCCTTAATATTACGTTTTTACCTTATAAATGAAGGGTGCCTCCTTGTGGTGTCGATGACTTCGTGGATAGGGCCAGGGCATGAAATACAACACTAAATGAGAACTCACAATTTTCGGTTCACTCAAGTAAATTCTATTGCCGAATAATGTACACAATTACATGTATACAATGCAAATTAAAGCGGACCTAACTCACAAAGCCAACCAGCGGCCGTTGCTATACAAAAAAGCAAAAATGGCACGACAACTTAAAATAGTAATTAAACCTCCGGAGTCGGTAAATTGAGCTGACGGAAGTGTGCTGCGAATGCGGGGGAAGCCTGTTGGTAAACTAAATAAAAGTTCCAGTAAATTACGTTAACCTATTAAAATTAAGTGTTCAGAACAAAGTATTAAAGTCCCCTGCAACGCGACACATGTGCAGCACCTAAGACCCGTGGAATCAGACTGCCAGATATGACACGGGCAAGGGGCGTCCTTGCCGAGAGCTCGCTCCACTCCGCGAGGTAATTTAATTAATTGGCCACATTAACTTATAATTTGTCTCATATACACATAAAACACTGAAACGTGCTGAGTGAGTTTTCTTAATTCTGTAGGGAGTTAAGAGTTCTTAATTAGGCACTAATTTTAATACAAAACATGATTATGTGATGCCTTGCAGAGGATGTAGGATATTTAGGTCTTTTAAATTTTGGGGTACTCTACGACAGGAACCGTCAGGTTGAAAGAAAAACTAATTATTTCCCACGTCACTAATTGGCTTGATTGGACACACAATTTCACTCGAAAAATTATATAGAACACTTTAAATACTCTAGCCTTGCTACTCTTCACCTCATTAGATATGCACGTGGCGTGCATTTATTCTGCGATTACTTCACAATTCCCTAAGGGTGAATTTCATGAACAATTGCCCGCGGGCGATAAATTCTAATGCTATTTACTACACATTCTAACACTTGATTCCTATCCTAATTACCCAGGTCTCTCTAGGGACACCACAGGCAACAGGTTGGATCACTCGATGAACGACGTGGGCACACATCGGGATGTACGACGTGCGTATTCCGCGGGCCGCACTGGTGCGGTGACTGTGGGTCCATGATGTGATGACAGTGGCCGTGGCTGTGCCCGACCATGCAGGAGTGGTCCACATCAGCTTCTTACTGATAATAGGTGTGTAGTCTGGCTTTATAACATAAAGGAATTTCGCAGCAAGATTACGTGCTGGGCCTTATTTTTGCATTCCTTTGGCTGTAAAGTGCAACATGTCCCGACGTCAGAAAATCATCTAGCTGATGCGCTCCTCAATGTCGCCAGGCGAGACAGTAGTGCGTGGCGAGGAAGATTGGGAAGTCATCTTACCCTCTTCTCCACCTGAGTAGCCTGCTCCGGTCGAAAATATCGTTATGTGTGCGCAGCTGGCACTACTTCCCCGACCCCTACTCACACTGATATTTATACATGTGCAACAGATGTGCCTAGCAACATACAAATGGATAGAGGAGTGTGCAGTAAAAGTCAATGAGAGATGGTGTGTTGTAGATCGCCGCCTCGAATCCTGTGCCACTAGTGCGAGTACCTAAGTGCCGCGTGATGCCCATGATGTAGTGTTACAGTTTGCGCATGACAACGAAGCAGCAGGTTACCCAGGTACACTACAGACACAGCATAATGCGCAAAGGCATTTCTATTGGCAGGGGATTTCACGCGATGCCCGACAATTTGTACGTGTGTGAGTGCTGTGTAATTGCGTCAAAAGCCAGCGCAGCGATGGTTCACAACAACAAACACCACGGGCATGCCTTACAATAAGCATGCAATCAGAAGCAAAGAAACGTTGCGCAGTGGCTGCCTGCCACCACGCACCCACCTGCCACACTACAGCCAGACCAGCTTGTGTATGTGCGCTCTACCAGATATCTGCAGCTGCTGAGAATGTTTGCACAGGACTCGCGCCTAAGTGGGCAGTGAGTCGTAGACAGTGCCGAGTGCCGGTCTACGGGGACGACTAGGTCCATGCCGATGCCCAAACTGCCGCTGCTATGGCGGGATCCTAGTGGCACTATCCAGAGTTCTGGCGAGAAACACTCACCAGAGACATCTTGTAGATTTCTTGACTTTCAACCACCGGCCGAGTCAACCAGGTGGCTAGGCTGTTCTCCCGATCTTCTACGTCTCAATTGAAGGGTATTAATTGCGGTTCGATAGGCTGCTAGTCATGGACAGTCGCTGTCGGCCCTGTACCGCCGCGGGTTCTCGTTGTGAGGTGCACATTTGTACTGGTATCAAGTTAGCTAAATGTGGAGTTGTAAGGCTACCCCACACGCAAACTAAACTCTGACAAAAGTAAATGTAACACTTAAAACACTTACGAAAACCCTTAGAATGGCTGGTTGGTGGGTACAGCTCCCGAAATGCCTCTAAGAGACAAGACCTGCAAATCGAAATGCTGACTTGGGGATTGCAGTAATTTATTGATGTTTTGACACTATAAATTAGTTGACGGTGCTCACGTCATGAAGTGAACCCGATGCACTAAGCCCGTCGGGGGACTGATGCGGGAAAAATGAGCATGTGCTCTCTGGATTAGAAAGGTGAACCTACACTCCTGGGGGTTTAGGTCTGCAGGAGGTGGATGGCACTCCTCTCGGGCGATGAAGTTATGTTAAGTTATACTGTTATGGTCGCAATAGAAGTTAAAACTTTGGTTCATGGTGGAAGGCGAAGATGTTGATGTAAGTGCCTAGGATTCGTGAACTGCATGGCCTCTCCGTTGAATGCCCGCTTCAGAATTAATGGCTACTGGCATCTGTCTGGCCACTTGCTGTGAAGATGGTGGAATTCCAGTCAAGCAAAAAAAGGTTACGCCCTTATCCGTTTACAATGCATGTGTGGTAACGCTCCCTTAACTAATAGCAGACGGAACATTGTCTCTAGCAAACCCTACATATTTTCTATACTAAACAAGGTACTTAATTATTCATGACAAAGCACTTTCGCGCTGTTAGGTTTACGGGCACATAGTGTTGTAAGTGTGTCTATCAGATTCTGTGAACATGTTGACTGCTGCAAAAATAAACATGGACACTTTTACACTCACTATTCCTACTAAAACACAAAATGAGATGCACCCATTCACGTGGTTAGATCAAAGTCAGAACCGTCAGCTGACTCGCACAGTGTTGGGTGAAACGGGTGCTTTCCCCAACACAGTCGAGATACTGTAGCTGACGGCCAGGCCCGATGTTCTTGTCGTCGGCATGGTGCTCGGCCAGTGTTGTATTGTGGTGCCACGGATGATCGCAGAGATCATTGAGTTTGTGCTCACATCAAAGTCTAGACGACACAAAGATGATGGCACACAACACAGCAGGTTTTCTTAAACCCCTGCAACATTGTCAAATCTCAGCCTATAATATATTTTACAATAAAATTTGAAGATTAAATACTGCCATCAAAATTTTCCTTCAAACAGATTTTATCATATAATTTTGAATGTGAGTGAAAGGGTTCCACACTGTCAAATTTTTTTACTGGATCATATCTGAATTTCTATTTTTAATTTATACAAAGTAAGATACTGTTTTTGTATTTCCATGCAATCCATTACCAGATGAAATGACTCAAATGCTGTGATTTATTTTCACTAATTTCAAATTCTATTTATCAGAGAGGTTTTCCTGAACAATTAAATGTTATGCCCCTGAGTTCTTGATATTATGTGCAATATTCACTTAAAATAGCATTTGTGCTCAGGAATCTTCCTCACAAATTATTTATTTTCCTAGCCTTATTTCATTTCTAGCAATTGTTTTAAAGTTTCGTCGCCAATTTTTATGGTGGAAATGTTTGAAGGTTAACTGAACGCTTTCTACTTTCTTCCCATGATTAAGGAGGGAAAGGAAGACCTCGACAGAGACTATTTCAGTTGGTTGACAATCAGCGGAATTCTCAGTTTCGGAAACCCAACTTCCAACTTTTCAAACTAAGGCGTAAGTGATGTGTTTATGCAGCCATGCAAAACTCCGTGTTTTATGCCGGAAATCACTTGTATCAATCAAAGAAATTGTGGAAGGAGTTNTAAGAAGCAAACCTTTTTGTGATGGTGATATGAAACGGACATACATTTTTTACAGATATTAATAAATATGATAATAAAAGTTATTTAAAATAGCATGCATTGCTTGATAAAACATAATTAAAAATGGTATGTCGTAACATGTTACAGAGATGCAACGTATTGATTGTTTATTCATTATTTTCGTAACTCCAGCAAAATTATATTATCACTCGCTTTTTCACACATTATTTTTAACCAATCAAACATCTTGTTTTACATTTCATACCATAGTTACAAATGGAACTGAACGCTCGTTGTTTCCTGGCACTAAACATCAGATGATGCAAAACTTGAATTACAATCCTCAGTTTTGATATATGGCGAAACCTCACCTTGGTGGCGTTTATGCCCTACACAAACTCTTTATTCCGAAACCCAGGTTACAGAAACTCTGGTTTCAGGTGTCGATATAAACGTAGGTACTGGCATGAGGCACTTCATTGACTTTAGTGCACTGATTTAGGGCCAGTCGGACATCATTACCGTGTAAATAAGATGGAATGCTTGTCCTTCATTTGGTCTTTTAAATTGTACTAGCGAGTCCTACAACAGTACAGATTTACATTCCTAAAATGTCAGTGGGTCTAGAAATAAGAACACAATGCTATTATGGTGGTACTACTTACTGCATCGTGAGTCATATTCTGCACTCTGCAGACTTGGAAGCAAGCATACATAACAAGCGAAACTTTGTGGGCCTCCTAGCCCTGGGGCTTGCAGGGTGTTCAGATAGGTGAGTGGTGATGAAAGCTTTCCTCCACTTGCCCATGTGGGTGTCCACTCTCACAGCTATAATCAACTGCAACCTGTGTGCAAATGGGGAAACGAGTGAGCGAAGAGATTTGGGCGGTCCTTCGCGAGTTCTTGAGAGCCGATGAGGGTGATCGAGGTGAGTATGGAGCAGCACCTGAATGAAAGGGCGGGGGAAACGGGAGATCCCAGAGAAAACCCGTCGACCAGCGGCATCATCTGGTGTGATTCCCACATGCGAAAATCCGGGAGTGACCCAGCCGGGGATTGAACCCGGTTCACCTTGGTGGGAGGCGAGCAGGCTAGCCGCTCAGCCACCACGGCCCCTCAGATGGGGGAAGACAATGAAAAATGACGATAAATTTAGGTGATTCTGGGTTATTCAGTGCCAGCGGAGGGTGAAACGAGGTGTAGACGGAGCAGCAACGGAACACAATGAACAGGGAAAACCGACCCGACACTGGCAATACCCGCCACATTTCCAATGTGTCAATATTGCATGGAGCACAAATTAACACTAATCACGTCTTCCGACACCATTGGCTTTTTGCAAGGAAATATTGGAAAAACTTTCTAACTTCGTTGTTTCCTGGTATGACCATTTTTTCTCCTGTTCCCAGCCATTCAGCCTAAAAGTGTAAAATAATTAAAAAGTGAAAATGAAGCTAAAATTTTGACACATAAAAAAAGAAACACAAAACATAACATCATTAATTATAGATTTAAATTTCATTTATTACACAAAATTGTCAGCACACTTTCATCAGAAAATGTTACAGTAAATTACATCTAATGACTAGAACAGTTAAACTGAAATAAATATGTGGTAATTACATAATTTAAAAAATGAGCATTACAGAAAAATCTGATTAAAAAATTAACATCTCTCTATAGTTGTGTAAGAAATGAAGTGGTACAGAGAGTGTAAATATTGAATACACATCGGAAACATTACACAACCATAACTTCCCATCTGAAATAAAATTTTTGTGTAAACAAGTATCGTAACTTATTAATATTGTAAATTTAAGGCAACTCTGTTTGTCAACTGATACTTAAAAATTCTATACTACTAAATAAAAACAGATTTGTAAACATGAACCTGCTACAATTCACAACCTCTTGGATCATACATTGGTCAAACCAGTTAACGCAGTGTTCCTTTGCTATGAGAACAAAAACTGCTTTCACATATTGAGCATTTTAAAAAAAATTTCTCTCTGTTTTTAGCACTATTTACTACATACATTATTTTAAAAAAATTTTTTGGCCTTAGATAAAATTAATGAATGCTTCCAAAATGGCATTTAGATCGGTTTATACTTTCAATAACACATTATATAGTTGTTCAAAAGTATGAAATTCTTTCTGATTAGTAGTTTTTCCCCCCGACATAAGAATACACACACACATACAGAGTGGTCGTCAAATGTGTGTGAACCAGTACTGCGTCGACAGAAGTACATACAACTTGCTTGCATTCTCATCGTTGAAGAACAACACGTGAGAATCATTTCGAGAACAGTGTTGTTTATAATGCTTCCAGAGAGTGGCGCTGTCTGCCGGCAAACATACAAACCACGGCAGAGTCTGTAGGCTACGACGAGTTCACTCGCTCCGGGGTTGTTTTCTGATCGCTGGTGGCCTTCTCGCTTGTCGCTGGCCGTGAGGGAACCACGTCCAGCGACTTTGTCAAGCCCCACACACAGTCTCCTGCCAAGAAAATTAACACTTGTAGCCCTGGTCTTAATTAAGTTTTCTGTTATCCAACACCATCATTTATATTTAAGCTAAAAACTAAACTTTAAAGACATTATAAGTGATATTACACAGAACAATAAAAAAATAACAAAAATTCAAAATTATAATTTAATTGTTTATTAATTTAAAAAAAAAGTTGTATGTACCGTATTAATTGATTTTACAACTTGATAAGTAAAAGTTATTTAACAAATTTCATGGACTTCAGAAATATGCAAAAAATTTTCGAGTAAGTAATTAGTTTTTTTCTGTGTTATGACAGCAATAAATGGTTAGGTAGCTGTTTAAATGTAATTTTTTCAATGTAAATTACATTTTTCTGTCTTTTGATAACAGGAAAACTGTGTTTTCAGCACCTGATTAAGCAGAATCTTTGGAGTCGTAAAATCTAAACATGTTTTATTGGATACGATATCACAAGTAAAATGACTATAGCCTAGCAATGGTATTCAATGTTCCTAAGATGGACAATTTTCCATCTTAACATCTCCAACAGATAACTCATTTAGGTTTCAAGATCCTCTGAAATTGTAATCTGCGGTGAAGTTTATTACAGAATAATTTTATTGTGTTTACAGAACACGTCAAACACAATGCTAGTTAAATAAAGAAGAAAACACTGTACGGCAATGCACAATCAATACGACAAGTTGTTCTGGGCCTTCTTGTATTTCTTTGATCTTGAGAAATGTGTAACTTGGGCCACTGATTGTTTCATAACTAATAACTTTGTGTTTCACCTCAGGGGAGGATACTCAAAATATAAACTTGAACACTTTTATTTAAAAATACCTATTTTAGAAACAGAGGTATTCATTTTAGTTTATTCTCATTTTAACTAACTACTTAAATCTACATTTTGTTCTGTATGGTTTGCGAAAATACTGGTAACTGCCAAAAGTAGATGACTGACGAGGTGAAGGTGCCTCTTTGCAGACAGGTGAGAAAAGCCAGATAGTGTCCAACATTTTCAAATGTATCAAAGGCATGACAAAATAAATCATTAAATAATTTTTTTGAGGCAGAACCACTTACAGGTTCATGACATACAGACCGTCTTGTGCTTGGGGATTCTGCACGAGTTTACTGTCAACAAACTGAACTGAAGTTCTAAGGACCTTGTTGAACATTATCAGCGACTAGTGTAGGTCTGTAACAGACGTTGTGGCACGTAACTTGTAGAAGAAGATGACCAGGCCTAACTGGTTATGGAATAGGCTTCTCCCAAGGTTTTAGCTGCTACTATTCGAGGCGATACTAGTTTCAGCTAACCTTCATATCTCACTGGATTATGATTCTGACTGGCTTCTGCACACAGTTGGGAATAATGATTACTGTGGCTACCAAGGACGACAACTTGCGGCTAAATCATAAAATGGGAGCCCTCGTTTAATCCCAAGCCCCAGCAGGCATAAGTAAATCTTGTGCAGGGTAGTGAGGCAGGCACTGCTATGGTGCAGAGATTTTCTTGGGGTGCTCCCACTTATTCCCTTCGCATCTAACCTCATCCAGTCTTCAGGGTAGGCTGAATGACAGGTGCATCCCTTCGAATGTGCAGCTAACTTCATTCAGCACCAACCTTCTCTCATCTTGCTGACACACCTCACAGTAGGAACAATGCCCAAAAAAAATCACCATAAAAACCACACAGTGACCTTAATTTTCTTTCTTTTTAGTTATGCATCAAAGACCTATAATGTTGGTGGAAAAAAAGTTTCCCGCCCCAGCCTGCTACCTTCAGCCAGGCGACTCATGTTGGCGGGAGCACTCAGCGGGCCGCGCTTCCTCGTCTGCAGGGGCGGCAGGGGAGCCCGGGGGCCGTCAAGAGACAGGCTGAGGGGCAGCAGGTGAGCGTCCCCCACTGGTGCCGGGGCCGTCCTGTTGATCCTCCGCAGCAGCTGTCTCCGCCGCGGCTTCACCAGGTCCAGCTCCAGTTGCTCTGCACAAAGCACGCTCACATTAACCACTCTCTATGGACGTGTATGTGTCTTTGAAAACTGCGTGTGAAGTGTACATAGTCAACTTGTGTGATGACTCTTGGGTACCATTTTTGAGCTTCCTGGGCTTCATGGCACTGTTGGGGTTGATAACCCTGGTTCTACCATGGTGGAGAGATTTGGGCGGGTCTTAACATTGACGTCTTGAGAACCAATGAGGTGAGTTTGGAGCAGCGCTGGAATGCAAGGGCGGGGGAAACTGGAGTTCCTTAACAAAACACGCAGATCAGCGGGACCATCCATCACGATTCCCACATACAAACCCACCGGGAATCGAACCCAGTTTGCCTAGGTGGGAGGCGAGTAGTCTGACCACTACACCACTGCGGCTCCCTATCATCTTGGAAGTTGGCGCTATTGTGCCAGCCAGTCCTGCAACCATCATGGCGATGAGTGGTTAATCGTTGTTTTGGACGTGTTGCATCCAAGTTTTTTGCAGTTTGTAATATTGTGGCATGCAACATGCATATTACAACACTTGATGCAAAGAGAGAAGAGATTTCAGTGACACTTATCTTTAGCATTAATATGCTGAAGCAAGGTAGAGATACAGCATTGATGGTGGGGGAAATGGGAGTACCATGAGAAAGTCCACTCGTCAACTAAGAAAACCCAGATCACTGTGGCACGAGGCGAGTCGTCTGATTACGACAATACCATGACCCCAACACAATAATCTAAGCTTCAGGAATCTACACAATAATTTTCTGTGTTTGAAAACTGACAGGATTCTTCATGACACTATTGTAGAACACAGAGAGCGAAACACTAGAGTTAAGGTTACAAGTAGGCCGCTGGGCTACCAAACATATACAAAAGGACAGGAATTCAAGTACTCAGAGTCTAGTACTTATCAACGCACACGCATACACACAGAGAATGACGGCACATTTTTCACGCGGTCGTGCGATCGCAACATCTTGCTGGCTAGGCCAGCTTCATCATGTGGCGAGTTACAGGACACTGTAATATGGTGGAAGGGCGCTGTTGGCAGCAAATCTAGCGGCCAAGTGGCAAAACATCTACTGATGTAGTTGATAAGTGTGGTTAGGAGCTGTGATTATCTTATGTTGCAGCCCAGGGGCTGCCTGAATTTGGTTATAAACTGATGAGCTAATTCCTAGGGTTTGAGTTCTGAGCTATTGCTTGAAGGTGGTGGGGCTCTCACAACTCTGGTACTGTAGCTGGATCTGGTTTGTCTTGTCAACTGTGAACTAACATAAATCCTTTCACTGTGATGTAACAGTGTTCTGCTTTCCAACCAGCTTGTCTCCGACATCTTCCTTACAGGAATGGACCCAGAAAACATCCCCTGGCACGTACCCCTCACGGCCTCCGTGATGCTCGCGGCAGAGCTGGGCCTCCGCTGTTCCTCCACGTCGTCGTCTCTGTTGTCTATCTCCACATACTTCACCAGCGGGCCATTGCTACAGGTGGCATCGCTGTCCACTACCGTCCCCGGCACAGAGCCCTCCTCCTGGGCCGGCAGGCTTCCCTTGGTGACGGGGATCCCCACTGTGGCTGACGGGATGTCGCCTGCGCCACTCTGCTCAAAACACAACAAAGTGCTTACGTTACTCAATAAGACAACTTTATATTCATGTCCTATTTATATCAGAATCCAAGTATCAGCATTCAATTCGATCTCACCATGGAATAAAAGCACCTGATCTGCTAGACAGTTCGAACACACCTACACCTTCTCCCACATGACGTGGAGAGGTACAAACTGAATCCCATAAACTTACGCACCTCACAAATGTTGTGCACTGTGGTTGTTGACAAATAAAAAATTACATAATTAGCAGGAAAGTTCAAAATCTTTAAACTACTGTTTATTCACAGTTTCCTTGTGAGATTCTGTGTATACAGAAATTTCCAACTCAAAGTACAGGCTGCAGTAAATATGTACATAACCCTGCCTTATTCTTAAGCTTTGTACAAGACTCTCAACAAATGCTCTTTAAAAGAAAATATGAAAGTTTGTCAAGTTTAGTGATGCAGAGAACGCCTCGAAAGTTCCAAATTACTACAAACCGAACGAAAATTTTATGTTGATTTGTACAGTATATAGTCATAAAAATACTTACAAGTGTTGGGAAGTACACGCAAAATTAAGCCAAGACACATTTTCATCTGTTACCTAATGTACAGAAGAAAAAATTGTAAGCATAAAGTTAGATAAGCGATTTATAAATCTATGTTTGAAAACTCACTACTATCGCCAGCAACATTTAGTGTGATGCAGGAACATGTCAGGGGCAAAAAACATGTTTTTGATCACTTTCAGAACACCATCTTGAGTGAACCATGGATGCTTGCTTTAATATCTAAGTCATGCTCCTGTCTGCCTCTTGGCGTAAATAAATAATGTAAAAAGGCAATACTAATAATAGGAAATGTTACATCAGAAAAGCACTAACCAACACTTCAGCGATGGGCCTGAAAGGATCTCCCAGAATAAGGGCGGTGTCATCATCGTCCAACACAACCGTGCCGTTTGCCTCCCCTCTCTCGGCGCGGGACAGCCGCGCACGCTCCTGCCGCGCCTTCCTCTCCACCTCGAGGAGCAGCCGCTGCTCTGCCTGGTCCCTCTCCACGCGCTCGTTCAGCTGGACGTAGTCACGCACGATCAGGTTGAGCAGCCACCTACCACACAGCATTGTGGTTGGTCACTACATGGACGAAGCCAGGGAAAACATAATGCTGCTGCCTTAACTCCATTTAACAGCAAAGAAATACATAATAAGAGTTAATTTAAGGGTTCCGCCTGCCGACAGATGATTGCTCGTTTGAAGCCTCAAAGAGAGCGAGTTACAATGCAGTCTCTTACTCACAACTTGCCTCACCATTCACCTGGCGAGCTGTCTTTCTGTCTGCCGCTCTAAGGGTTCCACCTGCCCAGTGCTTGAACTGCATTGCAGTGTCTGAAATCCTGAAATTATTTCATAACTACTGAAAGTGCCTCCAGTATGTTTACCTACAAAATGACATCATATCGCATACGAGGAAGGAATGGTACTTTAAAGTTACAACGCAAACTGTAAATATTATTTTGGAACCCTCCCATATATAGTTAAAAAAAACTGCTTTTTCAGACTGCCGTACATTAAAACATAATCGCCGGACACGAGTCAAAGTAGGATAGCAGCCTGTAGCGAACTTTGCTACAGACTTTTCATTAATAAAATGTTATGGTCACCGCTGAGTGCCATAGGTAGACGCAGCACTACGAGAACACTGCACGCCAGTTCAGAGTCCTGCGCGTAGCAGCGATGGCGCTCTTGTAGCGTGTGTCAGTGTGACCCTTATAGCTCCCGTGCTTCTCGGCCAAAAAAGGAGATAAACGATGCAGGCAGGCAGGACCCTATATTTTGATGGCGCAAATAAAGATAAAATAATGAGACGTGTCTCTAAAGACAACCCTGAAGTGCCTGCATAGGAGCAGCTAAAAATGATTCTAAAAAACACTAGTTTTAGCCAATGTATACCGAAAAAAAATCAGTGGAGTTGAAGCGAGAATTTGAAATTTGTTTCTGAACATTAAATGTTTCTGAAATGCTTTTAATGTTTGAACACCATCACAAAATGTCGAAACATTTTTGAATTGTGTGTTTTCCACCAAACCTCTGCAACACAGTGACGGAGACCTCGAGTCTACTTGAACAGTAATATCCCAGACACAAACCTGTAGCCACTAAACAGGCAGCAGCTTCCCCCAATGTGCACAATACCTACAGGTGCAACTACGCTGGTGTTGAATATGCATGTTATTAACAATTATACAATTATGGTGTGGACAATGCAGCTGCCTGCCGCATCCACAAAATGATGCACGTTGGCCTCCCACCTCAGCAAAACACGGGTTCCATCCCAATCCCTAGTTTCAACACGTGTAAAACTTTGTCAACATTGCCAATGGAAGGCTGGTTTCTCTCGGGGTACTCCCACTTTGCACCCTGTGTTACAGGCGACAAGTGAACATGCTACTTCGCTCAGCACTTAAGTGTTCAAAATACACTGGGTCTCTAGAGTACACTGTAAGGAAACTGCCAACTGTGCAGAAGAAACTTCCAAGTCGCAACACTGAACTGTATTTGTAAATTTCAAAAACAAGTGGCACCAATATAGTCACATCAAGTTTACGTAAGTACAATATAGTTTTTAAAGGTTAGTACACTTCCTATGAAAAATTTTTTTAATTCAACGGAAATATACTGGAGTAACAAAAAATAATTACAATAATTTTTCTCAAAAAGTATGAATCTGCTGGAAAGTAAAATGCACACTTTTTACAGAAATTGTACAATACAACTGAATATCTGAAAAACGAGCAGTTTTCCTGAGGACCAGGAACATTATTCCATGAAACTAACAACCTACAACTTGCCGGTCAGCCATTTTGAAAACCTGAAGAAAAGTCCCAAGTGTGTATTCTTCGTCTGGGAACTTCAGACATTTTTCTACCTAGCCGTGAGCAACTAGGTCCACACGCACATGCATGCATGCATGCGCGCACACACACACATACTACACAAAACACTCAACACAAACAAAAACCCATGTAACTTTTTGAACACACAATTTTAAAAGTTATGCAGGCAAATTGCACACCAGCATAGGGGAAATGCACAAAAGGTGAAAATCACTCTACTCACCTTTAGTCTATGGCTGTATAACGCTGCGTACCTGTAACCATTGTGAATGCCACGGTCGACTTTCCTGCGGCCGCGGCCGCGCTGCAGGGCCGCGCAGGTCTCCACCATGGTGGGGCAACGCTGCTGGTTGACGACCACCTCCACGTTCAGCCTCTCCACTATGTCAAGCTCGTCCAGAGCCCCCTCCCGGTCCTGCTTGTTTGCCAGCCTGTCCACACAACACACCATCATCCAACCTACTACTGCTAATCGTGGTTTCAAACAGCAAATTCAGTAATACTTACAACAAATACGTGCCAATAAACAGACTGATCCACTATTAACAACAACCACGAAAGTGAAAGAACAGATGTACTCACATAGTTTATTAAGTACTTCAAAAAAACTAACTAGTACCTAGTATTTTTTAATATAAACACTGAATGACAAGTTATGTATTTACTTCCTTATGATATGCAAGATATATCCATCATGTCAATTGTGAATGCAGCCTTACTTGCCAGCTGACAGACCAGCCAATACGCAAGGACAGAAATTTTAACGTTTTAAATTACCTGTTAGCTGGACTCGAAGGTCCTATGTAATTTTGAGCCTCAGCTTTGTGTTCATTGGCTGCTGCCCAAGTGTGCAGCCAGTTTTACCTCAGATCAGGTGGGGCCGCGGTGGTGCAGTGATCAGACTACTCACCTAGGCATACCGGGTTCAAGTCCCAGCAGGGTCACTCTCAGATTTTCATATATGGGAATCGTGCTGGACGATGCTGCTGGTCGCCGGGTTTTCTCAGGCATCACCTGTTTCCTCCATACTCACCTCGCTTCACCCTAATCGGCTCTCAAGACCTCAATGTTAAGAGCCGCCCAAATCTCCACACTCATTCAGACCAGGTGGCATGGGATTCTATGCTTATTTCCTTGCAGGTCTGTCATTGGCTCAGAGTTCACCTGCGATCCGGTCGCAAACATAATAAAAATGTACATATGTTCGAGGTTTATGTTGACCTAGAATGAATTCGTGAAATTTCCCGCTCCCTAACTATAACGAACCAACGTACAGAAGCACTGGTTTGCCTGCCAAGTGGTGGTGTGCCAAGATGGTTTCCAGAACCTTGCGGCCTTCATCAAGCCGTGAGGTGTCGCTGGCATCCACGACAAAAATAACACCATGCACCTGCACACAAGACACGCCGCCATCTGTACACAAACACTAATTAAACACCAGCATTTATGTGACGTATAATACAGGTATATTTACTAAGTTTTGTTGGGTTGTTCCATATGTGAACTAAACCAGCCAAATATTTACAAGTTATTCTATAAATTGAAAACATATGTATGTATATATTTGAGTGACTTACATCCATGAAATATCTGTGCCAAATATCTCTGATTTGTGATCCACCTCCAAGGTCATATATGGCGACAGTATAGCCACGATGAGTCAATGACACAGAAGAAAATCCGACAGTTGGGATGGTAGCATCTGTTTGCTCTGAACAGAGAAAAAACAACACTTATATACTAAAGTAGAACCAAAAATTGGGTGCGGCTACGTTGAAAACAAGGTCGTGGGTTTTACGTGAATGTGTCCGCATTCACAGATAATTTTTTTTTGAGAAATGGAAATTAAACTAAAGTAACAAAGTGATTACTTAACTTATATAGCTTATATTGACAGATGTGGACAAAATGTTTAGTTTGTCATGAATATCAATATGCTAGCACATCGGAGTCGCAAGATGTACTGTCCAGAAATGTTCATCCACGCTGCACACTGCCTCCTGTCGCAGTGGGCCCCACCTGCACCCTGCGTACCAGCGGCTCCTACTCAAGGTCATGCTTGCAATGCAGTGGAGTGGAGTGGAGAGGCTTATGCTGGATTTACAATGCCACGACCGTTCCGACACAGACATAAATATTTCAACAGCCAATCAGAAGCAAGGTCACCCCGACAAAATCACGGCTCCGGCGGGCCGACAAAAGTAGATTCTATTTCTACTTTTGTCGTCGGGCTCACGGGGCAGTATAAATAATAACATAAATACAACCTTGCAAAACAAAATGTAGTGCAGATGTCACTGCTGTGAGAAATTTTACTCTAAAAATATGTTACAGGATATAATGATTGTGTAGAAGAAAAATGAGTGGTGGTTGATGTAACGGAAATAAATAATGATGGAGAATAGTATATTTAGATAGCTTTCGACTGTTTCAACAACAAAAAAATGTGTACAAAATATTGTGATTTCTATGCATTCCAAAGAGAAAGTATAGCACATCACTGGCCATTTTAAGATTTGCCGACAGCTACGATACGCTTGTCGGATGGGAACTGTCTGAGTATTGTAAACACTGAACCCATATTGATGGCGGATGGACATGTTGTGTCCGATTGTCGGAGCATGTTCGTCGTGGTATTGTAAATCCAGCATTAGGCGGCTCGTTAACAACGAGGTCTTGAGAGTCGATGAGGGTGGAATGACGTGAGAAAGGAGCAGCGCCGGATTGCAAGGGCGAGGAAAACAGGAGATTGCTGAGAAAACTTGCTAACCAGTGGCATTGTCTGGCACGATTCCCACATGCAAAAGTATGGGAGCGACCCCACAGTGANTCCCACATGCAAAAGTATGGGAGCGACCCCACAGTGAATTTAAACCGGTTTGCCTACGTGAGAGGCGGGTAGTCTGGCCACTACACCACTACGGCTTCCGTTTGCAGTGTAGCCGCTTACCCAATAGAATGAGTCCACATTTATTTCAAATGTGTAATTAGTCACGAAGTTACAGTGCCGAAAAGCATCCCCCTGCAAACTGTTTACATATTGGCACATCATGTATCGGTCTGGTTTTGAAGACGTATTCACGTCAAAAGTTGGTCTCCTGTTGTTTGTAAGCATGCGTGGGTTTGGGTTTTGTTGCTATAATGGACTTCCTAGTGAAACAAACAAATGACGTGGAACAAACCTGCACCTGAGTGTAACAAAGTGCAAGTTAGTTAAAGTGCGGTGTAGTGTGGTATCTCCGCATGTTGCACAGAAGCTTGTAGTCATAATGCCACACACCCCTCCAGGCTGGTTGGACATGTCTGGTGAACTGGGTATGAACATTTTCATCTAACAGTTTATATTTAAGTAAGAGAATTTTGTATGCCAAAATTGCAAGGTGCAATTCCCCCTCCCTCAAAAATTACAATTAAAGACGTGTACAAAACATTGAGAATACCAATGCAGAATATTTTGTCATTTGCAATTCAATTTAAAGTGTCTGATTGTGTTCCACATAATTTTTTAATAATGTCAAATATCTTAAAAAATTTTTTAATGATTAATTCCATGGAGGTGTAATATGTCCATTTTAATTTTTCCACAATGATTATGTATTTTTCCAGTGGGTTTTATGTGTTGTTTGCGAGTTTGAGTAGTTAAGGCTGGCATAGTCTCACCAAACCTGCCAGTTCCTGTTATGGCTCACGCAAGGCGGGCAGGACGTAACATCCTTCTGGCTCCTTCGACACACATACTCTAACCATGTAGCTGCAATAGTATTGTAAACTATCTGGAACCTTTTTAATTTCTGTGCCGGAGAGGCCACTTCACCTCCCCGTCGAACAGCATTGGCCGGGAGGCTTAGCTCATGTTGATTTCAACATTGTCGTGCGGCCCACGCGCCCACAACATTTTTACTCCTTGAAGCCTACGAGATGAACTTAGGCCCTCGACCTGTGTAAGTAGTTGTACCCATGTGTATTGCATAATGTAAAGTGCTGAGTAGATGGAAAATATAGGTGGTTTTTTTTGCAAAATGCCATACGATTAATTTACGTACTGACTTGTCATATCAGGGCACGGGTCCCACAGTAACCGATAACCATTTCAGGTCTTGTTATGCGTGCAGGTCAGCTCTTAGTGCATGTCAGTTTCAATGACATGAGGAGAGCCATAATACCCCTGGATCCAACGTTTGTCTGCCACTACCTCGTAACAAAGGGGATAACTCGATGTCTGGGTGGTCGACCACGCGGCCATGTAATCAAGAGTAATCGACAACAAGGAGAGACTCCTTTCACGTTGCCATCACCAGTGATGGCTGTAGGGCGGCTTCCATCCTCTCCCTCACCTGAAATGTTCCATCTAACTTCACCATCCTCGACTACCTTCGTATCCCCGGATACTTAACACTCCATCTTACATTAACTGTTTTAGTGGTTATTTGAAAATAATTTGCTACTAATAAGTATGATATATTTCACTTCTGAAGATAATCACATTAATTTAAGTATTATAAAATGAATGAAATAAGTTACACAAATTGTAAATTTACCATACAATTGTCAAAATGGAACAAAATCAATGTCTTAGGGTATTATTATGAAAAGGTCATGAAGAACATTCCTTGGAAATTTGTTACGTGATTCACTAATGTGCACTTCCATTTAAACTTCTGACATAAATTTTAAAATCAAAAAAAGTTAGAAGTTAAGCAGTTACTGCAGTAAGAGATTGCAACATGCCATTCCTTCATCTTCAACACTTTGTGTTAAAATACATTTTTGAAATTTGTACCAATTAAGATTTTTGAGTTAAATTTCTCATGTTTCAGCTAAAAAACAAATTCCAAATGTTACTTTTCGAATTATTTGGTATTTTCAACTCTTATAATGTGGTGTTATTTTCACTGCTGTCAACCTGCAAGAAATCTAGGGTAACTTGCTTCCCGATAACTTTGGTTGCAGACAATGTGCACTCGGTGGCTGTACACAAATGATGTGGCAGGTACATACGGCAGTAAAGGTCAGTCTGGTTTCTCACCTCCAAGCAAACTCTTCGCTGCAGTCGTTTTCCCTGCATTGTCCAAGCCCACTAGCAGCAAAACTATTTTCCTGAAAGGAATTAATCATTACTTTTGTTATTTCTTCCTTTTAATAAAAAATATCTTACACAAATACTATCTACCACATAAGTTTACAATGAATAAAAACTTTTTTTAGCTGGAAATATTGATACTTTCTGACAAAACGAAACTTCTTAATTTTTAAGTGGTAATGAATGCATTACCACTTACAGAATTTGCAGAAAGGAAGCAACAGAGATATACGTGTACAGTTATTTTAAGAAACTGGTTACTCATTCAAATTAATTTTTAAGATAGTTAAAAAATTCAGAAGACAAATTTTATCCAATATTATTGCCCTAAAATAATTTTTTCACAAACAAAAAATTATAGCATTTAATTTCAAAGCACGTCTAGCCTACAGCAAACAATTTTTGTTCCAAATGCCAGAACACTATCTCTGTTACGAACGTTAACTCTTCATATTTTTAAAATGGCAAAGTTTCTGAAATGTGACAAAACAATAGAGTGCACATAAAATTAAAGAAACATGCGTTTTGCGTAGCAGTGGACACTGAAAGATACATTATAGCTTTACAAAATAATACACTCGAGAAATATTAATTCACTTTTGCAATAATTGCTAATCAAACCACTACTAATGATTTTTTTTAAAAGATCACCATAACATTAGAGACAAACCATTACATAAATTGCATCATAACATACAATACACTAACTTTTTACGTCTAGCCGGCGAAATACTACGTTTCTGACAAAAATGAAGGCAGTTTCCCATTTCTGTAAATCACAAACATCATTTTACTTTCTTCCCTGCTATTACAAACCCGCATCAAACACTTCAACACAACTTTCGGCTATCTTGTAGTTTGACAGTACTCTTGTTGATATTTATATTTTACATGTCTACCAACACAACTTTTTTCCCTTCTGTATTTAAAATTTCCCTAAACGTCACTAAACAAGTAACATTTGTCGCTTTCCCTATCTTCGTCGTTTATATAGTTAACTGACGATAAATACTGATCTTGGAGTTAAAAAAACTTTTATCATTTGAGAATAACCGTACTATTTTCATGCTAATTGCCAGCAAAAACGTCAAAAAAAACTTGCTAAGCAATTACGTGTTACATAGACAAATCGCGCATATATGTTTTACGTTTGGTTTTTAAGCAAATCCATTCCCCTTACACAAGAAATCGTCTTCACATAGATACATGTGCAAAAAGACCAAATCCATTTTAGGTATGTACTTATTTAGAGTATGTACCTGTACCGGCGAGTGACAATCAGGGCACGAATGCGTAGTTCTTGCGAACTTGTAATTTATAATATGGGATGTGTTTTGCACATATATTTAGTTTATGAATTTGACAAGAAATCTTTTCAATATTGCACTCATACTGTTCATATTCCACATTAATACACACGTTGGCACTTATGCAGTCTTGAACTCATTTCTTGCATCCGAACTCGTCAAGTACAGTTGTTTACGAGACATTTATCAACTTGAACTAGTTCACGCGCTTAAGACCAATTTGCATAACCGAAAGTGAAATGAACGTTAACAAACTAATGGGTGCGACGTCACGGACGATTGTGATAACTGCTCACAAATTAATATCTTTGTTTCATTTTTAAAATCCTGACATATATCGCAACGTGGTCAACAAGATATTATATAAATTAATAGTTTTGTGGGCGTTGAGCATACGTTATCGACCGGTACACTTGATTTTGAATATGTATAGTTTATAACTAATTAAATTTAGGATACAAGCTGTTTAAACGTGCCACTTTCGTAAGTGCAGTCATTTGGGATAATTATACATCACACCGCTTCATTTGAAATTAAGTCTCTACAGCCCCTCCCCCTTCATGGAAAGAGTACGAAGTTACCCATTAATGACTGCCGGGTATGACACTGTTTGCTAGAGCACATGAACTTTTTTTTTTTTTTTTTTGGCATGGAAAAAGAGTGGTAGGGGCTGACTTTCTTTTTAGGGTCGGCGTGAGAGGAGAGTTGTGAAGGCCTTGTTGCAGGCTACGTGACAAACAGCATGTCGAGCGTGTTGAATATTGGGCACACCAGCAGCGAACAACTGGCTGCAGGCCGCGGCGATGTTCGGGGAAGGGCGGACGTGACGCCAGCAACGCATGCGCGCGCATCGCTGGAAGGGGAAGCCGTTATTTAACAAGTCGTGAGTACGGATTATCTTAACCGATATTTTAACGTATCTGTGACAACTGTTACTGAGACGAATAAGTATCTGTGACTTATATCTGCCAATTTGTCACAGCAAAAAATATATATTTGTTATATTTATATCATGGAGCTTAAATTAATGATTTATACAAATAGAAAAATGTAGCAGGGTGATTATCGCATTACCAGCGTTGATTTGAAATCGTCTTTATTTAAGTGAAAATTATAATAAACGTGATTTTCTTATACATGTAATTTTCCACGAAACAGTAATTTTCCCGTCTTAGAAAGATTCCTTCAAAATGTCAAATGTTAAATATCAGGGAGAGAGTCATATAAATAATTTCCTAAAAATTATATCTGAGGAGCATTAAAATGTATTTATTGTCAAAAAATAACATAATAGAATAAAAAATTATATTTGATTGTATTTATTAGCATCCAATGTTTTGTATACTAACAATACAGCATGTCAGAACAAGCAAAATTATAGTGAAACTCAAGGAATTCATGTAAAAATGTGTATTTGCTACTCTTTTAATCAAAAGGTATGGTAAATCATTGAATAATTTGTCTAAAATAAATCACGCGCTATCTGTTCCTACACATGCAAGGCTATGCGACGCTTGGCCGTGTCACAGGCAAGCAGATGAAATAAACTGTGACAAGAACAGCAGCTTCGTTCATTAAAAAAAAATGTGAACCTGTCATTGTGTGATATCTGTCACAAATATATCTGCAATAACGAAATATCAGTGACAAAGTAGCAGACCGCGATTTGTCGGCCATCTCTTGTTCGAGGGAGGGGAAGTAAACAAGACTCTCCACTCGCCAGGCGGGGTTATAATTAGTGGGTTGACCACAGCTGAGTGTGGAGGGTAGAGTTAACAGCTGATCATCTGCGGAATCTGTTCGCTCGTCGTGTAGGATCGTCCGTCGAAACACACTGAAGGCAAGTATGTTTGAGATAAATACGAATTTACCGTTTAAAATAGGTTTATCGCCTGATAAAAGTGCTGTCGTACACTTTTGTTTCGTGAATTCAGGAAAATACTCGCCACAGGAGATTTCGTCATATTCTCTTAGAATTTGTTAATACTTTAAGGAAAAATTGGCGTTAATCTTATTTAGGGAGTTCCACAAAAATATTTTAACAGGTGTATGTAAACTTCGATAACGTCGCAATTTAGTCACGAGAAAGGCGTTTGTCGATCTTTTAATTTGATTCAATAAAAATTGATGTGTGTGTAGTAAATAAGCCTTGTCCATAAGAATTTGGTGTTGAATTAGTGAAATAGCTCCGGAAACATCTGGAGAGATAGAACGTAAACGTTACTAAACAGTTCTGTAACCGCGATTCAACCGTATTTATCTATCTGATTCTCTCTGCTTCCACAACCTGAACCACTAAACATAAGTTACGAACATACCGTAAACGTGATGGTAGGATTGCTTAGTGCCACTGCGTCATATTATGTGTTATGTGTGTGCAACTATGGCAGTCTAGGAATGGAGTGGTGGCGGGGCGGGGGGCAGAGCGTAGGTCTAGTTCCCGATTGAACTGTCTAGCGTAGTTTAAGTGTTTATTAATGTAACATTACAAGGGTTTGGTACATAAATAAACATTACACACATTGATAAATATCTACAGGTTTTTGGAAGTGACTATAGGAAAACTAAGTATGTGCATTCGTAGATAACATTTTTGGCTGGCTTTGTGAGCAGGTGCCGGCACGATGTTACTGTCAAGCTGTTTCATACACTCTATATTGCACATTTAATTCGATGTAAGCCACTGCGCCAAAGGAATTAATCTTACGTTCAAACAGTAGGCAGAAACTGTTCTTTAGAATTACCCTTTTCAAGTTTTTTCTACGCAGGCAGTTTAACAGTGGCTACTATTACAACCAATATACAAAGCGGCATACCTTAGTGAATGTTTACAGTACCTCAATGTAGTCCCCAGCAGTTTGTAGAACCAGTTGCCAGTGATGTGGAAGAAGTTGTATCTCTTTAGCAGCGCCAGTTCTCTGAATGGTGCAACTGGAGTAGTCAGTCACCTGTAGAACACTTGGAACATTTCGGAAGCGATTGCCACAAAGCAGTTAAACCATAATCACGGGTCAAGTCCATGGAGTATACGGAAAGTATCGTCGCTTCTTGCGCAACACTGGTCGCAGGTGTTGTTTTAAAAATGAGCAGTAATACTTCACATTCATGGCCTGTTCTTGGAGTACGCTAGGTGTTCAGATGATACAATCGAAGTCGTACAGTACATCAGAATCACCTTTACATTGCTGGGGTTGTGACGCCCTTCTGACTTTTGTAGGGACTAGTAATGATGCCACTTGTTTGATTGGCATTTCAGTTTGGGCTCGTACAATCAGGCCCATGTCTCTTTCCTTCGTTATGATATGGCATAGGAACACCTCCCCTTCGCGCTCTTAGCATTCCAAGTGGGTTTGCCATTTGTGTACCTCCGATAAATGGTGCAGAACGCGCCACAATGCAATTTTTCTCATGTGTGGGCGGTCTATCAGGATATAAAACAGTCCTAGGCACTCAGCCTGTCTCCGGCTAACTCACCAACTCTCTGGGTTGTATCAGTTCCCAGTAGTTGCGTTCTTTGAAATGCAACATAAATCCTACGTTTCCGACAATGTAGGTAGTGTCTGTTTACTACTATTGAAGGAGTTCTGCGTGCTGTGCAGTGCGGTCAGTCGGAAGTCGGTCTCTTACCGTGATGCAACTTCCCATGCGTTTACCCATGTCACGTCGTATCGGATCAAGATTACAAGGAGCCAGTCTAACGTAGGTGGAAGTAGATGATTGGGCTGGCTGATTCATAGACTGTAGTGTTATGACTATCGCTGTCAGTTCTAGTAACAGTATTCCTAAAGTTCCGCAGTGCTCTGTGTGACAGTTGGTAACTATGACTGTGCTTTTCACACTTCCTATGTTGCTTAATAGTTTTGCATTAGTTTATAGTCAATTGTAGATGGAATAGTGTTTTCAAAGTATATTTTTCCATGATGTGCATCCAGAAAATTAATTAAACTTTGTATTGTAATTTATAATAGATGTGTAAGACAGAACTTGATTTTTTGTAGATGGCATTGATGTTACGGGCATTTTTGACGAGGCGGTCTGCGACACCGCTGACAGAGAGGTTTATGCAAGCTCGTAAGATATGCGAGTCGTCGGTGAGGTTGGAGAAGCCTGTTGCGTCCGTGAAGGAGGCAGGAGCGGCTGCAAGTTCTTCGTCTCCACTTGGTGAGTCGCTAAGTACATCACTCCACAAACTCAGATAGATGGCATACCTGAACAATTAGGTCTTAAAGTTCATGTGACCAGTAAGTTGCAATCATCCATCACACCCGTCGGTCATTCATCCGTTCGGCAGTCAACTGTCTGTTTTTTTTTGTCCATCAGTTAAAAGTGATTCACAACAATCTGGATGGCAAAATTTCAGTGTAACAACATAACACTGTGATCTTTTTTTATTTGGAGGTATATTTTTTTTGTTGAAGATGCATTTTCAAAAGAGAAACATTTTAAGGAAATAATTTTTTCACGTAATAAGAATTTTTACTGAATTTTTTAATATAGTACCACCAAAGATAAATACAGACCCACTGCCTTGCATTTTATTTCAAAGTGCATGTTCACATCTAAGGAATGTTGTCAGAAGGCGGTGGCTCGTCCGTCTGTCAGTCAAAAGTTGCCCTGCGATTGATTGAAGATCATGCGACCGCAGACTGACGACTGATGGGTGCCACGGATGGTTACGAGGTCCAGCTTTAGTTTTCTACAGTTCATTGTTTGCATTTTAATGATAAGCCAATGAATGTTTCTCATGTTTCTTTTTTGCCACTTAACTTTTGTACGTACAGCTTTGAATTAAATTGTTTTATGGTGAAATAAATCTTGGGTGGGGTTTTATAAACTTATAATCACAGTGTTTGGGACCTACGGGCAACTGAATACAATGCTGTGTAATATGTAAGCACTTAGTTAATGCAAGTACTTAGGTACGATACTCGCGTGGTAGTGTTGTGGATCACGGTGTTGGCTGATGTTGCGGGATGTTCTCAGGGCCTCTCATACTGAAGGTGAAGCCGTACCAGAAGTACGCTCTGGTTTGGACCGGCAGGTACAAGAGTGTGGCAGAGGTCCCGGAGAAGCTACCGTAAGTCATCTTGTTTCTCAGTGCCGTTGGCTACTGCCGAAGCTTGCGTACTCAGGTCTCGGGAAGTGAGCCGAGTACTGACAGCTACAAAGGCTTTATATTGGTGGGTTTTTTAGTAGCAAAGGTTAAATAAAACTTGAGTTTTCTAGGTTTTGTACAAAATGTAGTAGCAAGGAAAAAATACAATTGATTTTTGTTTGTAGTTACGACACGCCCACAAATTATTTACTGTACATATCGAGATCAACATTGGAAAGACACCATGTTACTACATTATTGTGTGTTGATTTGTTGAATTAATCACCAACAAATCCATCACGTAATAAGTCGCTCCTTGTGGTCTGCACCAATGCTAAATAGGTTTTATGTTAGGTTGTAGCGTCATTGACTCGGTGAATGTTAGTTGTAAACTGCCGTACCGTTGCAAGCATAGTCGCCCCAGACCCCGTGTGTGTGGCAAACACAGGATGTTGTTATCAAGTTTTTATCTCTTGAGATGCGAGTTGCAGCTCAAGATATGTAATTACCATTCAGTTCCTCGGTATGAGTTTTGGAGGGCTTTTTATTGTATCTGCCACTGTTGACTTTTTTTTCCCTTAATGCTTTGTCAGGCAGCGGTCATTTAATACAGTATGGTTTCTGAATGTGTGTTCGTGTTTTTTTTTCTGCTAACCAAAAAAATTACACGATTGCACGTTACAATTTTAAAAACCACATTAATTTTATTCCATTGTATTTTAATTTACTCAATCATACTTTAAAATTGTTACACATCTTCTGCTTTCTAGCGACACTGGGAGGTGCAGTGGTCAGACCCCTTGCCTCCAATAATGGCAAACTGGATTCTATTCTCAGTGGGGCCACTCTTGAATGTTTACATGTTAGTAAATGTGGTTGTAGCTGCAATTGGCTGGCCTGATTTCTCTGGGTATTCCTGTCTCTCCACATTGCATTCAATCACTGCTCCAACTCTACCTCATTTCACATCCATTGGGAGTAATCTTGCCTATTAAGCATTGTCGAAATATCTGCATGTATCTTTGTCTCTTCTTTTCACCCCTACCTTTTTTTTCCCCTTTATATCCCTTTTTTCTCTTCATTTTTTTCTCTATGCCCCCCTTTCTATTTCTGTCTCTCTCCCCCTTTTCTCATTCTCTCTCTATCTCCCTTTTTCTCTTTCTCTCTCCCTCTCTCTATGTCGCACCCTTTTCCCTCTTTTTGTCGCTCATTCAGAGTAAGTGATGCCATAAGGTACTTGCACACTTCCACTACAGAGGCACGGACTTGAATAAAAGTGTATACAATTTACTATAATATATTACTTTCAAGTAGTTAGTCTCCTTTGAGGTGCTGCAGCTTTCAGATGCTATGTCAGCGACCATCTTATGGTAGAATTGCTGCATTTGACTGGATGGACGGTTTTAAGTTTTGTTTTGGCAGCCAGTACTGATTTAAATATTTTTTAACGTAAACATATAAATGTCCATATTGACATTTAAAGAGAAAATTCCTTATAAAAAAAAAAGGTAAGGTGAATAAAAATTTTAGTTTTCAAAAATACATGTATAAAGTCAATGTGCAGCTTTCTTAACTATTTTTTTTAAGATGCAAGAAAACTGTAACTATAATGTATTCACGGTAACTTCAAGATTTTCTGAAACCCTGCTAAATATCTACTTTCAGGGAGCCGATTATGTATCCTTCCGCAGTATGTAAACAAAACATTGCCATGTGACACCTGTCAAACGTTTTGTAAACAGTGCCATGTGGGAACTGTCAAATATTTTGTAAACAAACAGTGCCTTGTGGGAACTGTCAAATATTTTATTAACAGTGTCCATGTGGGAACTACCAAAATTTATTTTTGAAGAGAAACAATGCCATGTAATCTCAACTGTCATATACTTTAATAAAATTCTCTAAATGTCTAAAAAATGCTAATCAATTTAGCGAAATGTTGTAATACATACAAAAAGGTAGATTGAAGTATATATCGGAACTGTTAATTATATAATTTAATTAAAGTTTACTTATTGTATTAAGATTTATTTGCAGTAAGGAAAAAGTTAAATTTTACATAATAAACTTTTGGAAGTAGCACTGAGGTTAAAGATTTCACTATGATAAATGGTACCGTATTTTAGCACATATAAGTGGCACATTTTATTAAAAAAAAAATTTATTGAAAACTTGGGGTGCGACTTATAAGTGAGAAAAATTCCTCCAGCCCCGCACTAACGTTTCATTTACTACGAATTCACGGCCCGCGGCTCGATTTCCAAACTCTTCAGCGAACAAAATCACTTTCATTTTGAAACCTGCGGTGTAGGTACATCTCTGTTCCATCAAGAACTGTCGCGCTTCTTCACTGCAACATAAAAACAACACTATGCGGCGGAAAGACGAGTCACGGCTAACATTTGGCACTGAAGAACCAACGCTAATGTGCTGCCATCTCTTGGTCTCCACAAAAAGCTTTCGAAAATAATCGATTATCAGTTGGCGGCGACCAAAATTCGATTCCTTTGCATTCTTTGCGAAGGGAATAACGTAACGGAAATATTCAAATGCCTTTCTATATTTTGCACGTTTATTTGATAAACTGCAGAAATAACAACGCTAATACTAAAATTACATCTTAACCTAGAATTATCTTGTAAGTAGAAAGAATGTGTTACGTTAGTTTTATAACCACAATTCAGCGTCTCCAATATGGCGTGGTTATACTTCTGAAAAAAACGTGCCCAAACGAACAAGATGGAGTGTACGAGTCCGCTGGACAACAACTGAAATTTATTTAATTTCAATTAATAACGGTGAAATCTTTACCCATGAGTGCTACGTAAAAATGTAAATATATAGTTTAGCAATATTAACTTTACAATTACGGCATTAAATTTATACATATTAATATTTAACCTACGAACTATTTCTTTTCAGCTATAACCAACATGTCCCTTCAAATTCCGTTGTTAATTGTTACGGACTTTTAACAAATTATTAAAATTTATTGAAAAAATATACTTGAAACTTAAAACAACCAATTTATATAGTGCTTCAGTGCTAAAATCAAGACAAAACCTTTTTCCATATACCATTTTTTTTATAACCAATTGAACATGTAACTCCTAGGGTGATTTTTCAAAGGTTCTTTTCAAAAGTATCGAAGATACCGTGAATGGATTATAGCAGCAGTTTGGTGCCAGGGACTGATTGCCTTCTCCGCGATATGTAGCGTATGGCGGTCTCTGGATGTAGGGGTGTGCGTGTTCCAGGCATAGCGTGCTGGACTCTGCCCTGAACAAGGCACGCGTCAAGTTGTCCATCTACATGATGGCGGCGACGGTGGTGGGGTGCCTGGTGTTTGTGTTTGCTGGCAAGAAGATGGCGAAGGAGGGCGACAGCCTGGCCAAGAGGACCATGGACCATCACGCTCAGCTCCGCGAAGAGGCGCGCCAGGAGAAGCTGCAGGCGGCCGCCAACGCAAAGTGAGGTGCTCCGCCCTCCGCGACGTCGCCCGTGTCCCAGACTGTAGGTGTCCCGAGTGCACTCTGGGAAATTTTGAGAAGTTTTTTTTAGACTGTGAACAGATATGTAATGAAACTCGTTATATTGCCAATTTTGTATAATACATAGTGTTTGCTGTATGCATTGAATCAGTTCCTTTATATTTTCATAAAAATTGGAGAGATTTAATATAGGTCTGATGTATGGAATATGTAGCTTGTATTAAAGTATGATTTATACCTAAATGTTGAGTTTTAACAAACGTATACATTTTATCTATCAGTGATGTCACTGGGATTGTGTTCTCGGGCAGAACAGGGTATAATGTTGGAGTTGAATATGTTGTGAAGTATTGGCATATATGGATGTTCAGAGACCTCCTCTCCTGTCCTGGTCATATCACTGTATTTGTATTTGTTGTACTCATTTTAAGTTTTTACTGTGTTAACATTTGTGTTGTGTTTGTTATCTAATTATTTCATTCAATTTGGGGGATTAATCCCTTTTTTATTGCTGATTTTTCCATTTATTATTATTAAGCTGTATGTTGTCAGAAGACTGTAATTAGCAATGTAAGAAGTAAATACGTAATTATGTTTCAAGTGTGTCTTTACTGCGACATAGCATGTAATAAACCCTGATTAGTGTTTGGAATAATTTTTAGTACCTTATTCCAAGCACAAGTTTACATACTGTGTGAATTTGACATATCAGAAATATACCTTTGGTTGTTCTTAAAGGAATACTCTTTGAAAGTTCTACAGACCAGACTGACTTGTAGTGTAGGATCTTGACTTCTATATTTCAGCCATGTCGACGTCATTGTCAGGCTTTGTAGGACTGTCCTGCCCTTGTGTACTCTGGGGCGGGCCGGAGAATGTGCTTCCTGATTGACTGGGCTGTTTGGCGTAAGGAAAACCTGAAAACATATGACTTAAGTTTGCTAGCGACATGTTTCTTACGAAGCACATGGTAGCGCGGGCACGGTTGGTCAGCTACTGTTGACAGGACGATGGCAAAAAATCCAAACAAAGTCGGTCAAAGTGCCATTAGGCTGAGAGCAGTCGGAGGTCAGGTGCACTGAGCAAACCTCGTTGGTACGTTGTGTAATGTTGCAGCCGTCAGAAACAAGAAGACTTAAAACTCAGCTCAGATCACTCTGCAGAGGCAGGAGAAAGGTTTGTAAATAAAGCTACCGTTATAAAAAAAAAATTAAATGTTACTAATTTTCTCTCTGAAATATATTGAAGTTTATGCAGTTTACATGAACACCTGACATCATGGGAACAGCATCGCAGAATTTGTTACATGTCAGTCATCAGCGCCGCAACCGCTGTCCCGTCTCTGGCTGATTTACACCATGTTGGAAAGGCAACTATGAGAGGGCAGCGAGCGGGCATTCATGGCCAATAAGTGATATAACACCACAGCACTCCACGCCCACCTCCCACATCCATTGTGCCACAAGCATACCCAAATAAGGGCATTGCGCAGTGCTATTCTAATTGCCCCTCTCGATGACTAGCAGAAAAGTTTTCACATGGTCCCTTCAGATACTGGTGTGAACCCACAGGAGCCAAAATGTGTTGAAATATCTACTGTCTCCAGAACATTCTCAAAAAGAAACAACACCAACTAACATCTTAACAGCCCTTATCACAGGTTCCCCACGAACTTCAATTACAACTTTAGAAAAATCTTTTGACAAAAACACATGCTAACAATGGCAAAATGTCTGGAAAAAAAAAAACTCTTATGTTTCCTTGTAAAAAAAAAAAATTATTTTTATTGTTTATTTAAAATCAGTTTTAACTGTACCATTTGAATTGTTAAAAATAGAATTAATGGAAAATAAAATGTAAGTAAATAATTAAGAAATTATTTCTTAGGATTGCTGCCTTTATATAGAGGTCCTGGTTCGTATTAACAATACAGCACCATGGTTACTTAAAATAGTCACCATTTTTTTTTTTAATTGGTGCCTCAAAAATGAAGGTAGGCATTTTGCTTCAGAATGGAGTATACTACTTGCATGGTATTTGATAACAGAAGTGTAAGCTGTCAAGTTCAGTGGATATAGTCAGTGAGACCCCGATACATGCAGGATGTCTACCAGCAATAGAAGTCGTGGAAAAGCCATTGCTATTGGGAGGGGGTTGTGTCTGGTAGAAAATGGTCCCATTAGTTTTTTTTTTTCCAGGAAGCCATGAGCGTGAGGGGAAACAGGATTTATGCAGATGTGAGCTTTGCCCATTTAAATGCTGTGAATGAAATGCGTTCCTTGACAATATATAATATGTGTAGTAAAAAAAACTTGAATTTTCTGCAATCTTAACTTTAATTTTGTTTGTATTATGTATTTGAGACTTTGTAAAATTATGGAGAGCAATAAATTGCATGATAAAGTTTTGAATTGTGCAAAAGCCTTAAATGGGAGTTTTCCTCTTGCGGATGCTACTGGTTGGAAGCTAGCGCAGCGCGACTCTGCAACAGGCAGCCAGTTACGGCAGCTGGTGCCGTCTTGCACATGGCGCAGTCGACCCAGGAGGTAGAAATAAACTGGTGGAGTTAGCCTGACTTAGGTGCCAGATAAACATGTCGCCATTTTGGTAATCGCGTAGCTGCTCTAGATTGCAAGATGTTTAGTTTAGCACCATGTTGCAATTGTATCTTTGTTAGGCCCGGCACACACATTACGATATACCTGTCAGGTAAATCTGAAAGGTATACCTGTGCAGGCTAGAGCGCACACACGCTATGGTAAACGGGAAGATTTTAACTCAGTCGAGAGATGGCGAGCAAACAAGGAGACGACACAATCGCTTTAGTCGGTTTGTTAGCGACCATAAAGTGTAAAAAGAAGCGAAAACGCAAAACCTGGTGTAAAGACTGGCTTGCAAAGAGAAATGAGTACACTCATACAAGATTACTAAAAGAGTTATGTTCAGATCCTTCAGACCGCAATTATTTGCGGATGTATGAAGAAACCTACCAAAAACTGTTGTCACTTGTAACTCTGCTAATACAAAAGAAAAATACAGTCATGAGAACTTCTGTTTCCCCCCGTGAAAGACTGACAGCTGCTTTGAGGTTTCTTGCAACGGGTCGATCGTACGAATGTCTCAAGTATTCTACTATGATATCACCCCAAGCTCTTGGCAAAATAATTCAGGAGACATCTACAATGTGCTGAAAAAAAAAAGTGTATCTTCAGGTATGTATAATAAATACACACAATTTTTTTTTTAATTTTGTATTCTTAATAACTCTTTTTTACAGTTCAAAGACAAAATTTTAACTGAGGCATAATAATGAATAATAGATGAAATTAGAAAAATAATTGGAAAGTTGGTGGTATTGGTCAATTAAGAGCATAGAAATAATTAAAAATGCCTCAAAAATCAAATATTATTAAAGTTAACTAAGTAAGTAGCCATTGAGTGTGGAAGTTCTTCATTGGTTATAAATGCTGCAGTCGCTGTTTGTTGTGTACATTGATCATATGAAGCAGCTGCGGAAGGACTTGGTGAGCTCCTACTTGAGCTGACTGCTTGGATATTCGCAGCTGTAGGAACTCGTTGGCACGTAAAGAATTCCCATTTCAGCTTCAAATAGCAGGTCATAGATTCTTTTTTCAACAATCAAACGCTGGTGTTTTTCCAATGACCTAATGCTCATTGCAATAGATTTTCCCGTTAGATCATACCTGTCATCTTGGGGCGAAGGCTTTTTAAAATGATCTCTCACTGATAGCAGGACATCATTGGTCAATTCCTCAGTTTTTTCTTTCTTCCCAAATTAGGCCGTGGTATCGGGAGCACCACACGTTCAACTGAACTCAGTCTTGCATGATTTGGAAGATTCTCGGAGGGTTCTTCATTGCTGGGTGTTTGTGGGACCGGATCCTCGATTCCCTCCTGAAAGAAGTATATTATTAGACCCTAAAAGTTATTTACCTTGGTTTTATTGTTTAGATCAGGAATATGAGACAAAAATAAAACAAACCTTTTAAAAAAAACTTATGTAGTGGTACTGTACTATTTTTAAATTCTATTTCTTATTTTATTTATAACCAAACTTTTTAAACAAGCATTGGTTTTGTGTTATTTTTAATGTCATTTTTTTTACTTATAAAGCCTGCTGTAACCGTAGCTATACATTCACAATGTGAAACAATATTATTAATTTGCTTTTGTTTCAGTTTCCTGATTCCACTGAGAAATGGAAAGTTATTGTTAACACATTTGAAGACGGGTGGAATCTCCCGCACTGTCTCGGTGCCGTGGACGTGAACATATAGACATAGTTCCCCCAGCGAATTCCGGATATTTTGACTTCAACTACAAAGGCAGAGACAGTATGGTACTTCTTGCAATAGTGGATGCAAACTATTGATTCCTTTTAGTGGATTTTGGAACTGATGGAGGCGTTCTTCAGAATACTAAATTTTATGAAAAGTTAGGGTAATGAGCTCAAACTTCCAAAGCCATGCAATGTTACGGAAACTTCGAAAAGGTCCCTTAAGTTTTTGTGGCTGACTACTCCTTTCCTCTTACAATTAATATTATGAAGCCTTTTCGACAAGCGCAACTAGATTCAGCTAGTAAAGAAATTTACAACTACTGCATTTCAAGAACAAGACACGTCAAAAATTGTTTTGGAATACTTGCATCCAAGATTTTGTATATTCCATACTCAAATCAATTTTGAACCAGAAAACATAACAAAAGTGGTGAAGGCAATGTGTGCATTGCATAATTTTTTGATGGATCATCACCCAACCTTTTTCGTTCCTCCAAACAGTACCTATCAGGAGAATTACGACGGAACTACTGCTATTGCAGGCTTGGATTCCTCGGAATCGAATATGATCACATTGAAACGTCTGAACCAAGGGAACATAACTTCTGCTGCTAAACAGCTTAGACATGAGTTCACTTCCTACTTCATGAATGAAGGCAAAGTTCCACGGCAAGACAATCGGGTTCTTCGAAACAAATAAATAGACTAAAAGAAGAGGTTTGGCATTAGTAAGTTAATAATTCGTACAGTTCAAGACATTTTGCATTAATTAGTAAAAAAAAAAAATGTGTGGACTTCAATTTGTAAATACAAAATGTAGTTTAATTAAATTATATGAGTATTATAACTAATCTGAGTACTTACTTCATTGATCTCACTTCCATCCTCGACATCCTAGTTTGACACAGACGAACCAGGAGTATCTTGATCACCAAGGAAATCGAACAAATCTAAGTACCACAATTTTGATGTGTGGACGTTGTCTGTTGAAGCTCCAGATTTCATTGACATGTCACGTTTCTTCTTCTCTTTACGTACATTACTTCTTAAATTATTTATTTTTTTACCTACAGATTTCTTTGTAGCATCAGGTTCTAACTTCTTTAATTTAATCACAAGTCTTTCATAGCCTGCATCTCTTTTCTCACGGTCGTGGTACTCTTTACTTTCCACCTGCCACTAACAAGGTTCCGACCTATATATTTAGATAAACTCTTCCTTCACTTGGTTCCGTTTTCGGCTTGACATGATCACAAAAGTCACTCACTATTGTACGCGTAGTCACTAACACTATTGTACACATAAATACAAAGACGACAGACTCTCTACTCAAGGAACTAGCCACAACTAACCTAAAACCTGCACAGGTGTACCGGAGTGACTCACACACACTCAGGTGTACACGCCTACGCAGGTAGAAAGAATTGCATTTCGATTCTTCTCCAGTCGCTACGCCTGTGCAGTTTTGGCCTACAGCGGCTGACACACACGCTCCGGTTTACCTGTACAGGTAACCTCACCGCTATACCGGAACGTGTGCGCCGAGCCTTAAACGCAACCTAACCGCCTGTAGTGGACAGAAATACACTGACCCATTTATGCATACTTAATACTTGTACCAATATTTTGGCGGTGGTTTCGCGATAATTATAAATATCTACGTGCCTGGATTGATATAACAAAACCTATTGGAAGAAAAACTGTGACTGAAATTGAAATTAACTTTACTTTTTGTTGTAATTTGTTTGGTTTCTTTCGATAATATTAAAATATTTCTCTGGAAACCATGAACTAGGTGCTATACACAAATATTAACCAATTTTTTTTTGTGAGCAGAAAATAAGACCACCCCTAAATTTATGATAGTGAAATTTGGAACAACATATAATGTATTCGGGTGAATGCAGTATTTTAGTACTTATTCCAAAATTTATGAACACTGCATTTACTCACTTTTAATCAATTAAACATATTTTTTTTCCTCTACAACAGATCCCAGTAGTATATTGCACACCATATTTGCACAGGAAACTTAACATTGAACAGAAAATTGGAATTACAATCCTCTGCATCAAGATATGGCGAAACCTCACTTTTGCAGCCTTTTATACCGCGCGCACGAAACACTTTCCAAAATCCAGGTTAATGAAACTGTTTGCAGCCGAGGGTACAAGCATACCGTTTGCAGTACTGTAAAGGTAAGAGGTAAAATACAAAATATAGATGCTTAAGAATCACACTTCATATTCTAACATTGGACTGTTTTCCAGCCAATGAAACTATCAGGGATACTAAAAAAATCGACATTTAATATTCCGGTTTTTTTTATAAGTTTTCCATAATGAAAATTGAGAAATTTCCATTTTTATGCATTCATGAAAAATGGCCAAAGCACTGCTTTTTAACTAAAATTAAAGATCCAGAACTTTACTGTTTGGTAAATGTTCTATAGCAGGAGTTCAGTTCTTTACTTGCAAAGGCAATTTCTCACACAGCATATATTATATTCTGGCATCAAACATTTTTTCATGTTTTGACTGAAGAGAAAATCTTAAAAGTTAATTCTAGGTTTTTAAGGTTTTCCAGACTTGTAACAACAATTTGGATATCAACGAGGGTGTACGCCCCATTTCACACGTATTTAGCACTCCGACATGAAACCCTCCCGAGAGGCACATCAGTCTAGCAGCTCTGACGTGTTGGCGCCTGACAGCAGAAGAGCACCGGGCTCTTAATAACTTGAAAGTATTTCAGCCCCTGGAGTGGTAGTATAGTACAGTGGAACCCTCTTATAAGGTTCTTCAGGGGTCCACAAGAAAGTGACACTATAAGAGGGAAACCCAAAAATTCAAGAATCTGGACACCAAAAGATATAAAATTATGCACCGTAATAAACACACAACTTTACATAATGAACAAAACAAATATTTCTTTTAAATACATTATCTTTTAAGAAATTTTATCTCCTGGTTGGGAAATCATAAAATTAGTATACGAGCAAAAGATTACTGTACATGCAAAACAAGCACAATTGTTCGTGGCAGTTTGTCTCCTGGTACCAAAGCACACAAAATTGTCTACAAGCAAAATACGTAACATAAAATCTTTCATGGAAGTTTGGCTCCTGGTTGCATCAATGATTCGATTCAGAGTAGTCACTGGGATTTCCAAATTCCGAGGANTTGTCTACAAGCAAAATACGTAACATAAAATCTTTCATGGAAGTTTGTCTCCTGGTTGCATCAATGATTCGGTTCATAGTCGTCGCAGGGATTTCCAAATTCCGAGGAATTGCTGTGCGTGTTCTACCGGGATTACTGTCCACGTGCTTGATTAAGATTAACTTTTCAGCTAATGAAAATGTTTGTCTTTTCTTAGAGGCACTCATTTTAATTTTTCACCAAAACTGTTTCAAGGATGAATTAATTTTCACTACATAAATGTTAACTGGGCATGTGAGAAAGTTAATTTTTTAAATGCGAAGCAAAGTCGAAGCAAAGCTTGCATCATGCGAAGGAATTTCGAAGAACAATCAAAGCTGAAGGATTAAAAAATATATATAGTAGGCTACAGTTTTCAAGTATATTCAGCTCGTTTGTACTGTTACTGCCAAAAAAATGTATGCCTACTAGACACTGAGCAATGGAATAAAACGTATCCTAATCTTACTGCTGAAAAACTGAAATATCAAAATCTGTAAGAAAGTAATCATTATACATTTAGATACCTACAAACATTACAAAAACTATCATACTCCATATATCCAGTCCCATTTGGCGCCACCACTGCACAGTGATGTCAATGGATGCCTATCAACATTTGGTCTCTTCCCTTTCTTTCTCCAAGGACCCTTGTCAATGTCAGGCTAGATAGTAATCTTTCTAGATGGTGGTGGCATTAGGGCCTCAGAGCAAGAGAGTTGAGCCACTTTCACTGCTTACAAGGAAAGTGTAAAGTTCTACCAAAAAGACTATCAGCTGTGGTGTGGTACATATGGCAGCCCAACTCCCCCCACCCCCCTGGCACGTGATAATTTATGACATCGTTACACTTGTCAAAATTAGAAAGGCACAGAAACATTAATTTTTCGAGATAGAAAATCCACACTGTATTTGTATTATGTTATGGTCCGTCACCCTCCTATTGCCTTCCACTGGTGTGTGTCAGGCATGATGTCTTGTTAGACTAACAAAAGAGTGTAGAAGANTGTCACCCTCCTATTGCCTTCCACTGGTGTGTGTCAGGCATGATGTCTTGTTAGACTAACAAAAGAGTGTAGAAGAGGTATCGGGGAGAGAAAGAGAAGAGACAAGGAAAGTGGGCATCTACATGAAACNTTTTCTTAGAGGCACTCATTTTAATTTTTCACCAAAACTGTTTCAAGGATGAATTAATTTTCACTACATAAATATTGACTGGGCATGTGCGAAGGTCGTTTTTTAAATGTGAAGCGAAGTCGAAGCGAAGCTTGCATCATGCAAAGGAATTTCGAAGAACAATCGGAGCTGAAGGATTAAAAATTATATATATTAGGCTACAGTTTTCAAGTATATTCAACTCGTTTGTACTGTTACTGCCAAAAAAATGTATGCCTACTAGACACTGAGCAATGAAATAAAACATATCCTAATCTTACTGCTGAAAAACGGAAATATCAAAATCTGTAAGAAAGTAATCATTATACATTTAGATACCTACAAACTTTATAAAAACTACCATACTCNCTGTAAGAAAGTAATCATTATACATTTAGATACCTACAAACTTTATAAAAACTACCATACTCCATATATCCAGTCCTATTCGGCACCACCACCGCACAGTGATGTCAATGTCAGGCTAGATAGTAAACTTGTTAGATGGTGGTGGCAATAGGGCCTCAGAGCAAGAGAGTTGAGCCACTTTCACTGCTTACAAGGAAAGTGTGAAGTTCTACCTAAAAGACTATATCAGCTGTGGTGTGGTACATATGGCAGCCCAACTCCCCCCCCCCCNTTTCACTGCTTACAAGGAAAGTGTGAAGTTCTACCAAAAAGACTATATCAGCTGTGGTGTGGTACATACAGCAGCCCAACTTCCCCCCCCCTTCTTCTACCTGGCCCGGCACGTGATAATTTATGACATCTTTACACATGTCAAAATTAGAAAGGCACAGAAACATTAATTTTCCAGACAGAAAATCCACACTGTATTTGTGTTATGTCATGGTCTGTCATGTCACCCTCCTATTGCCTTCCACTGGTGTGTGTCAGGCAGGACGTCTTGTTAGCCTAACAAAAGAGTGTAGAAGAGGGGTGGGGGAGAAAGAGAAGAGACAAGGAAAGCGGACCTTGACAACTATGTGAAACACATCACCATGGGCCACTGCCACTATCAGATGGTATGGAAGGGGGAGGGGCGACAACCTCCAGGTGGCAAAACCACAGCCACAGCTCCAGCCATGCCTACCTGCCTGGGTGGCTGGCTGTAAAAACATTCACTCCTCCCCTTTGCAGGCCGACTGACCCTCCTCAATGTCAAGCTGGTAGATTATCTCAGCAGGGTGGAGCTTGGGATAAAAACTACAAACTTTGTTTGAAATACAGTGTAAGTTGAAAATCTTTTCCATTGTGGTTTTCCTTTCCCAGTGCACTTCCTTCACAATGTGCATTATTAGCGGGAAAATGAAAACATTATTTCCGGGAATGTTTGTTATTGTTCTTATGGAGAAACATCCGGGGCTAGAAAAATCCTGCATTATAGGCGGGAAAACACTTTAAACGGGAACCTTATAAGCGGGTTCCACTGTATTGATTAGACTGAATCTTGTCCTATTTGGCACAACCCTTACCAGGACTTTTTACACTGTCTTCCCTTTAACCTGTTACAGTGGATTCTCTATACATTGTTTCTCAGGGGACTGACAAACAATTTCAATAACACTCGCAAGGTCACAAGACACCGGATACGTGTTCTCAAACAACATCCGTGCTCTACTCACCATCTCGTACATGGTTGGGAGATGCTGGGCCTCTCAGCCACTCTCGCTGCTTTACTCAGGGAATCAACATTAAAGCGAGTGACAGTTTCCGTATGCGAAAATCCAGGGAGAGACCGGCATGGATTCAACCCACATTGCTCTGATGAGAAGATGGTGTACTGGCCCCAATATATTAATAAAAATGAAATGCCACATTACCAAGAGGTTTGTAAAGGAACCCTTGGTTCTCACTGGATACAAAATGCAATAAACTGGCCCACTGGCATTCTTGATGTCTAAACAGTGGCTAAAGTTGAAACTCTGGATTCAGTTTTAACTAGACAAGAAGCTTACAGAACCACTCGCTGCACGGTTAACAAGGGTTTAGGGTAAACTATACACTGCACCAATAAAATGTGGGATTGCCAGTCTGGAAAATATGAGGCATCAAGATAAATTACACAATAAGAGTATCAAACTTGTTTTATTCACATTTACAAAGGTTGACTCATTTTTATAAAAACAAAATCTTTATTTATAACTATCAAGTGGAATATGTACAGTGCTTTCAGTCAGTTAAGCACAAGTTTTACATTCAACAAGGCACATGACAAAAATTTCTCAAACTGTAAAACATGAGAGACAACGATTATGAACTAAAAAAGGTTTTATCACAAACTTATTACAAGTAACACATTTTTTTTTCTCTGTTATTACTCCGGAAAAAATCATCCAAAAAAAAAATCTGTGCACTTATTGTTTTCTTGAACATTCCCAACATTCTGTTATTAGTACAATGATTCACTTTCAAAAAGTCTCGTCATTAATGAAACATAACAGAAAAAGGCATGACTTTTGTACTAATTTTAACAACAAACTTACGATACACACACACACTTACAAAACAAGATATACAATCACCAAAGATGTTTCGATTCCTTCTGATGTACATCAATGCAAACAGTAACACACATGTAAACATGGCGACTCCTACAAACCTTCATTTAATTCAGAGTCTACTTTGGAAACCAACATTAATAGGAAAGCTTGTAAAGTACAGTGGAAACTCAAACCATTGAATATGGTTGGACCGAAAGTCAGTGTCCACAGAACATTTTCTGTGGTCCCAACAAAATTCCTATGTAAATAATGCCTAAAAAAAGTCAATTTAGCTGAACTCAAATTTTAATTTTTACCGCATAGACCGAACAAAAATTTCTGTAGCATCGCCGAAAATTACACGCTACCGATCATTAAACAACAAAGTAGTACACATAAGTATAAATATAAAGTGTACTCACCATGGCATACGAAGTCAGTGTACAGTACATTATGTACACAGGCACAAGTAATACTAATAGATAACACTAATAAAATACATTTTCAACACACATTGTTTTCCCTTACGCCTCACTGCCATGCGTTTAGTCCTATTTATGTACTTTACCACTTCCGAAATAACCTGTTGATTTTGTCACAATGTCGCAGTCAACTCGTACTTTGTAATAATTAATAATAACGAAAGGCGTTTCAGCCTACACATAATGTATTTAGAGCCCGGAATACAAAAAAAACTGAATAAGATGTGGAAATACAGTGAAATATGTAGTGTAGAATTTTATAAGACGTTCAGCAAACAATTACAATGTTTATGGCAGCAGCCATGTTGGTAACGACAAGGAACAGCGGTGCCATATTTTCAAGATATCTTTTGCGAAGCGACCTTGCCAACAACACTCGCAAGTTTTCACTTGAATATTTTTCCATAAAAATTGAGAATGCATAAATGTATACATGCAACTCTAATAAATAATCCCAGAAAGTTAACAAATAATTAAGGAATCCCTATTCACTGCACTTTAATCACAATATTCAAGACATTTATATTTCTTGGCTAGTAACTGCGACTGTTGTTAGTTGCTTTATGGATAATACTTCCGCTACGTCGGCAGCTATTTCTGTGCACATGGTTTCGAAAGATGTGTTTGAATACACTTTTTAAGTTTGAGTGTGAATAAAAAGTTCTACTGTTACTGCCATCGGTGACTTCAGATTTTTAGGCCTCTGCGTCATTTTGTGTGTGCGGCCCTTGAACTTTAGCTAGTTTAATGGACTTTTGCTTTTTGGATATTTTGCATTATAAAGATTCTTGAGCTTTTGAGATTTATTCGATTTTTGTGGTATTCACTGGCTGCACAAGCTACGTTCCTAAAGCCAGACGCTTTTGCACCTCATTAGATGAAGTGAAGGGTGTAAATACCGGAAAAAATTAGAGTGGGTTGTTTATTAGTGTTACATAGGCCTATCTGTGTGTTCAACATAAAGTTTAACGAGGTTGGTTTTTTTTTGTTAGTTAAAACTCGGCTTGAACCCGTCCATCCGTCTATTTTTTCGTCCGTCAGTTGACAGGAATTCACATCAGTCCGCTGCCCGGCAAGCTTTCTGTACGGCGAAGTTCCAGTTTGACAACTTAACATCATAATCTTTCTTTAGTTGGGGTACGTTTTCAAAAGAAAACATTTCGGGGAGATATAATTTTTTTACGTGATAAGGATTTATACTGAATTATTGTTTACATTTTAAATTTCTGAATTTACCACCAAAGATAATATACACAGTACCAACCACCGCCTTGCATTTTATTTCAAATTGCATATTTGTGTCTACGGAATGTCGTCAGAAGGCGGTGGCCCATCCGTCGGTCCGTCGAAAGTTAAAGTTTGGGAAATATTTGACGGATAGGAAAAAAAAAGTTGCCCTACTATTGGTTGAAGATCACATGACCGCCGGATGGGCAGGCGACTGACAGATGAAACTGATGGCTGTGAATCCACCTTATTATGTCTAGTCCACTTCTACTGAATGTCCGCATCTACAGAATTTTTACATTAGTCCCCTGAAATTCGATGGATAGTTTCCACTGTATTACTCAACATTGCGCTTATCCACAAGGTGGTAAAGGAGAGCAACACCGTGCATAATATGTGCACTAAGCACATGAGATACTGAGCGTTCGCCATCACAGTTCCAGGCAACAGTACGCCCACATCATGTGAAAGCAGAGTACTCACATCTTACCGAGTAAGTATTTTAGAACCAATAAACAATACCAACTTCACATCAGCATGCAGCCTCAACTAAACAAGACATACACAAATTTACTGATGGATATAAAAACTAACTCCTGTTATCCATTACTTTGACGTTTCACAGCAAAATACACACACAACAGTCATAAATCAATTCTGAGTTTCTTCCACCAGAACTGCTAGAAAATTATTCCTGTACTCTGATGTGCACATTTTGCATCACCCAACACTCGTAAGTATTTTGCCTTAAAAATGTGGTACTTGCCTCACAGTTGGAGAGACAATTAGACGAACCAATGAATGCTAATAACAACTACTAGTGTGTGAGAGCAGAAATGTCACATGAACCACAGTCTTACTGAGCCACTCCACACACAAGATGCCTGCGGTAGAGAAACAAGCGCAGGCGTGTCCGCTGACGCTCAGACGTGAGAGGGGAACTGAGTGAGGTCCAGTGTGAGCACTTTGCTGACCAGACATTCGCCCGCCTGCAAACACAAACACACAGCCTGCCACACGCCCAGTACAACCCCATTTTTACGTTTTTTTTTGCCACTGTTTTTCCTGGTCCCATTTACTCTCCTATTAAGTTTTAAAATTTCTTTCCCGCGAATTATATTGCAGAAATGTTGTTGTTACAGCTTTATATGTCGCATACAAAACATTAACAACATTGACACTGCCGCCAATGCCAGAGATAGTAATAACAAATTCATGAAAGTTTACGCTACTGCAATTTCAAATAGTGTCCACAATGATTAGGATTGCAATCAGGGGACTACGTATGCTAAGAAAGAAAGATTGCAAAGTGTGCCAGCAAAATGCACACCAACTCACATGCAACTGGGACGGTGAAGGATACGGAAGGCAGAGCGTAACTTACATCAGGGCAGATGCCAATGAGGGCGTCGGCATGGCTGTAGAACTCCTCCTTCAGAGATATGACGATGGTCTGAAGGGAGGAAGTCTTGTCTCTGATGTAGCTCGCCACCTTCCCGATGTTCGTGTTGTCCAGTGCCGCGTCTATCTCGTCCAGCACGAAGAACGGCGACGGCTGGTAACTACAACGTAACACTCGCTCCAGCATCTTAAACTTAAAAATCAGTACATGTCAGGGATGAAGCAAGAGCAAATGGGGAGCGGGAGAGTGGTCAAACCTCGTCTTAATTCTAAGGTGAAAACATTAAATTTATTAATATGCTTTTGTGTTGAACAATTTTCCATCTTGTTATTGTGAACTTGGTATAAGGTTATAAATGCAGAATTTTAATGGTATGATTATATTCACAAACAATTAGTTGCGGGTTTGTTAGCATCGCAAGGGTTTGAAAACGGCTCAGCATGTCATGGTTAGCAAAAAATTGCCTAAAATAAATTTGTGACAATTTTAACAGGGGGATTGAGCATGACTCGGCCAACAAAGGAACACGAGACAAATACACTGAAATAAGTAATTACATTTTGCTCAAATTCAAGAACTGAAGTTTTAAATATGAATATTTAATGATAAATTTACTTGAATAAGTTGTTTTTAACGTCATCTTTAGTCTTTTAGTTTAAACAAACATGCATTTTAAGGTTATGCAAGCTAATTCTCAGGTCTAATACCCAAGTCTGCATTCACTGTTTTCCTGCCACTTAGTTTTTCTTTGTTGGTCCACTGAAAAACGAATTTTCGAGGGTCCACAGTATTATTTTTTTAAATATACTGTCAAACACTAAAACATTAAAACCCTACTTCCAAAGATAAATGCGTAGAGGGGGGG
>NQII01000523.1:47986-98629 GCA_002778355.1 Clitarchus hookeri | reverse complement strand
GTTAAGCTTTTTCAATAGAAATAACTTACTGTGCACATCTTGTACATGATGTGCAACCAAGAACATTAATAATGAAGAAAATCACAGTGTTGACAGTATTCAGAAATTGGCACATACATTGCATGAATTTTTTGGTACCACTGGATTAGGAGATTATCTAGCATTTTTTGTTAGTTATACGTTGCTGCCTGTGCAGAAAAGTATAAGCGCATTCAAACAATCTTCGGCACTTTAAACTTTGTTTCACTTCCCTATTTACGTGTAAGATAATTTTATTACACTTTCCTGTTTTAGAGCAACGTAAAGTTACTACGTCTATATTTTCCGTTACTAATCCTGTAAACATCGACTCTGCATGAATGCGTAAAAAAAAAATGCAGATTAATGAGAGACATTATCTGTAGATATCAGTTCGCTGTAACAAAATTGTGTCCACTTTCCTAACTACATTGCGCTTCGATACATGTTCATCTGTAGGTCGAATGGTTTCTTTTTAATATTCCGGCAATAAATATAACAAACGACGATGTTGTTTCTGCTGTGGTGATATCAACAACACATGAATACCTGTAATTGATGTCTTGCAGATAAAAACATAATCATACTTCTATTCCATGGGGGACCGCCAAGATATTGATCACAAACAAAAGTTTCATACCACGCAATATTTCACTATAATATAATTAGAGACAAAAATTGCTAATTGTAGAAGCCTACGCAATCAAATACCGCACTGCTGTATTTATTTATCAAGGTGTTAAGTTTTTAAGTGGTACTGAACACAGATATGTGTTATGAGTGGCCATGTTGGAAAAACACTAGCGTGTGTTTTAATACATTTTACCACACTTGTCAATTGAGAAATAAATGAGAGACTTTGTATATTTAAATTAGTGGTACAATAAAACAGATACTGAGGAATCATAATTGGCAATTACTGGCAAATTTAGGTTAATCATAATATGAGAATATTTTTAAAGGTTACTCTACCCTACCTCTCCAACTTATAAAAATATAAACGTAAATAAAACAAATTTACAAAATCGCTACTGAAAATCATGTTATGTACTGTTTTGTATGCATTATACATACCAGGATCGTTGAATTTCCTATATTTATTAACGACAATTTGTATAAATTATTAACCTGTAATAATAGGGACCTTAATTAGTACCTGCAGATTATAGTTCATACGAGTTGTAATTGGTAAAGCCATATCGGTGGATCACTATTTTAAATTATGTTGGGAATGTAGAGAGAAATGCTTGATGAATCAAAGTAAACAGAGGTGAACATGTGAACGTAGCGTTGCAGTGAAGGAAGATGACAGACCTGTGCACGGCGAAGAGGAGCGCGAGGGCAGCGACAGTCTTCTCCCCTCCTGACAGGTTGGACATGGGCTGGAACCGCTTCCCAGGGGCCACGCAGTTGTAGTTGATGCCGTCCAGGTACGGCTCCTCCGGGTTCTCCGGACCAAGGAACGCCTGAGCTGATTGGTTCTTCGCCAGCGACTATCACAACAACATTGCATAGCACAGCATTAATATATACATAGCAGAGACCAGAAAAAATTGCATTTGCGATAAAACAAAAAATAACACAAATTTTAGCATTTTAGTTCATATAAAGCGATTTTTTAAGTTTTACTTAAGCTATTTTAAAAATTTACACAGACCTTGACTTGCAAGTAAACAAATATTAGCGGAATGAGTGTTACAAAATGATGTTTTGTTGCTTTGCCTAAAAATGGCAAAAAAATGCACATCGACAGGCAATTAATGTTTATATCATGTTTTGTCGCACTGTAAACCAAAGGAAAAAAGATCCATAAGATGTTTCATGAGGACAGTTAAAGAAGTATGTTTTACAGCATCTTAACCAAACATAAGACTATGTTTTATTCCAATTTTTATCTTTCAAAAGGGGACAGACGTGTAACCAATGCTTGCCACCATTCAAAACGAACTGAGTTTGATTTCCTAGCACTGTTGGATTTTTGCATGTGGAAATTGTACCGGACATAGTCGCTGGTTGGCGGGTTGTCTCGGAGTTCTCCTGGTTCCCCCAACCTTGCATAACGGTGCTACTCCAAACTCGAGGCTCCGCTGTTACAAACCGCTCAAACTCTCGACTCCACTTCACTTACAAAATTTGGGGGCTGTCTTTTTGCCACATACTTAAAACATTTTGAATTTAATGTTTATGCTTGAATAGTAGCAAGTGATAGCTAAATGTTTTTGACTACACACATGTATTTTACACGATTATGAAACCACTTTACAAAATCCTAAAAACATTAAGACTAAAAGTTTAATAATTAGAAAAATATAACGGTGGACAAAAATAAGTCAGACTTCCTTTAGGTTTTTAGTGTGCGATGTGTAACACACTGTTTCCTGTACATTATTAACTGCAAAAAACTTGGACTATGTCAAGCCTTTATTTTAATGCTGGGGCTTTTCCTAGAGTCCATACAACAGATTTGGAGGTCACTATTTTCAAGGATGTTCTATATTCATGCAATTGGTTGGCAAACCGTGCTACTGCTCTACACTACGACTGGTTCATATTACCGTAACCATGAAGCTTAATGGTTGTGAAACGAAAATAAAGTTCTTTGCCAGTGTAAGTACAGCACTCATCAACAAAATTCTTATTTGCAGCATTTCAAACCATTAAGTGACATTTTAATGGCACCAACAGAAAACACATTTTGTCCCTAATCCCAGCATATACAACCCTCAGTGATAAAAACACCAGCCGGCTATGACGGGAATAAGCCGCTAGGCTACTGACAACGCGGTACTCCCAGCTAGACTCACACAACATAGAGAGACATACAGTCTCTCTTGTTTATCTACAGGAACACACACACCCCCACACAGATATATATATATATATATATATTGTGAGGAAAGCACACCTTGTAAATGTTGTCAATTTCATTGGCGACGTGCTCAAAGCAGTCCATGAACTTGTCGTGCCGATCCTTCTTAACACGTTCAAACGTCAGTTTTGCTTTCCTTGCTGCACGACGCGCTATCTCAAACTCCTCATTCGTCTCTTGTAGTTTCTCACGAGCTAGATCCAACTTCTGCATTGCCTATAGTGGGAAAAATTATAATAAATAAACAGCAAAACTTGTAAAAATGGTGCGCAACTTCAAAATACTGCCACACGTCACCACAACTGGAACTAGCAATCTTCTCACAGGAACCTTTTTCAGACAGTCCTCAGGTTAAATTGTTCATGCTCACTATAAAGGCAGGATTTAAAACCTATCGCACGGCTCTAGCGTATTCGCCGCTGCAGAAACGTAAACAAAGTTGTTCATATATTATGTATATTATGTATAGTTGGATACTGAAATCCGCTACCACTAGAGCCCAAGTTGTAAATACTAGGAATTTGAAACCAGTTGGCCGGCCATTATGTTCGAAGTACTGCATGCACACACCACATCTACGAAGCAACTACGCTTGTGGCTATGCTATCACTCACCAGTAACAAAAATCAACTATTGGAGTGTGGTCTTTAGTTATACATATTTTTTAAATTACCAATGATGGTGGTCCTTTGTTGTGAAGACAATTTTTGTGTTTTAGAGTCGAACAAATTTGATGTATAGATGTACAAACAGCATTGTACATACTAGAGCTTGGAGTGGTTTTAGGGTTACAAAAACATCGGTTTGGTATGTATGTATGTATCTGGTGGGAACTAATACAAAAGTACAAAATCGACAGATACCACAACGATTTTATAGGTACATCACTAATATTGTGTCCAAATAAAATACACTCTAATGAAATTATTTCCAGGGGTCATTGCGTTGGTTCTAGCTTCAATTGATTGGACAAACAGACCTCTGGGCGAAACCATGCAACAGTTAAAAAGTCTTAAAATATCACTTGAATCACACAGTTAACTCCAAACAAATTCTTAAATAAAAATCCAATGCCTATTGGCCCCACTTGACTGTGAAAGGCAGGTGTCGTACGACAAGGCATCATGGCTCTGGCATCAAGCGGCGTTCCTTCCAGGCAAATCAAATATTACAAGTAGCAGGCCTTATGCCCTCTTGTATACATAACACAGTTTCTTAAAAAGTGAAACTCGCTTCTGGGACTGTGCAAACCATCCTATATTAGGATGGAGCAAAGGATTTTGCTGACAAATCATGGCAGAAAAATCTTACGTCCACCTTGATTTAACAATCCTATGAGAAGCATAGTGTCTGACAACTCCATACTATAGCAGTCTATGAAAATGAACTACTTCCAATTAAAATCGAAATAAAATGAAAAATAAGAAAAGTTAAATACAATCATAAAAAAAAATTCAAAAAGGAATAATTACATTACAGAAATTATTACAATACAACTGCAGCTGCGGCCTAGGGCCCAAGTAGAATATATCATTAATGTGAGAGTGTCGTAACAGGCAGAGGTTAGAGAACAGTGAGATTGAACTGCTGGTGATGTTAGACATACCCTCATGTTGGGGGCCTGTATCCTCTGGATGGTGTTCTGCAGGTCATTGATTGCTCGGTTGAGGCGATCGCCCATCTTCTTCACGTCATCCGGCTCGTCCAGCTCCTTCAGGTTATCTGGCAGCTGCGTGTAGTCTATCACGATCCTGCAGGAACAACACAAGCCACGTCACTCCACCACTTTGTGTCACTACGGCTGTTCTCACAACACACAAAGCAGACAGGACGAGACAGCACCTGCTCTCCCTGTCGTAGATCTGCTGGACGCTCAGCGAAGTGTTCTCCAAAGAGGAGTTCTCGGACGCGTCCATGGCCGACGACTCCTGCGCTATGTCTTCCATGTTCCCTCGCTGCATCGGAATGGCTATGTCTTCCATCTGCGCACATCGCAGAGAACATTATGATCAAGTCCAATACACTGTTAGTACAGTTCAGATAGTCTGAAGCGATAGAGATCACCTTGCACTGCTTGAGGATGCTGTGCCGATCTGCCCGCCGCTGCTCTATCTTGGCCTCGAGAGCAGTCTGCTGTTTCTGCACGGCCTGGATGTCCTTGGCTATGCTACCCATCTCTCGACGAGCCTGCTCTCAACCAATACACCACCACACATTTGTATTTAACATATAGTATACAGTAAAACCTCTTTAATACAACCTCAAGTGATCAAAGTATTTGCAGTTTGTAATAACATATGTCTGTGACAATATAAAAAAACCAAAAATTTCATATCAACCATGACTCAGCTTATTATAAAATAATACATGCTTTCATAAACATGACGTCTTTTCACCAGTCCATTTGACATTACATACGTCGTAAAACAAAATAAATATTTTATGTAAAGCCTACAATTTAATATTAAATTCCACATCTTACTCCAAGAGGAAATAACACACCTTTGTATGATTGAGAACTACATGTTAAAGAGATTTCAATTAATGAAACTTCACTGTAAAACAAATCATGTAGTACAAATGACTAATAGGTTTATTATTAGGTATATTCCTTACTTATGACTGCAGAGTAATATAAACACCTTGCCAATGAGGTCCTCCATGGAATCAACATCACTCTTCTTGGTGGCGCGCTCCGACTTGAGAGCATCTACCTCGCGCATGTCCTTCTCTATGTCAGCCATCTGCTTCTGCTCGGCCTGCTTCGCCGCCTCCAGCGCATCCTCGTCGTCCTGCACGGCGCGCTCCCATCGCAGCACGTTGTCTGCACACACAACACCACTACTCGCACACTGTGTACACATTAATATCAAACACTCTACACCACTTCCACTAAAGACTCTAGCACGGATTCCTTGAAACTGCACCAGTTCTGAACATTGCTCGCTCGGCAAAGTAGAAGATATTTCCACACACTTTACTTCGCACTGCAATAACATTACTGAACACAGTTTTAACTAGCGAACACCGCAAGACTTCTCTTGCAACTACACCAGATCCTTTCAGCCCCCATTCAAGACTGCCGGAGTACCGCACCCCGTCGTCGTCGCCCCCCGCCAAGGATTCAACGTACTAGTGGAACTCTCAAACCAGTGGTGCCACCTCAGCCAAGCCAGCAACCCTCCTTGGGCCTCTACCTGCATCACTTGCCCCTTCGCCCCGAGCCTGGGCACCAACTCCAGCAGGAGCCAACCCCAGCTGAAGCAGATCCAGGAGCTACCCCGGGCGACGCCCGTCAGAGGTAAACAAGTTGCAGTTTGCAAGCTGGTAATACGTAAGGTCAATAGGCACACTCCAGACTTTGTACCAAGCTGCTAAACCATGTTCCCAGGTTGTGTACTGACCCGGTTCCAGTGAACAAACCATAAGTCCATCTTGGCAGCCAGCCGTGTCTCTGCCTACCATGACGTCCCCGTCAATCACAGACGTCATACATCACAGTGAATAATTAAGCGAAATATTTTGGACAGATTCTATTGAAGCAATGACGTATGTCCAAAATATTTCGCTTAATCATTCACCTCCATTGCAAGAATCTTTCACACAAACGTGCAAGTAAGAATGACACACATCGCTGCAGGCATTAGTGTCGCATGTACGCAGTAGCCATTTTGAGTAAAATGCTGCGCGTATGCACAATATCTTCGGCCCTCGAAAAAACTAAATTTGTTTACTTTTTATGTTTACCAACTTATCACTATTTGTAAAATACGATCAAACATTTTGTACATGACAATTGCGTGATTTATGTACATATATTTGGATAAATGGAGGTAAACATGCAGTTTTCTTATTGCAGAGCTTTGGGCAAGACTTGTTTACATTTCTTTGTACCGTATAGTTTTGTTACTCGTAGTAATCATTTCAGAGAGATTTCATACGCAATTTAAACGTTTGTGATGGTTTCTCAAGTATACACCATAGTTGAGATATAAAAGATCGCAAGAAATTATTTTGTACACCTCAGTGGTATATATTGGAATTGTTTCATAGATATTTCCTAGAGTTAAAAATCTGTTTAAACGGATGAAAACCGTTAAAACGGCAGGACTGGACTAACTCCTTGGGCTGCTACTGTGAATGCTTGGCTGTTCTGAAAATATATTACATTATATTGTATAACACCGTGAATTTGCAGGATCGGCCACCTGTTTCCACGACTGTTCCAGGCTTTCCCTAATAATGTCAAATTCCCTGACTTCCAAACATTTCCTAGTCCTGTCCTCCGTGGCTAATACACGAGTTAATACATCCCCCTGTTTGGAGTGCTGAAGTGTTCAACTTTCATGATGTACATAACCAGGGGCAATATTTTTTCCCCAAATATTAACTCGACAGTAAATTAAAAGTATATAACAGTAGAGCACCCCCTTTAACGAACTTCACATTAAACATTTAGTTCTAATGGAAGATCACTTCATTTTAACTATCTACTGTCTTTGTCCCAGTAAAAGCCTATGCAGTACAACGGGTGTTCGTTTTACTTTAACACATTTCCGACGTTCTCTCTGCGCACGGTAAGCCAACATTTGTATAAAATTGTATTGCTTACAAAAACATGTTATGGCACAGCTATTCCACAGATGGTAATGTAACTTGAGATGACGAAACGACTGCAAAGAGTTACACAAAATGGTTTCTAGCAGTGAGCATTTGAAGCATGGCAAGTGTGCAAACTACAAATGGTGTTTTTCTCATGTCCAGCACAGAGATTATTACTTAGCAACACACGTGGGACAAAGGTTATGTTGTTTACGAACACTAATGAATTATTGCATCACCAGTACACAGCATACTGCTTCCGTGTGCTATGAACATTTGCAATGCCACACAGGTTATGTTGTTTTTCAATGAAATAAATTAGAAAATAGTATTCTAAAACCATATAAAACACCCATTGAGGATACATGAATATAATTAGAGAATAGTGGTGTTTTTTTATAAGTAAGTGAAGGTATAGTGTATAGTTTGCAACTGTTATGTAACCCAAAATACTTTACATCCCTAGATTTTTTCATGTTGACCATTTGCACTGCAGTAAAAACTAAAACCACATAAAAAATTAAATAAAATTTGAAATTATTAAAACCTCTAAGAAGTGATAAAATTAATAGTATACTGAATGTTCATGGAGAATTTGGCCTGTAAAATGACATTTTCCAAAAATGTATAATTAATAGAAAAACGATAAAGAAAAAAGTTTCAGTGCATACTTATGTTTCTTAAATTCAAATAAAATACTTTATAAACCAATTATGAGTACTGTCGCTGTAAATGTCATCTCATAACCAAACTTAGACTCCTGTTACACAACCATACTAGTGTGAGCCCCATTGCCTTCTAATACCAGCGCAGAACTGCGACACCGGGAACTGGCCCACCAATACATCACCCAAACCAGACAGACAACTGGCTTAAACATAAGATAACCCCTCCATCACATTTCAAATTTCCTGCCTCACACTAGTGTGTCTCCTGGCCGCTAGGTTCGCTGTTTGCCGACCACTGCTCAACGGACTGCAGTGTACAACCACTTGTAACCTGCAGCTACCATGCATACGCGTGGAAAATGAGAAGTCCAACGTTTGTGCGTGTGTCTCCCAGGAGTACCGCCTCGTAAGTACTTGTGTTTTACATTTACTTTTTAAAATGTAATCAGTAACCTAGCAACTTATTCCTACGATGTCATAAAATAGAGTTCACTGCAACTTGTATCAGCTAGTAAATGTACTCACTTCGCGTGTCCCTTGTTTTTTCAAATTCCAACTGATTTAAGATACGGTTGCGTTGATTCTCAAACTCCATCCTTTTCTTCATTCTCTCCTGCTGAGACCTAGACAGACACGTACAACAGTTCAACTAAAGCATGGTAATGCGGTTTCCACTGCAAGCAGACCTGGCCTATAACTGCTGGTACCTTAGTTCGCGCTCCTCGTACTGGCGAATGTTCTCAACCCCAATTTGCGTGCAGAACTTGGCAAACACCTTGTCCTCCACATTGTTCATATTCTCCTTTATCTCCTGGATCTGCTGGTCGCGCCCCCTCATTGTGCGCTCTATCTCTGCTATCGTCGGCTGCAGCAACCCCACAAACACTCAGGCAGTGCAACCGCTCGACAACCCATTCTTAAATGTGACTGCATTATCACATTTCAAAAACAGAAATACAGTAGCAGGAGAAATAAACAAAAATGAGAAGAAAAAAAAAATGTTTACACACTTTAGGCAAGTCAAATTACACAACCATTTCAGAAATATCTCAATTTAAATACATACAAAAGTTATTTCTTAAAAGAAAAAAATCTGATGCGTGAAGTGAATACAGTAAAGAATTTTCCGAACATAATACACATTCTGCGTGAATATTATAATATGGCAAGATATTAGAACACTCACCACAAAATTTTCAGCTTTGGCTTTCAAGGACTCCAGTTCGGCCTCCAACTGTGCTATCTGCTTCAACTGGCCACAGGAACACACACACCATTAGTACGGCCTACAACTGTGCGACATACTTTGCAGACACTTACGCTATCAGAACCCAGTTGTCACTACAGTAGTGTATGTAGCATACACAGTGTACTGTGGACATCAAGCAGGCGTATTTTTAACAGGCTGGCCGCCCAGGTTGGCCAGCCTGTTTTCTCAACTAGGAAACAACAGTCAAGATAGAGTCGTAGCCTTGTTAGACCAGCAGATAGCTCACATCGCATGTTTTTTGCTCTTATCGTTGCTAAACAGTGCAACCTTGTGCTATTTTCATCATTTTGTTCGCAATTTGCGTTGTTGACGCAACAAGTAGTAGCAAATCTAGGGATATCACACTCGATTCCACGATTCCTGAAGAATCATAATTGAGTATTGGAAGTCAAAGAATCAAAGCAAAAAAAAACCAATTACTACAAATACATAACCTATCACCTCTCAAAACAGTTTAAAATTACTTTATTTATGCCAGTAAATGAATCATTCTTGGAAAATTATTTTGTGTGTGAAAATATGAGATGCGGAAATAATCTGAAAATAAAACTGTACTGGCAGTGTTCAAATTTGCCATTTAGTATATTAGTATTTAGTAGCTTCAGTTCGGTCGCGATTTGGTAGTTTCGTTTTTTAACAAGTTTCGTTACATTCTAAAAATTAGGGGTGTGCGGGATCCCGAACTTCTGGAAATGCATAACGATTTTCTTGTCGGGCAGGAAATAATTTTTTCCGGACATCTCCGGGAAAAATTTATGTTCAAGTCTGTACATGTTCCAACTAAAATACAAGTCGGGTTTTGTGCGAGAAGCTTTGTATCGATTCTTCTGCCATTTCACAGATTGTTTCATAAGCTAAAAAATTTTATGTACGACATATATTATGTAGCATTAACACTACGTATTTATTGCAAAAATTAACTTAAACTGGTTGCAACTTGCATTATTAGGAAGTAACTGTGAACAGTGCGCACTGAATTTGTCTTATATGTGAGCGACATCTATAAGTTGCAAGTATCGATTGCTGGCTGATATGGGATGCGAGTTTCGATATATATATAACCTAAACATTCCCGTAAAAATAAGCTTGTACACGATGAATGTTTAATTCGACTCCAAAGGTTTCCCTAACTATTTTACTGAGATTAAACATAGTGGTTTTTAATATGGGTTTGGTTAAAACAATTCCTAACAAACCAGTAAATTGTCTTTGTTTTTGTTCGGAACGTGTCTGTTTTTAATTGTGTGTTGTTCTCACTCGACGCCGGGACGTTGACAAACTCCAAATGCAGAAAATTTGCCATGTGAAAATATAATTTATTTATTTAGCTACTTTTCATTTTGTTATCGATGAAGGAATTAGCTTTGTTAGCATACAGATGCGGTATGTTGCATTCATAACCTGCCAGATGATACTTGGCTGTGATACCAGTTGCACTACGTGATTCAAACCGTGTGTGTTCACGGACATTAAAACTTCCACTGAAAGTTAATTTCAGTAAATTTATGCCAATGTAAACACATTTTACTACCAAAAATGCTATTGTTGCAAAGTTTTTAATAATTTCATGTGTTAGTGAACATTTATCATGTCAAGTGAGGTTTGGAAATATTTTAGAATAAACTATTTGGACAAAACATATGTGTATATATATATATTTATATCTATAAATACATATGTATGTTTTAAATATTATCTCATATGCCTCTTTTGAACTTTTTGGCATTTCATATGAATATGCTCCCACTGTTCGTATTATATTATTTGTTAGTAATAGGCCTACTACTAATGTTGGTCTAGTAACTGTCTGTAACTAAAAGAATCACAATTTTAGGAATCGAGAGCGGTATCGGCATCGAGATCAAGAATCGGGAAAAAGTGGAATCATTACATCCCTAAACAAAACAATTCTCGATTGATGGTGCATATTAATTAACTGTATTAATGATATATATTTTCTTATTCTCCCTTGTATCAAAATATATAATAATCAAAATATGTACACATTATTTTTTAAATGGCTACAGTAGAATCTCTTATTTTTACACTTTCTTGCATTTTACACCTACTTTATTTTGTCCAATTTAATTTTACAAAAAAAAAAAAAAAAAAAAAAAAAATTTTGCTTTCAAATGTTTCTTACTTCTAAACTCAGCAGTTTCTACAGTTAAACACTCAATTAGAAGACTGGTTAGTAGGGTAACAAGTGAACACTCACAGTATTTTCCCTGTCTGTCTTGGAGTATTTAAGTCTGGTTTCAAGGCCACGGATCTGCGAGTCCACCGTGTTCAGCTCAGACTCCTTGCGAGACTTCTTCATGGCATCTCGCAGCTCTTCCGTCAACTTCTCCTACAACACATTTCCGTCCAACACAAACGATTATACGCAACAAAACACAATATTGAGTGTTAAGCTGTTAAATCCATACATGAGAGGTTTCTTTGCAATGATAACCTGAAAAAAAAATCAAATCTACTTGTGACCAGATTTCCACATTTCCTGACAGCTATGTTGTTGGTTGTTGGATGCCTGTTCATCGAAATTAAATATCAATTCTGCAAGAAATTACTCCTCTGATCTTGTCCACATTAGAGGTAACGTACATAAGAACAACCGTCTTTAACTAGCCCGCTCAGGTGTATGTACTTTAATGGTAAATACAAAGATATTCATGGTGGGTATTCTTTCTTGCACACTGCGATGACCTTTCACAACCAAGACCAGAACTGGATGTTCACTTGAAACTGGAAATGAACAACTCCACTTACCGAAATGATACAATGCTACAAACAAGGATGATACAATAGGCTTCCTCTACACTCCCGTGTTAAAACACACAATTCCTCGTGGTTTCACCACTCAAACATTAATAACCAGTTCTCAGTCGTGAGAGAATTTTGCAGGCATTAAATGCCCAAACACAATATTGAAAAGCAATACAAATATCGCAACTCTAAATACTGTGTCTTAACGTTGTACGCCCCCATATGCCTACCTTCGTGGCTTTCAACTGCGACATGTGCTTCTCATCCCAGCGCTTTGCTTTCCGAGCAAGGTCCAGGCTACCTCCGGAGATGATGCCAGATTTCTGGTAGAACGTGCCATCGAGAGCGACTGCCTGTGCACCAAGAACAAACAACGTTCAGAAATGTCAACAGACCATATTTACACACAAATACTATAGAAAACTTTTGAAATAAGATATTTCTGTAAAAAAAAACTTATAAACTCAAAATGTTCCCACAATAGTTACCAATTAATTGTGCCATGTATCTGACAGGGCGTGTATCAGGTTTTTCTAGGAAAAGACTTTCATACTTCACCAAACGACAATGGACCTCAGTATGTCACGACAGTTGACACCCGAGCTACTTGTTTCCAGCTTACATGTGAGAGAGGTAGTAACTACTGCTCCCTTCCCCACAATTCACTACAGCCTTATATAAACATATGAGAGTCCACCTCCTTCCTGCGGGAAGCATGTGTGACCAAGCACATCACTCGCATACAAACTGCAATTGTTCTGCAACCCCCTCTGACAGATCCACGAGGAAACCCGCTGGCCAGCACTATCATTAGGGACAATTCCCATGTGCGAAAATTCAGGATCGACCCTGCCGGAAATCGAATCAGGTTTGGCTAGGTGGGAGGAAATGGTGTGACCACTATACCACCGCTGCCCTCTCTATTGATGATTGTCCAATCAAACAACCCACCTCAAATTGAGGTGACAATCACCCTGCACTTTGCTACAGAGCTGAAAATAAACAATAGCCACAGTAAACTACTGAATCAAAGTTAGAGAACTGTTTTAGATAACCATGCATATAATAACTAACCGTAACGATGGTGGGCTCCAAAACACACGAGTATCAGCTCAGCAGTACGAAATTAAGTTCAGTCAAGGATTCTGGATTGAATTCCAACAAATCACAATGAGCAAAGCAACGACTTACATCGTATCGATTCTTGTCCATTTCATAGGCAACCTTCATGGCATCCTCCGGGGTCTCGCACACCAGTGCGTTGTTGGTGGCAAACAGCACAGCGCGTTTTATCTCCATGGGCGAGTAGTGCAGAACGTCAAACAGAAGCTTCACGTTCTTCGGCTCCTTAATGTTCCTGCAGACAGTCACGTCACAACCCATGGTCCACATGTACAATGCAACCTGGAATCAAGCTACTGTACACACAATGCCAGGCAGAAAATACCCACCAAGCATTGTATTCATCTGAATATTAAACAATGATGTTACAATTTTCGTTTCACAAAAATTAAGTGTCATTTCTTTGTGCATACTAAAAATGTATACAGTTAATAATAAATGTGCATTTTACAGCAAATAAATTAAACTCAGCAAAAGTTGCCATGTAACTTACATAATTTAAATTTGTTTCTTTTTTTTGAAAGTGGAAACATATATTTAAGTACCAAAATAAGTGGACATGCAAACAGTTACTAATACAGAAGAACTGCACTTTACATTGTACCAGACTGTACTGACTTTTTAATTTCCTGCATCTGTATACAATGGCGCATCTTGTGACCGCTAATGCTGCCAGCCAGTTTGGTTTTAGGGCGCCGCTGCGAAACTAATAGCTTTGATTGCAGACTTGTTACAGCAGTTATTTTCAGCCACATTCAAAACAAAAAAAAACTTAATAATTTGCGGGTAAATTAATTTTTTCCTCCACAGTTACGAGAAAATAAGGCAGCTGTCTGTCTTATTGTGCTTCACCCATGTTACGTTATATATGATGTATAGTGAAACATCTTTAATACAAAAATACAAGGGACCTGAATTTTTACAGTTTATATTTATAAGGGTGGAATTAAGAGGTATCTGCGATAATTATGAAAAATGACAAAAATAATAATGTTGAGACTGTGATTTAGCATACTGAAAGATAAGACATTCTCAATATCAGCATTACATCTTACCAGTGGACTTGACATTAGAATGTAATGCAAAATAACAAATACTTTTATTAAGCATGCAAATTATCATTGAATTCCCTATCTCATTTCAGCAGCGTAACTTTGTATTAAAGAGGTCTTCCCCCACTGTATACGTAAGCAGTTCCGGACAGGTTGATGTGCGTACCTGAGCCTCTCCTTGAGGGGCTTGGCCTGTATGTAGTCGAGTGGCAGGAAGGTCTCCGGCTCCAACATCTGCTCCTTGAGGTACTGTATGCACTGGCGAGCTGTCTTCTCCGTGTCCACCACTATGGCCTCCATGTACTTTCCTAGAACCTTCGTGATCGCTACGTTGTACCTCTTGTGGATCGGCTGGCACATGTTGATCATGCGGTCAAACTGCGGCACAAACACACCTACCTCCACTTCCACACTTAGTCATTATGCACTCCAACGTTGAGCCAGGTCCGACCATTTTTACTTGGCGAGACCTATACCAAGTACACAAAGATAATTACCGTTGTACGAATATTTGGTATACAGTACCTAAATGATAATGAAAAATCTGAGCTTTCATTTTCGAGTTCAGTAAGAAAACTAGTTGCTGGAGGTCAAAATTAAACAAAAATTTTAGACTTCAATTAATGTCCAAGTGCTTATCAAAAGTTTATTTAGTTAATTAACATTGACATACGTGTATGTGTATCAATTTGTTTGTCAACTATAATATTACTTAAGTATCTGTTAACCATTTTTGACTGAGTTCGGCAGCACGACGTCCAACTGAACGGAATGCAAAACAACACCGAGTTTCACTTGAAACGCCAGAGTTTGCCATTGTGCAATATGCCGATGCACACAATAGACAAAAAAAAACAGTTGGTGGCAGTAAAAAATAACCACACGCACACAAAGTTAACCCAATAAGCCCTGACACATAACCCAACAGTATCTATGCAAAAATTAACGTAATTCTTCTATATACAATTTTGTTTACGTTTCAAAAGACACACAAAACCCAAGAACTGACGCAAATTAAGGACTGGGTAGACTAACAACTTAATGTCACATAAGTCTGTGCGGATGTAAAATTCTCACTTTTTGATTTATCATCACTGTAAACTTAACTTATATTTCACACAAAAATGATGTTCGGAATAACAAATAACATTTATAATATTTCATGTCAAAGTTTAAACTGCTGTGTACTCAAAACTATACTTCTGTAGTAAAGTTGTTAGTAGACCCACGTCCTCAACTACAAGTTACCAACCACGCCAGGGTAAAGCCTCTTGAAGTTCTCGACAATCTCCTGCTTCTTCTTGCGGCGGGAATCCTCGTGCTTGTCGACACGGGCGTCTCCCAGCTGCTCAACCACGGTCTCCAGCTCCTTCTGGAGCTCCTGGACGCGCTCCTTGGACGTGCCCACGTCCGACTGCAGCTCCTCGCGCAGGCGTCGCTGATCCTCCAGGGCCCCCTCGCTCGTCCTGCCGCACACAACTCCCAGCATGCTCCCTGTTCCATACTACACACACACCCTGTCTCCCTCTAATGTGCAGAATTAAGATGCTGCAAACTACAGTGAAACCTTGTGTACAAAAAACTGAAAAATGTATGCTTTTTAACAAGGAAATTTTCTTAAAAGGAAAAACTATACATTAATAATAAACCACTTTTAAATTATTAAAGCCTATAAGGCAAGAAAACTCTCTCATCTAGCCTCGCCACAGCCGTGGCCCCCTCCCCTAAGAAGAGCTGTTACGCAGCACACACTACAGCAGGCACAAAGTTGAATTATGCTGAGAAATGTGGTACACAACCTTATAGATTTAATATTTCTTATTTGATAAGTTTAAAACATTAATTGTTTAAGTTGGCTTGATCTAAGATCAAAAATATATTAGTAAAGTATTTTTGAGTGCTACTTTAATTTTCCGATTTTGAAGAAATTATGTGAAATTAATATGCCTATTGTTTTGAATGTTTACTTAAAGCATCAAATAGTACATCGTGTGACACTGACTTAAACACAGACTTCCAAAATACTTAGTAGAAGTCTTTCAGTTTATTACTCATACGTCCATTGTGTTGGTATCGGAAATAGGCTGTATCAGCAGGGAAGTATCTTCTCGCACCAGTATCGGCTCAGCACTAACCTACAGACCATCACGCTGCCCGAGAGCACACTGACAGGCTGTCTCGCGCCAGTCTAGTTGCAGAACGTCGCGCAGCCAGACAGCCACCTGACATTGCGTCTACCTTAGCAGAATGTCACTTTGCCCGAGAGTCAACCGACTTCAAGTCGTCACTGCCATTCGCAACCTTGTCGAGAGTTCCTCCCTGGTCTCACCTTCCAACTGCCATTCCCACTTAGGGTAAGATCCAAAGCTACAATTTGCACGAACATTAAGCAGTGACACTACATTTTTATGGCATTCTGACAAAGATAAAATTATAATGCACGTATGTGTTGGGACAAATGTATGCATGTACTGTTATAAATGGTTATTAGATTGTTTTTGTATTACCATCAGCTTAACAACATTGTGCCGACTAGCGCTGCCTTGCCATTTCTTGCGCTCATTTTGTGAACCTATTCAGCACGATGCAAACAGTTTGGCAATTTTCATGCCCAAAATATATTACTCAGAGTTGAAATGAGAACCTGAAACTTGTAGTTTAGCACAAAATATTTTTTTAATGCTTTTTGCGAGTACATACAATTACAAAATATCCAACACAAGTTTTAGAATTACGAGATTTAACTGACTTGATGTGCTCCGTCAGCTTCTCGATCCTCTTTTGTGCCTCCTCCTTCTCGTGCCCCTTCTGACGCAGGCGGTTCTCTATCTCCGTCTTCTTGCGGAACTCGTTGTCGAGGCGGTCCTGGTCTGCCTTCTGCTCACGGTTCACGCTGTCCAGCTGCTGCAGGTACATTGCAGAGCGCTTGGCCGCTTCCTCTTTCAAGCGGTGGTACTCTTGAACCTGCTTAAGTCCGAGACACAACCAATGCCTCTTTTATTAATACATTACCACTTGATTGGTCTGCTCACGCCGGCACGGACTATCCTTGCCAACACTACCTTACCCACTACATCAAATACCTGACACGCATGCATCGTGCCTGAAAAATACTGTCAAGAAGCTTAAGGTTGTCACATTTATCAATTAAAAAATCACCTGACAGTTTTCAAACTCTCTGACATTCCCTTCTTTTCAGTGTTTCTCAGACAAGTGGCAAGCATGTACAGGACAAAGTACAAGTTCTACAATCAGTTCTGATCACAAAAAAGAGACCCTTAAGAAGCAAATTCAATGTAAGTTGAAACACACATAATTTTTTAAGAAATTAAAATTAGCTACAGAATGCTTTCATGCTGAATTCTCTGTACTCTCAAACTTTTAAAGCATGCTTCATAACAGACTCTGTGCTAATATACTTTAACATGCCAGAGCCCAGGCACGATCTATGGCTACTTCGCAACAAATACAAGTGAACAAAACAGCACAGAAAAATTGACAATCTAAAACTATATTAGAACATTTTGACAAACCAAACTACAGCTGTGAACTAGGAAAACTGAACAGCAGATAGACTCAATCGTACTTTAAATTAGATATATCCCAGCAAATACATAAACGTGAGAAAGATGCATAATCCACTTTAAATTTTAAACTTTTCTCAACCACAAAGTAGCGAGATCACATTATTTCATCTAGGGACATGTTCAATAATTACTGTGTCAGATTTCAAACGTGAACCACAAAATTTACTTTGAATCCAAATAGCAAATGTTAACAATTTTCAACGTAAACACAAAAGAGACTACTAATGTCCAACATCATGTAAGAGTGCCACGTTAAAATTGGCAAGTCAATATTGAAAAACACCAAAAACATTTAACCAGTTTAATCATTTAATAAATATTAATGTATTACCCATCAGGATAACATTTATCATTTACAAAACACAAACTTTATATACTTCCAAAAATTAAACATGTTCATCTTGAGATATTACTAATCAGGACCTCCTAAATCTTCTTTACTTTATAGCCTGAGTAATCGGATTAAAGGAAAGAAGCAACAGATTGGGAAAAAAGACTTCACAGCATGATGGCCAGAGTTGCATTAAATAAAGAAATCCCCCCACCATACCCTATTAGCCATTCTTATAATCTCCCCTTACCCGCCTTGCCAACCTACTTCCATCACTTCCCATCGTCACTCAACCCTCCCCTATAATCCATTCACTGTTATTTCCAACTTAAGCCCTTCTTCCAGGATATGCCTCCGCCCCGTGCAAACAAAGCTTAACTAAATATAGAAAATCACTCCAGGGGCAGCGCACCACATTCGTGTGCACTCGTGTAAATAATATTTTACATAAGAACTATTTCATACCAGGCATTACCAACACACCTATTTCTCCCTATTTTTATTCATATTAAAAATAAAACATTTTAATTTATTGGTTAAATATATGCAAATATTAAATTTAACCAAAAATAAGATATTTTTACGTAAACAGAAGTATAAAATGATGATATAGGACATACTGTATTTACCCACGTACGACCTGCGCCTTAATTTTCAGATTATATTGCTGAGAAAAAATATCTTTCTAAAGAAAAATACACCCACCCAGAGTACTATATTTGTTATACAACTGTGACCCAAACTTATCTTCAAAAACGTAAAATATTAGGCAGCAGCATCATTTCTAAAAGCCTAACTGGCAAAGGCATGAACACAGGTAGTTGACGAGCGGGACAGTGCGCGTTACTCGGCAACGTGGCAGTTAAAAGCCACACGGCGACCTTGGCCAGACGGCCCGAGGCCAGTCGATCAGCTGAGAGCAGGCGGAGAAGGGGAAGTGGGGGGAGGATTACACCTCCATGCCGCTACATATTGCAGACACCTTGCTTGAGTGACCAATGTCAGTCTTTTAAATAATTAATTATATTTCACTGCAAATAAACTTGTAATTTTGAGACACAATTGAATAAATATGGCAATTAAAATTTATTTATTCGCTGTCTGTAATAATTATTCATTCAAAACCACATCCTCTGATTTTCTCTGTCGCGAGTTACAATGCACTCGGGTTCCCTGCTTACCCATTATTAGACAACCAAATGTGTCAAATAGGACCTTAACATTTAAAAGTTTATTCAAAAGATGCATGTATAATGAAATAAATTAATATAAATCATCCGATTTTCCCCAGGAAGTTACTGCAAATGAACTTTACGCTTGGTAATACACGTCGCTCGATGTTCAAACTAATTTTCGTGACAACAGGAGGTCAAGTATATGTGTCTGGGCATAACATTTTATTTGTGAAGAAGCTCTCCATTGTGTTAAATTAATATTAAGTTTTAAAATCATGTTGATTTTAAACCAGATAAAATGAAACGCCAACCTTATGGGAAAAAACTACCTTTAATCACAAAATAAAAAATCTTTGCAAATAATTAATTGTTAAAATGTATTGCGTTACATCTTCAGGTAAAATCATTTGCTTTGAAATACAAGTGATGATAGGTGCAATTGTTTAGAGCAATGGATAATATTGATAAAATTTTTCATTCGCCAGGCGCACTTTATTTTCTCTGCAGCAGGCGCGTGAAGGCAAGCGCGTGCGGCCGAGAGAGAGGGAAAGGAAGAGAGAGTGAGAAATATGGAGAAAGAGAGAGAGAAAAAGAGAAAGAAAGAGAGAGAGAGAAAGAGAACATGCCTTTTTGATTGCTAGAAAACTGCTTACCCTCTCAAATGTATGTAAGAAGGAAGAAGTGCAGCTGAGAGACAGAAAGAGGGGTGAGCGAAAGACAGGTCAGAGAGAGGATACTAGGTTGCCACACTGGTTGCTAGGTAACCACTTCCCCTCTAGTCTGGCATGTAAGGGGAGGTAGCACCATGCCTCAATCGTGTTGGGAAGACAGACAACGAGAAGACAGACGTGCCGCAGAGCAGTGATAAACGGTGTGACGAATTTCACATAGAGTTACTACATGTTTGCATAAACATCCTGCTTAAAAACGATTGTTACGGGAAATCTTCAGTGGCGGGACCCGAAACAGCAACAGTCAATAAACGATACAAGCGGTTAGCTTTATCATTATTTATATAGGAGTTTTGCAGAGAAAACTAAAAATAACCGTGAATATGGTTTATTGATACATGTGTTTTTGGTACGAGACTGTATTTGTCGTTAAGCAGCATCGTTAAGCCAACATGACTCTGATTACCGGTAGCCACATAGGGAAATTTTTTTTTATAAACTTTTATTAGAAAATTATTACACTGAGAATGGTTAAGTGCTGAATGTTTGCATCTTCAGGAGTGTAATAAACAAATAGTGTATACAGGCATCATGTGAGCAAACGGTTGTCTGCAAGCGCACGCCGGCATATACCACCATGCAAAACCGACTCTCGTACCACCTGTATGCAAAAATATCTACATCTGACCATGTTACCACCCCCACCCTGTTTACGAGAGCCTAATTTTTGGGAAAAAAAAAATTGTGGGTCGTACGTGGATAAATACTGTGTTTAGAAAAGAACCAAAAACCTCATACTTGAAATCATTTTACAAAGGTTTGATAAAAAAAGTTTGAAGAAACAGCCAATAAGACGATAACCACACCTCCCCTCATAGTCCAACACTCTCATCATCCCAGACTTCCCATCTTCGCCCACCCAACCCCTTCCTCTCTGTCACCACTCACTTCTTCCTCGCCCACCCCACCCATACCCTCAATGGATCCTGGGGACCCTCACCCTAACCTCATCCACAACCTTTCCCATACCACCACCCTTTCTCTACCCCTCTTCAACCCGCCGTTCCATTCCCCAACCCCTCTTCACCAGCCGTTCCCCTTCCACATCCCCTCTTCACCTGCCTCTCCTTTCCCTTAACCAATCTTTACCCACTCCTGCCTTCATCTAACCTCTTTTCACCAATCCCTTCCTTCCCCCAATGCCTATTCGCCAGCTTCACCCTTCCCCCAACCACTCTAGCTACGCCCCGTCCCTTCCCTAACCACTCTTCACTCTCCCCTCCCTTCCGTAACCACTTTTCACCAACCCCATCCTTCCCCTAACTACTATTCACCCACCCCTCCCTTCCCCCACCCACTCTTCATCTACCACCTCCCTTCATCAAAACCCTCTATCCCTCTCATATCACCAAACCCTTTCTTCCTTACTCCCCTTATTGCCTATTAATTTCCCTTTTTTACCCTCCATGAGTCTCTCTTCCCTACCATATACCTCTTTCCTTCTCTCCTCTGTTATGTCTGCACCCCTCCATTCCTTTTCCTGTCTTTTGTTTTATAGCTTGGTCTGCACTAGTTTTTTCAAGTTTGTGGGTGATATAAGCAAATTACGTAAACATGATATAAAAAAGATACATAATGGTTTTGATTACACCTCCTTCCAGGTGCTAGCCTAGAAATTTTGTAACATCATATCTTAAGCTCATGATGGTATGAAGTAGTTTCAATGTGAAGGAAATACAGTTACATCCTTTCAAGGCTACACATGTCGGCTGACGAGAAAAAAGAAGTGGCAGAGTCAATCACTGTGCTAGCTAACCTGAACATCCTCGAGGTGCACATCGCGGCCCTGGCTCTGGGACTCTCCTGCGACCATCTCCTCGTACTCTCTCTTCTTCTGGTCGACCTCGGCCAGCTCGTCCTCCAGCTCGCGGATGTCCTGCTCGTGGGCCGTGTCCGCCTTCTTGGCCTGTGCCAGCGACTTGCGTGCTGACTCCAGCTTCTTCTGGATGTGCGTCACACGCTCCTTCGACTTTATGAACATCGGCCTCTTCTTGTTCATCTCCACCTCCTACAACACCCACCCCTAGTCATGCTTCCAATTCCCAACTAGCATCAGCAAATACATTTTACAATAACAATCTGACTTTTAAGATCTTTTATCTGTTTCAAAACAAGACAAAAAAATGGTTGTCTTGGCTTACGTATTAAAGCTGCTTATTCGGTTCTCTAATATGGTGTTTTGCCATACTTTGCAGTGGGCATTTATGTGGTAAGCATCGGAGTGCCTTGCCTATGATTGGCTGTCTTAGGTGGCCAATGAGAGAAACGGAACCTCCCGATTGGCTCCTGTACTGTCGACCTCTCCTGATTGGATGGAATCATGACCAATCATGATCAGGTGCATTTTACATTGTGGTTTGGCACGTCTTTCTCCTACAATTACAGAAAGGTGGATCGCAAGTTTTACTCAATTTGTAACCATCATCTCTGTTGATATTTTATGAATGTTTCATTACTTATATAGATTATCGCACTGTAATTACTGATGTGGACTCCCAGTCTAGTTTGAAGGAACCTGAAGATGCCTCCTGCAAGGCAGAGCAAAACGTAAACCAACAAGATGCGGCTCCAGCCCGTAAAGCAAAAATATCATCTTGACAACGGCTGTGAAAGCCTGCAGTCTTATATCAAAACAGAGAAAATCTGTAATTTCCATTGCCTCAAAAAGTAGTGTAATACAGAGAAACCTCCTGAATGCAAACTTAAAGGTGCCATAATTTTGGCACTTTGTAGTAATTAGATTCCTACCAACCAAACTAAAAATTAACAAAAACATTTGATGGCTAACAGATTAGTACAAATTATAGCAGCTAATATGCAACAGGTTGTTACATGGGCACACAGGATATTCACTTTAGTGGAGCATACAAACCTTCGTTGCCCCTACTTTATTTCATCTCCCTATTTTTGTGTAACTTAATTTTATTTCACTTTCCTGTTCCTGAGCAATGTAAAATTGTTATGTTTATACTTATGAAGTCTGTAAACACCAACTCCCTGCAAGTGCTAACAGAAAACTCTCAGATTAACGAGTGACTTCAGAAGATACCAGTTCCCAGAAATAATTCTACATTATCTAAATCAACTGTGAATATGCGACTGACCAATGGAGCTCTCCCATATCCACTTTTCTTAAAATGCTGCATTATGAAACACATTCATGTGTAGGTGAATGGTTTTGTTTACTTTTTGGCAATGAATATTATGAACGAGTACACTGTTTCTGCCAGTGAATTTGTATTAACCAATGATTCACATTAGAGCCACACCCAAAATTTTAAGGGAAATTTTTTTGTATAAAATGTCTAAACATTGGGCTTGAAATTGTGTATTTTTTAAATTAATTTGTGTAACACATGTTTTGTATATATGTTTCGAAGGCAATTTTTTTTATATTGAAAAACGCTTTACACTAAAGCTTGGCCTGATGGCTTGACTTGACTCGTCTTGAGTAAAAATTAAGGCTCGCCCATCTCTTGTTACTATGAAGTCACATTTGCATACAAGCCTAACTACCGTGAAACATGAGAGAAGTGCAAGACGTACCATCTCGCGGAGGTCATGCTCAACCTTGGCGAGGTCGCGGCTCAGCTTGCCGCACTCCTTCTTCTTCTCCTTGAGCTGCTCTTCTGCCTTCTCTCGCTTCTTCTCCACCTTCTTGACCTCGTGCTGCTTCTTCTCCAACTCCCTCTCCAGCCGCTCTATGTCCTTCTCGTTGTGGTAGAGGCGGAACAGCTGCAGCTCCACCTGCTTGTCGGCCTGCAAGCAGTCCCGTTGTGCCTCAAGTCGCTACTCCGCTAAACTATGCTCCTGTCCTCTGCCTAATTCCACAGCCACGTGTACACATTAAGAAAATATCTCTCCAATATCTTGGCTCGTCATGTCACAACTAAGAACAATGACACAGTAGATATCAGTTTCTCACTATCCCCCACTACTTCTCTGGCTCGGGTAATGTTGTCCCTGCATTCAGGGAAACACCAGAGGGAAGTGGAGTGGAGGGATTTGGGTGCTATTAACATCGAGGTCTTGAGAGCTGACAAGGGTGAAGTATGGCAGGGCTGAAGTTTTTACAGATTTTATCCATTTTGACGGGTTTTTATATCAAATGGGTCGAATAACCAAAAATGTTGATTCCGGTTCCGGTGCCGATTCTACAATTTAAATATCGGTTCTAGTATTCGGTTCTATGTATTTTGAATACTTGCCTTTTGCTTGCAACTTTATTAAACCAAGGCAAGTAAAATTCATTAAATGTTTTATTTAACCGTTATATGGAAGAATTGAACAATAACAAAGTGTGAAGACAAGTTTACGCACCCCTGAAATTGTTTCCTTTATGTTGGGTAAAAAGGGCGTGCTATACATGAGTAAATACCATAGTTATTTTTGTAACAACAGAGTTTTGCCATTGCCGTGTAGAACCAAGAACCGAGTAATTGTTGTTAACCTAAAACCGGTTCCGAGTCAAACCTCAAGAACCGGTATAAATTGGAACCGAAGAACCGAACCGACCCATCCCTAGTTTTTATATCAAACGGATATACGGATTTAAAGGTAAAATAAAGGATTTTTTTTTCTTCAAACTATTGCAGACACCTTATTTACAAACGAAAGACTAGAGTAATAGATCCCGTATGCAATATGGACGCCAGCATTGGAATTTCCAACATACAATACACACCCAAGTTGTAATAATTTGAACTACACTACAATCGAGATCTGTCAACTTTGAGCAGTTGGTAACATGCATACAGAAAAACAAACAAAAATAGGAAAGATTCTAATGTTGATTTTTGTAAGTTACTTATTTAAAAATGTTTTGTTTTATATGGCAATACGAGTAAAATATTTGCCTCCACGCAGAGAGAAAAAAAAATTAATTAATCAAGCAAATGTGTATTTCAAGTTCTGCTTAAATAAAATGTACGCAATGTGCATCCTCACGTGCGGCATCATGTATGTCGAGCATCGATTAGTTGACTAGTTTCAATATATGTCGTACGTACGTAACGTAAAAACAATACGCTCGCAAAAGAAATACACGTTGCAAGAATGCAGCTACTAATATTTATTCTCATTATTTGAGTCAGAGTGTTCTGCCATTTACGTGATATCTAATTCTGGTAATTTAAAAATATGGTTTGGCTATAAATGATTTGTAACACCAGAAAAATGGCTTATTTTTTGTACGGAATGTGTGTTCATTCTCCCAAGTTGTGTTTCGTTGTCACCGCGAGATTTTAAAATTCCAAAAGGTGAAGAAAGTTTGCACGGCACAAGAAAAAAATCACTCTTTGCTACTTTTGTTGCATAAAATATCTATAAATATGTTTATGAGAAAACTTGCTGTGTTAGTGTGATAAGGTTATGATTAAACCACGTGATTTTGAAGTAAACACATTTGCAATTCGTGGAAAGTAGATGCTAATAATTCCACGGAAGTATTTCCATGAACAAAACAATTGTACTGCAGAAGACCCTGCAAGTATTGTGTGACTGTAAACAAAACAGTGAGCCTAGTGAAGTGCAAACATTAGGAACTTCAGTGACTTCACAAGCAGGTCTTATGACAACCTGTGTTTTAGCATCTTATGTTGCAGTTTTAAAAATAAATTTGGTGAATTGAATTCTGATTTTATTTGGAGCGCTTACACAAAATTTGCAATTTTAGTTTGAAACAAAACATAGGCCTAGTCCGCAAGATATTTTGTAACACAAGTTTTATTTAGCAGTACTTTTGTCCCAAAACCAAAAAAATACAGGACCATTGTATGAAATTATTGGTTGTTAACCGCATCCCCATTCACAAAAGAAATACATTCTACTCACAAGTTAATGCTTAATATAATTTTCCATATACAATGTTCTGGCCTAGATTGTAAATAATAGGAAATTCTCTTACTTTCCTACTTGCGGTGGTGTTTGTTTGCTGGTTTTATTGTAACAAAGTGAACTATAGTAAGCATGCTCATAATGTTCAATATTTTATATGCACAAATATATCACAATTTATTTTAACGGACATAAGCATTTTAGTTTTAAGGAATTTTGGGAGCTGGATCAAGGATTTTTGTTCGAAGGTTGGTGGCAGCCCTGAAGTAAGGTGAGTATGGAGCAGCGCCGAAATGCAAGGGCGGGATAAACGGGAGATGCCAGAGAAAACCAACCATCCAGCTCGATTCCTACGTGCAGGGAGCGAACCCACCGGGAGCCTAACCAGGTTCGCCTACGTAGAAGGTGAATAATCTGACCACTACACCACTGTGGCACCACAACACCCGAGATGAAGTAATTGGAACTGCTTATTTCCCACTGATGAGTGAAAGTTTTACTGTAATATAACAGCTCCATAAATATTGAATTGAAAAAATTATTAGAATCCACTGGTTTTAGTTTCAAATACCTGCAAACTAACAATAATATGCAAAGCATTTTACTCTTTGTAGTTTTAATGTAGCTGGTATAAATTACGTTAACTGTTGTGTTGTCAGTAAAATAAGGCAAGTGGTAAAGTACAAAAACCAAGTAGGAGAAACGTATGCATACACACCAGGTCTTCTTTCAATCTCTGATATTTTTCTGCTTCTTCTTTCTCCAGTTTAGCCTCCTTCCTCTCTGCTGCTATGCCCTTCTTCTTCTGATAAGTGAACTGTGTCTCTTCTTCTGCTTTAAGCATTTCTGTCCGCAGGCGCTCATACTCGTCTTTCAAGGCACCAGACCTGACAAACACCCCATTTGACAACAGACAATTCCCTGAGACAAGTATCAGTCCAGTTATTGCTAACGAGAACATTTACTCCATAATGTGGTGCAACCAACACACAGTTGCCTGTGTGTTGGTATACTTCTTTATTTAACTTATTTTGTTCATTTATTTACTGTTTTAACTTCTGACTGGTCCTACATAGTTAATTGAATATGACATAAGGCTAGAACACCCACCCATTTCTTGCAACATTAATCTCTACAGTCTTTAATGCTAATGATTTACTTTTGACACTTTTATTCAATCAACATCAAATTATGCTCAAGTGCATCTCTGCTATGAAGAGCGAAAGCCAGATTTTGACATGCAGATCAACGTAATTTCTTGCACAGAAATAGTTGGAGGGCTGAAAGGTGATATTGGCTACTTTAAATCGCGAGAAAATATCTAATATGTATAGAGTATAAAAGATTAACACTAAGTAAAATTCAACTTTATTAAAAAATAATTTTGTAGTCCACGCGAGCGGACCCGCGGGCACAGTTAGTGTATATGTGTGTGTCTATATATATATATATGTGTGTATGTATATATATATATATATATGTGTGTGTGTGTGTATATGTAAATATGTGTGTGTGTGTTGGATATATAGTTAGCTGTATAGTCTGGAAGGAATATAGTTATAAGTTAGTGTGTGATTTACACTAGATCTGAACTATTGCAGTGTGTGTGAGAGAGTATTTGACAGACACCGGCACCTTTCTCCTTGCAATCTGAAAACCAGTTTGTGTGCGCATCGCCTTCGAGAATAAGTACATAGGAAGAAACTTACCAATTCCAATACAATTTTAACCATCAAAATGTAAGTCAAACAGAGGACATGAAAAAGATATACCCTTGATAATTTAAAACAGAAAATTCACTCAGAAATGGCACAGGACACAAGAGACTTCAACTTTTTGTATGAAGGCAACCAATGAAATGAGCTAACTACAGACAACAGTACATTAATGTAAAACATTTTAATAACACTTTTAAATAAACTATAAGCTCTCTTTTGTGAACCCTATTAAATTTCACATTACATGACAAAATAATTGATACTGTTGGTTTGAGGAAGGTTTATCAGTCTCAGATTAATAAGCAGGGAATCATTACACCTCGGTTAGCGTGCATGATATAATTGCGAAATCTCAGACATCTGGAATGTTCTTAATAGGCAAAAAAAAAAAAACAATAAATGTATTAATAATAAGTTTCAGAAAATAATTAACTGTTGTTAAGAACCAGAAAATTCATTGATGGATGACGACACAATAGTAACGTAAGCCTTAGGAAATACTCATCCTTCTGAAGTGGAGTCTGCAGCGTCAGTAGAATATAAATAAAATACTCTAAATCTAAAAATCAGGGGTTTCAGAACTCTTGCTTGTCCACTCACATTTACAGAACTTTGACGCGTCTCTCTACACCTCTCCTAGGCATACACTGGGTAGTCGTGGCAAAATTTAACAGAAAAATCACCAGACAAAAATTACGATGGACCACCTCCCATCATGTCTGGTTTAAGAGTCTCCGGGGTTCACACAAAAAGACAATGACCCGGAAAATAATCTAACATAACGTCATTTCCTGTTACCGCAAACTTACGTCAGAAATATCAACAGTTAATTTCTCTGAAATGCAAATAAACTTGCATACGTTTTTAAATAGGCTGCTGCAAAGAGAAAATGTGATTACACGTCCTCTACCACTAAATATAACTACTCTCTGTAGTAACATTTAAACACATAATAAAATAAAATTATAAATAAATATAAGAGAGGTTGTTCCAAATATACAATTCTAACTTAAAACTAAATGAAAAATAATGAAACAAAACAAATGTGATAAAATTAAAATACTGACTCAGTCCAGATGTAAACATGTGGGAGGATACTGTCTCACCATGCACATGTGTGTGTGCGTGTCTGTGTTGCACACTAATTTATGTTGCCTCCTAAATTTTTAATACTTAATTGCATTTCCCCTCCTAGGTTAGCAGGTTTTTCGAATCGCACAATTCTCCGAAATCGACAAGGTTAACAGAATGTTTGGTGGGTAGTTACTTTAAGCTTACGACCTCAGTACTGAAAACTGCTAGCACCCTTTGGGGCAATTTTTAGTGTCCTGACATTCGGTTTTAGGAACGAGACCACTTCTTACATTAATTCTAGCCTCACTTACGCACTCACCCACTAATTTCCTCAAACAGAGCAGTTCTTTCCTTCGGATTCTTCATCGCGATAGACTCAACTGCTCCTTGGAACACAAGAAAATTCTTTGCTTTTGCGTTGATCCCTAGTTTCTCCAGTTCCGCGAGGTACACCTGGCTGGACACCGGCTGCAAACAACAAATTGACAACACTGCATAGTGCACAGGGGCGTTGGGAAGGGGAGGTAAGGCGGGAATTTGCCCCTCCCCCAGTTTCACTACGAGGGCATAAAAGACTTTCATGTTTTATGTATACAATGAAAACCCCCTTTTCGCCCTGCTAAATGCAGGAAAGTGCAAAAAGAGGGAAATTTAGGCTGTACATACACTACATAAGACCAAAGAAAGTAGGTGTAAAATACTGAGAAGTGTAAAGAGTGGCAATTGTATTTAATAAAGTCACTAAATAATGTTATAGCTACAGCATTTTTCTACTGGTATCAGTTTCTTTGGATAAAATGGGATAGAAGTAACATGTGAGTAAACACTGACATGAATGTTTTAAAAAGTACATTTTTGAAGCATGCTTTAGCCAGTACCAGGGGTGCAAAAACTTCAAATGACCCCCCCCCCCCTCCAACCTAAAATACAAATGTTCCAATGCCCCTGACTGTGAACACGAGAGATTATTTCAGTGAAACTAATTAACAGTTAATTCTGTAACCACAACAGAAACATGATAACCCAAATCCTGTAATTTACGCACACAAGGTGAACCCCTGAAGTGCAATGTTGGGACCACGACAACAAACAAGCCGCCAAGGTAACCTGCAGGCAAGAGCAGTGACGGGTCTGCCTGGGAAATAAGGAAGGACAGTCGAGATGTTACGGTTAGTGCTTAACCCTTTCCTAAATGACGTTGCCACTTGGCAACATTCTATTCGCTACAGTGTGTATCCCTTAATCTGGGTTATCTTTGAAAGATCTATAATGCTGCTTAAATTACATTAAACAATATGATTGAAAAATATTAGTAAGTAACCAAACCATTAACTTACAAGGTGGTTAGAGAAATGGCTTACCTCTCTATTGAGCCTGTGATCTGAAGACGAGCCTTGGACGCTGCGAGTGAACCGCTTCTCTGTTCCATCCTCGCACTCAAAAACAGCAGTCACTGATGCACTAGTCAAAAAGGTTTCACACACATACTTACCACAGAATACTTTACCATCCTCTATGGACATCTGCATTACAATCTAATGTAATTAAAAATTTAACATACCGTATTTAATCACACAATTTACACTAAAAATTTGGGGTACAACTATTACTTGAATTACTGGTCAGATTCTTGACAAACCACACCAACAGTGTTGCTTGCAATGTAAATAGAGCTAAATATATTCTCTGTCAGTACATGGGTTCACTCCCTGTGAATGGCACAGACACAAATGTCACATAACGAGGAGTACTACTGCTAGCGACGTACACAGCGCCAATTGTGCTCGCCTCTGCTTCCCTTCAGCAGTTGCTCAGCACAACAGATCCTTTCTCGTCTTAAATGCCTTGCAAGAGGGGAAGACGTGCCTTCTCACCACACTCTGCTATTACTCATCACAGCCAGATGCAATATCTTCTCCTCCCCTTACATGACAGACAGTAGGGGGAACTCTGTCTAGCAATTATAGCAGCATTCTCTCTTCCTCCCCTTTCACAGTGGGCCAGAGTGGGACTGGTTGCCTAGCAACCAGCGTGGCAGTCTTGCAGCCCCCCCCCTACATCATCCTCAGATACCTTCAGCAATATGACTCGCCCCCTCCCCACACTGTGGAAGGGTGGCTGATGAAATCACACTCACCAAGTATTTGTTTGTGGAGAGGTGTCTGAAGTAGGGTGCATTCCTACAAGATCTGGCTTGGCTGCAGTGCCGCTCCAACTTTTATGCTGTTAATTTTCCTTTACTCTTTTCAGTGCTTAAAAGTTATGGTGCAACCACTACACAATGAAATACAGTACCGTGTAAGGAATACGGTATTGCCTCTCTACGCTGTCGAGTTCTATAAACTCCTTAACCTTCAATTTATCTATCTTTGCCAAGCAAGCCCGACATTACTTTGCAACACAATAGACTTCTGCTGTAGGGTATGTCATTAACATAGAAAATAATTTTATTAGTTTGTAATTTTAATTGATATAAGTGATTTTATTTGGACTATGGCTTTGCAGTCCTCAGTATGATTCAAAGCTGCTCACTAGTGGCAAAAAGCCAACACAAACATTTCAACACTGCCACCAAACAAAATAGTAACACTTCCATAACTATTGTTTAATCATGGTTTCTTCAAGATGAATATAACCTTTGAAGAAAGAAGTTTTTGGTTGTCTCCTAAATATGCCGTTTCACAAATTTTTTTTACATGTGTTAACATAATAGTACCGTATTTTTAGTTCAATTGAACTTAGGGGACGCCATCCAACTGGACCCCTGAAAATAGGATGTTTTAAGGCCCGGTAGTAGCAAAAAAGGTAAATTTTTTGGACTTTTAGTGGACCAAAATTTTTTGAAACTCTTCATTAATATTTTTGGATTGAACATGGTTTGCTGCAATTTCATGCATAATATACAAAAAATAATATAGTACAATATACAGTATTAATATTTAGTTACCTCATTGTCGTAGGATAGGTCACCCATCTTGCAAATGAGCAAAACTTAACAGTACATAGTACGTCCCTTTACCAATTTAAGTTGGGTGGTCTATCATAAGAAAGACCTAAAATATACAAACTCTTTCTTTACTTCAATCATGCAGCCTTCAGCATCAAGAAATATGTATAAAAATTGTTCTTGAAATAAATCTGCCGCATCAACACCTATGTATAATGTTACTGTTATATTTTTTTCTCATTAATACTTCCCTTTATGCCATTTTTTTAATAGCAGTAATTATGAATGATTTTATTTATAAATTACAGATGAACAAACATAAAATATTCAGAAAAGATGGCTGATACTATAGAAGTTAAAATAATAAAATTACAAGGAAAATAATAATAAAAAAATAACCATGCAATCTTAGAACATTACACACAACTCAATTTTTTCAAAAAGAAAATCTGTCATTATCAATCTGGATTTTCTCCCTACTTCCTTCTTGCTTCCTTGCTTCCGCCTTTAAAGTTGAAAGGTCACTCAGTTGAAGGGACATTTTAAGTCCTCATTAGCATCTGAAAAGATCATGAAACAAAATGAGGTGCAATATGAAATATTACAGTCATTATGACAGATTACTACGCCAGAGCAATATAAAGATATTACTTATTCTTCAGCAGTTTTCCCCTCTTCATTCCAAAAATAGTTTAACTTCTCATCTTGATGTAACTGTTTTCCAATATGTTGGCTTGCTGCTTTTCTTCAGTCTTCCATTACTGCTAGTTTTTCTTTTTTTCCTTTTCAATTCTTATTTTGCTTTCTCCCCCTCTAAATATGAGCAATATCTCTGATGAGCACACCTAGCAACCTCCAGAAGCTCTCTCGTCGTAGGTACTAAACGTGGCTTATTGTCGTACAATTTCAAGGCAGACCGTCACGGTCATGCCGGTGTGAGTAATAATTGAGACTCGCACATTCTGCAGTCGTCAAGCATCCGCCAACTTCTGTTCTGTTGCATGATGAAGGCCGTGCCTATCCTCAGTACCTTCGAAAAACTTTGTTGCGCCATCGAAAACTGCCCAATCAGGACGTCAAGCGATGCAGTCATATCAAAAAATAACACAAACACGCACTGCTGTGACTCTGGAACCCTCACAACACATCAAATCATGTCAGCACAGCGCGACATCATCCTACCTATATGCACACACTAATGAAACTCTCGACGCTGTCAATACATATAAATATAAGCCACACTAAGAAAAGGAGAAACAATACACTTGGGTTATTGTAAAGGACAGCACTTGGTCTCTCAACATTACTTACATAACTGCTAGTTTCAAGTTGAAATTCAAACGTGGAATTATGCACACACATTTATAAAGGAATGAATTATTCACATAACCTCCAAGATATCTTTCCACACTCAAGGACAGTTTCAACAGCAGCACTAATCTCCAACAAAATAAGTAGAATTTTGAAGTACAGTAAATACATCAACTAAAAATACACAGACCATAATACTTACGTCCTCGAAACTGGCTGACCAATGGAAGCTCCATGAATAAGATCACTTAAACGCTTCACTCGTAGACTAGACGTCTTCTCTCCCATAACAAAACTGACTGCATCCATGAAATTTGATTTACCTGGAAAAGATTACATTTATATTTATATTTATATGATTATACAATTATAGTAGATGTACACTATTATTGGAATATCAATATATCAACATGCCCTGAGAATAAAAAAGGACGACGACTATGATGAGTGAGGACGAGGAGAACAAAGGCGAGAGCAAGGACGAAGTGGAAGAGGGCAAGGGCGATGATGGGGAAGAGGAGGCCGACCATGAAGGGGAAGACGGCAGCCACGACGAGGAAGAGGACAACGAGGAAGAGGATGATAAGAAAGATGATGACGAGGAAGTGGAGGTCGACAAAACGACTAGGAAGAGGAGGATGATGGCGATGAGGAAGTGGAAGAGGACGACGACCACAAGGAAGAGGACGATGAGGTTGAGGATGACCTGGTAGAGGATGATGAAGAAGTGGACAAGGAAGTGGAAGAGGACAAGGAAGTGGAAGAGGACTACAAGGAAGAGAACCACAAGGAAGAGGAGGAAGTGAGTGAAGAGATTTGAGCAGTTCTTAACAGTGACGTCTTGAAGTGGAAGGGAAGGAAGTGGAGGACGAAAGTGAGGAAGAGGACAAGGAAGTGAGGAAGAAGACAAAAAAAGAGAAAGGACAAGGAAGAGGAAATGGATGAGTGAAGCGTTTTCGGCTGTGCATCTCATTAACAGCGAGGTTCTGAAAGCCAAAAAGGAAGAGCAAAGCGACAGGAAGAGGGCGACAAGGAATAGGACGAGAAAGACGAAGAGGTTGATGAGGAGGAGGAGGGTCACGACAAGGAAGGTGATGAGGGTGTCGAAGAGGACGTCAAAAAGGGAGGGAGGGCTATGAGGACTGCAAGGAGGATGAGGAGGGTGAAGAGGCACATTAGCAGTCTTTGTAGGTATCGCACACAAAGTGCTAACATTTGTGCAAAGATTGGATTTTCATTAAGCCCCCTCACACAAAAATACTTTTTAAGCGTAGTCAAACAGTACGCACAGATCTAGAGTCTCAGATCAGAGCCTGCAGGGGAGTGAATCCCCAAAGAAGCCATTTAAGGAATGCTGGCAATGTTTTGTAGGCAATGGGCGCAAAGTACTCTTAACATTTGCAAAGTTTGAAATTTAATGTCAAAATAATAACAACGGATGTGTGTGCACGCAAGTGCCAAGGGATAGTGCAAAAGCACACACTCCCCTTGTGATTTGATTAGTATGAAGTTCCATGAATTTGGTTAGGTCTTCTTGCATTTTGCATGGTAAGGCTGCATAAGTAACATAACATTTTATGTAATTTTTATCTGATTTACCATACATAATGCATTTGTGCAAAAACAATGCATCCACACAGGAAACAAATGACCATAGATTATGGTCATAAGTTTTGAATTTTACCCTAGCATATTTCACTGACGGTTGTATGCTGGTGTGCAAAATTTTGTTTTGCGTGTGAATTTGATTGTATAATGGCCAGTGATTTACAAGTACTATTACGTGTGTTCCATTGCGATTATTTCCATACGAAGTGTTGAACCTAATAATAATGTGGAAATACGAATAATTGTGTGGAAATACAAGTGTTTGTGAAGTTTAGACACATTAGAATATAAGATAAAGGTGACCTATATATGCAAGTTATCAGCAATACATACCCAAGGAGATATATTCACAGCTTACATGGGTAAGTAACGTTATTTATAGTTGAGTTTGAGCGTGGTAAGTGAGTGTGATAAATTGTAGTGTAGCATAGCATGTCAGTGTGGGGAAGAGAAGGGTTTATGTATTGCTGCCGCCTAGCCTTGTCAAATGCAGAAGATCTAACCAACTTATACCTAACTTCAAAATAGGTTGCAGTTTTTTCAGTGATCCGGAGTAAATTATATTCAAGCATAGCTCCCACGCACTGAAAAATACCGTTCAAGCATAGCCAAACATTACGCACCAAGCCAGAGTCCTAGCGCCAGCAGGGGAGTAAATACCCAAAACAGTGCTTCACTGCATGCCAGCAGTTTTTTTGTAGGTATTGGGCGCAAGGTACTCGTAAACGAGCATTTGAGTAAGCTTGGAGTTCGCCATAAAAAGAATAATACACAGTGTGCCGACGCGGTAAATATCTAGTTTAGGGGCTTTTCTGAAAATAATTCAAAAAAACTCCAGAAAGTGGTATATTTCGACTCTACTAATAACGTAGAACACGAATATATTGGGGGCATAGCTTTAAAATAAGTACAACATATTTTAAAAAATTGAACAAGTTTGTGAGGTGACTGTTTCTGACAGTTTGTTTACGTTTTGAACGAAACGTTTTATGCCAACAAAAGTTGCATTAACGGGTTCTGCATAGCTTACCTTGTTGATATTCAAGACGGCGTGATGTTAAAATAAGTAGAACATATTTAAAGAAATCGCGAAAGTTGATGTTTACGCCTATTAACGTCTGCCGCCATTAATAATGGCTGCGCATTGCATATTCACGCAATCTACCGGGCGCATAAATCATCACGGGTCATACGTTAGTATGCATGCAGGCAGCGGTCGTGGTCAGTTCGATGGTGCTTCGTTCGTGATTTAAGACGGAAAAAAAGCAAGCAAGACTACGTTTCTGCGTTATATTAGCCTATTAACGAGTGCTTCTGTATATATATTCGGCTGTAAATGAGTGTTTCAGTGCGTTATATTCGCGTATGTGGTGCTTCGTGAAAACTGTGATTTCATCGAGTGATCTGACGTTGAATGGGCCGTTGACAGAATATGTACAACCCGCCTACATTGGTGAGTGCATTTATATTATTTGTGTGGGTTTTACGTTCCTTTAAATCCCTAAAATCCTAAATTCGTAGTTTAGTGTGAAACCCACAAATCCTATCCGGTAGCTTAACGTGCAAATGTAGTTATATTACGTAAGTCAAACAAGGCTTTTTCCGGACGTTTATACAGCACAATTTCACATTCTTTCTATACTAACCTTGGATTATTCGTAGGTAACGCAGAACACGACTATAGTAGCGTCGTTAACGTATGACTAATTGTATAATATGTGCCCACCTAACCGAACAGAACCTAACCCCACGATGGGTGAATCACTATTTTACATTTTTAAACTAACCTAGGATTGTAGCGATTTTAACTAACCTAGGATTGTAGTTATTTAAAATAACGTAGGATTATAGGGTTCCCATGTAGTCTGTGATTGTAGGGTGTTGATCGGAGATTTTTTTAATATTGTATAATCTTATATTACTGTACAACCTTACAATCCTAGGTTAGTTTAGAGCCGTACAATCCTAGGTTAGTTTAAAAACGTAAAATAGTGATTCACCCATCGTGGAGTTAGGTTCTGTTAGGTTAGGTGGGTACATGTTAGGAAATTCGTCGTACGTTAATGCCCTTAGTATATTCGTGTTCTACGTTATTAGTAGTGTCAAAATATACCACTTTTCAGTGTTTTTTTTTTTTTACAGGAAAGCCCCTAAACTAGATAATTACCCAAGTACTATTACATGTGTTCCATTGCAATTATTTCCATACGAAGTGTTGAACCTAATAAAAATGTGGAAATACGAATAATTGTGTGGAAATACAAGTGTTTGTGAAGTTTAGACACATTAGAATATAAGATATAAGGTGACCTATATATGCAAGTTATCAGCAATACATACCCAAGCAGATATATTCACAGTTTACATGGGAAAGTAACGTTATTTATAGTTGAGTTTTAGCGTGGATGGTGAGTATGATAAATTGTAGTGAAGCATAGCATGTCAGTGTGGGGAAGTGAAGGGTTTATGTATTGCTGCCACCTAGCCTTGTCAAATGCAGAAGATCTAACCAAATTATACCTAACTTCAAAATAGGTTGCAGTTATTTCAGTGATCCGGAGTAAATTATATTCAAGCATAGCTCCCTCGCACTGAAAAAGCATAGCCAAACATTACGCTCCAAGCCAGAGTCCTAGCGCCAGCAGGGGAGAAAATCACCAAAACAGTCCTTCACGGCATACCAGCAGTTTTTTTGTAGGTATTGGGCGCAAGGTACTCGTAAACGAGCATTTCAGTAAGCTTGCAGTTCGCCATAAAAAGAATAACACACCGTGTGCCGACGCGCGATATCGTATCTACACACACACACACACACACACACACACACACAGAGACCTGTTGTGATTCAACAACAGTGAAGTTACACTAAGTTAGGTAATGACTTCCTGCATTTAGTGCAGCAAAGCAAATGTTTTGATATACATTCACCCCACAATTTCCCTGATCTTCAGAGTCCTACCCACTATCGCGTTTGGTAGTTGTGTATGTACTGCGAATATAATGATGCCCCTAGTATATTCTTGTTCAGTATTAGTAACGTCGATTTATACCATTTTCCCAATAATTTATTTTCCGAATAACTGCGATTTTTCACAATTACCACAATTTAGTTATTCAGTTTTCTTTAATTTTAAATCAAACGCATAAGGTTTATACACCGGAATTACAACATACCTGATCCATTTGGTCCAATTACAGCTGTAAATGATTTTAACGGACCAATTGCGAAATTTCCTTTATACGATTTGAAATTTTCCACTTCGATATAGCTTAACACTGCAGGCATTTTTGATGAAAACAGTACACAATTTCTTTAACAAATTCAATAAACAATTCAGATTTCATAACTCTCCTAAAACTTCCGCCATTTTAGAAAAATCAATAGCCGCCACAAAACCATTAGCCGCATGGCGGTAAACAAAACATTTTGAGATTTAGAACAGCTACGTAAATACCAAAATAGCGACACGTTTGTGAACGCGAGTGATCAAAGTTCTTTGATGACCATCATTAGCGCTGATGTTGAACGTCTACGACTTCTAATTTATTTTCCGTACTTTGTTTACTCCTGGACGAAGTCTTTTTTAACCGGCATTTGTATCTAACGTATTGGCAAATGAACATGTATTAATTAATTATATGTGTGACCACATTGAAAAAAAAATTCATCGGCATCAATACAAAGAAAATCTGAACGTTGTTGTGATGCTAATTTAAATTAATGGTTCGTATACAAAAAACATAATTGTGCTGCAGCCAGGCATTTTTCGTCTGATTCAAGTGAAAGAATAATTGACACTATATATATTTTTTAATATGACGTTATTTCGTCTTTCTTGTACATACGGTTTAATAACTGGTAAACTTTTACTTATAAAAGAAATTATTTTCATGGGATATTTGACTTTTTTCATCATAGTGGTTTGTCAATAAGTAGTTGTGTTAAAATCGAATTTTTCCCATTAGCAAAGAGCAAATGTAGGGGTCATCATATATATTCGTATGAATAAAGTAACTAATATACAAATCACATGTGGCATCTTAAAAAGAAGTTGGGAAATGCCACGAAACTCTTTCGTTAGGGTCTAGTCAAAGTGTTTCATGGACCAGTTCAACCGGCCTTAAAATTCGCTGGATCTGGTTGATGTGCACCAAAACACCAACCTTTGAATTTTGGAACTCTTTGTCTAAGAATTTAAAGTAAACAATCTCTCAACTCGTAATTTTCAAGCATTCCGAAATATACCAAAGTAAGTCGAACGAGTATTAAAAATGAGCGTTGGAAACTTTAGAATTTTTGTGTATTGACATTAAAAGGTGTCTGGAAGCAGACATACCACTAAAAGTCAACCTTGGGTTCGAAAAAATGCCTCAACCCAGTTATCAACCACTCGTAGAACCATCGATGAATTTTCGAAAACGCGGAATCGATCATACCTACATTCAAGTGTGAATTGAGTACTTATGCCATACGTCCGTCATCTCTTGACTTGAACCAGGCGTTCACTGGTACCTTTGTGCCCACTGTGACTGCCGCAGTAGTGTCCTCCACTCCAGCGGGCATGTGGGTAAGAGTGATAGTGTATTCAATGTTTGGTAATCAATCAGCATTCGTCAATATCGTTTATTCAGTGCTATGTAATTAATCAGAGTTCACCAATATAATTACATCAGTGCGACATAATTGATCGGAGTGCATCAGTATAGTTTATTCAGGGTTATATGTACTTATTCAGTGTCATAATTATCAAGTGTATTTGTTCCATGTGAGTAAATTGCACCACTGTGATTAATTATTCAGAGCTTAATAATTTAATCATTATTATTTATTGGTTCAGTGCATTTATTCAGTATTTATTTATATCATATTTATCGGGTTTAAAGACAGTCATCACATACCCAGCCAGCCAGGGACATGTGACATTACTAAGTTTGCGATACAGTGGCTGCTGCGATGCAGCTATTTAATATTAATATAACCCTGATTTATTGTGTATTTGTGCAAGGGTAATTGTGTTTTATTATGTAAGTTGTATAGGGTAATTGTGTTTGATTATGTTAATCTAGGGTATATCATTTTCATACATCTCATTAGCATTTTTAAGTCGCATTTATGTTTCATCTTTCCACCGCTTGGCGTCGTGGGCGCTCAGGTAACGGGAGCCGCCGCAATTCTCAGCCAGTATGCTTCATCACTTCAACACGGGCGGACGTGGTAAGTCTCTCGCTTCACAAGAACCTCGGTGCGAGCCCCTGAGGCTGCAACCTCACTCAGTAATCGTATCATCACATCATCCACGAAATAACTTGTATTTTTTGTTACATCGCACCAAGGGGAGAACAGCGTCACGCGCCTTAATTAATCGTAATCCATTAGGTGTTACATTGTACGACCACGCAGTCACCACATGTCTGTTCGGTGAAGTGTTCAATAAAATAATCATCTTTCATATAACCAATAGTGCGTTCATTAATCCGGGCGTGCGCAGCGGCCATACAGCTCGCACTTTCCTATTATCTGACGGTGTGTTACCTCGAGTCCCCTAGGGTGATTACCCACGACCCGATCTCATTGCTCAACACTGAGCTGGTGCCCGACACTTTTACAGCTCGAGGGACACCGCGCGCCCTACCGTCTCCCTATGACAAGGGACGTACCGAGCGCACCTCACTCTGTATTTGCGTACATGTGATATGTCATGCGTGAGTTGGAATTTCACTTAATAGTGCTGCATTACAAACATTTTCAACAAAGTCAGCTCGTAGCTCCCACATACTCTAAAGATGTGGTAGACCGATATTTCATTTATTAATTTTTTTGTATGTCCCAAACATTGACTCTAGCTTAGCCAATATAACTGACAAAGACATTCGTTTAACAAAGATGAACATGTTTGTTTACATTTTAAAATTCTCATCTAACCTACCCTTTATATGAATAAAATACTTTGACCTACCTGAGTAGGTATATATATGATATCTGTATTAAAACTATTACAGCGGATGTATGAAAATATATCTCAAGGTAGGCACTTAACCCTGTTTACATAAAACAGTGTTCTAACATCAATTACTATACACAAGTCTCCATTTGATAGTGTCACTGGCAAAAAACAGGCAACCAATTTTGGGTATACTAATTTCTGGTTTCTGCGCATGTTCCCAACATTGGCCTATTTTTTAAGATTACAACTTTAAAAATAAATCTTCCTGCATGGGCATGTTTGTTTATATATTAATTATTATTTTTAAAAATAATACTCGCCAACACAGCTGTCATAATTACACTTTCAATATTGACGGACATGTTTGTTTAAATGTTAATTTTTAAAAGAAAAATTTTACTTCAATAAAATACATACTCAAGTCAAATTTAAGGCCCTGGCACAATAGGCGTTTGTTGGTAGTAGTTGAAGTATGCGGCAGTAGATGTGAGATGGCACAGTTGGCGGTTGGTCCTTTTATTTAATCATTTCAACTTGCGGTTGGTGGTTGATATTGTAGTGAGCTGAAATTATATTGAATTGTTACCCCCAACCGACCAATCAGAGAGACTTCTCTAGTTTCTGAAGGAGTGGCAGTGTAAAAGCTTTGAAATGACTGGAAATGAATGTGGAAATAAAAATATTTATTACGAACTGATAATATATGTGGTTAAATGTAACCAGTTATATTAATTATTAAACCTTTTGTGTAAGAACATATAAGTTAAGGAAACCCATATAGAAGTGTCTATTTTCAGACTTTTGTGAAGCAATTTCATGAATACAGATTTTTTTTTTTAACCTACCCTATTGCTAAGGGTACGTCCGTGGTAGGGGCGGGAGTTTAGGTGCGTCTCGGGGCCACGCCCCATATGCCTACAGGAGAGGGTATTACATGCAAGGCGGCATGCATCGCATCAGAGAGGGATAAAGGTAGTCATGGCCGCAATTGGGGCCATGAACTGCATCCGTGAGTGTTCTTATAGCTGTGGATATAGCTAAGAAAAGGGAGGGGGGAAAACCTGCATAAGTACTGTAAACACCCTCCCGACATGAAAGAAGTTCAAAACTTATTCATGCATTAGTGAAAATGCTAAAGGAGGCAGCATGTGTAGATTTCATACTTTTTATTGTGGAGTTGAAAGTCTGGAAGAGAAAGGGGCGGGGCTGTGGGCAAAAGCTCCCTTGAGGTTGATATGCTGTCAATATTTCTGTGNTCTCCGCTCTTCTGCGCTGACACCAGGATCTCCACGCCATGTGTGAAGGCAGGGAGCCATTTATAAAGGACCCACTCCTTTCCCCTCCGCCTCCTCAAGTCTTCTTCCCCTCTCCCTCTTCCAAAAAACGTCCATCGGTTTTCAGTACAGGTGGGACTTCCGGGACCTACCAGGTTGGTCCAAGAGTGAAGGCTGACATCAGGAAGCTTCCGAGGTCTGACACATTCCACGCCATTCCTCACGCATCCACAGTCAGCAGCCCGCAGAATCCAGCAGCGAGGTTCGCTACATTTCGCAATTGTTTCAGCACTCGAGATCCTCCTCCCCGCCTTGATCGTTGAGCTGCCTCCTGCACGATGCGCTTCGCCATCTTGCACTGAACTGACCAGGTCTCCGACGACCACGACCACGGCGCTGTCGCACTGGCAAGTTGGTCCGCGGACTGGTGTTCTAGTATTGCCAGCCACCCCAGGGCCTGGAGATCCCCTACCTGCCACATGGGGACGCTACATGTTGCGTAATTGTCGCCGCATCCAAGCTGCTGCCATCCTGCCGCACTCACAGAAGTTCTCGTCTTCAGTGGTCCTAAGGGGTGGGCAGATCCCTAAGAGGGAGCAGCCACGAGCACGATGTTCATTCCACAGCAGCTTGGCTCGTCCTGATTACCGATAAATTGGAGTTGGCTATGTGAATATTGTTTTTGTATAATATTTGGTGCTCTTAATTTTTAGAATTAAGTAAATAATGACAATGTTTTCATGCGGCTAATCCAAGCATACTTTATTTAAATAAGTTAAAATCTTAGCAATTAAAGTATTGTCTACTTTGCTATAAAAATTCAGATTACTGGAATAGCAAATCTAAGTCTTTGGTATAGCTGTGAAACAATTATGCGTACACAAAACACTGGCTATTGTCCCGTAGAACTTATCGCACACCAACAGAAAACCACCAACAACAACCATTACCACGATCCGCCTATTGTTCCTGCGCTCTTAAACTAATGGTTAGTTGAGGTTAGTGTATTCACTCTACTTCTTATTTACTCCACGATTGAAACTTGTATTTTCTGAGACGCATCTTACATAAGCACTCTACGCCATTTTCTCTCTGCGCTGTTGTAATCATGGACGTCATGGTATCCTTGGAAAAAAAAAAAAGTGCAGTTTGCTTGTTGCTCGCCAGATAGCAGAATGCGAGGCGCTGCTGCGCTTTTGAGTCTGTTAATAAACCGTGTAACACGTCAGAGAAAGTGGCTCCTTGCGATCGGCTGTGTTGACCGGCGATTTACTAGAAGGGAATTCAGTCGATTTACGATGCCTTATTCAATTGAAGAACGGGGTTCTCCAAACACGACAGAATATAAAATTTATTTCAGTAAGTTGATCTTAATTATTGAACTGGATAGAAACGTAAAATACGTTAATATTTCTGCAACATCTGTTTGGAATGTATTGCAGTAGCTTTTGTTAAGTTCTTGTAAGCCAAAGAGAACGTATTTACAAAACGTTTGAGAGCATGTGCTATCAAATTGTTGCGAGAGGTAATTTGACATGTCCGTGGTGTAGGTTATCTTATCAATGGACTTTTGTTCTAATGATAACGTAATATGGGTCAGTGTCATTTTGGATCGTTATCTGTGATGTCAAGGTTACTTAGTCACATTTCCGATATTGTCTTGTCAGCCACATGACATAGATAGATGTTAATCAAAACTTGCATGGTATATCTGTATTCCCTACGCTGACCGGAGCCCCTAGTGAAATTTATTTTGAGCAACCTTCGATTTAACATTAGTGTTTTTTTTGCATGTGTTAAATAATTTGTGTAATTTTTTTTGTGTGTCAATAGAACATTAATATACGGAAATTGTTCTTCCATGAAATGAGTAAAATGAATGAATGAAATGGTTTAGGAATAATTAAGTATGTGAAAATCATGTGTCTACTTATTGGAGAGAGAGGGGCGAAAGGGGGGTTAAAAAATATTAATAAAATAAAAAACTATCAGTATTTCAAATCTTGACATATTTACGGTCCAAACATCCATATTTACATGACAACCCCATGTACAGATAAGATGATAATCACAGCAAATTACGAGATGGTTGGAAATATTATAGTGGAGCATAAGGATATGAAACTTACAACTTTAACATTGTCTTTGAGTGGCGAATATAGTTCCAAAAAATATATTCTGCCATTAGGAACTAAAGTGAATCTTCCACCACAGATAGGTGGTGCAAAGAAACATGAAGTATTCTTGGAGACTGTCGACACGCCAGTTGCTAACTGCAAGGTACTTGTGATGCTACGTTGCTTCTAAGCTCTGCTGCTTCTCGACAGTCTACAACATCTAATGGTACATTGGGACTCGGAGTGATGAGTCGCCCACTTTAAGAAACATTCAAATAGTTTACTTAATTTTTAAAATAAAATGAGTTTGTTATTGTAAAAAAATTTTCCTCCTCTCGCAGGGGATGAAAATGGACCAGTTTCGCCCTTCCACGACATCCCCATGTACGCTGATGCTGAAAAGAAAATTTTTAACATGATTGTAGAAATACCACGGTGGTCAAACGCAAAGATGGAGGTTAGTAAAGTGCATGCTTAATTAAAGTTCTGCTGAATTTGTAATGAAGCCAGTGACTTGTTGATTAAGCATTTTTGGAATAAAGCTTTATACAATATTCTTTCCTGTAACTGCGCATTGTTTTTATGTACACACTTTCATATCCACAATTATGAAAAACAGTTTTGTGTATGAATACTTAATTTAAAGTATAATGGTTTTTCTGAAATATCTTTACTTTTGATTTACAGCAGTAGAATAATAATGGTGCAATATTGACATATTTGTGTTGGTAAGAAATCCACGTCATTAGATTAGCGGTTCTCAAACTGCAGACCATTGGAGGTCTGTGGCTAGCTCTTTGGTAGTCCACGAATGTTGTGAATGTGCCATCAAGCATTCATTGATTTGAGATTTCCCTAGCTCTAGATCTTGTTAATGCAGTTTGCTTCAGTCTTTTTACCAGTACATGTGGAGATTCACCACTGTAACATATTTTCTCTTCCTTTACACAGCTTCTTTGATTCCTCCTGGCATGTTGTAACATTGCACGTCAAGGATTGACAAATGGAAGTTACAACTCGGTTAGATCAGTTGGTAGCAACGTGAAACTCTAAAAGGTGCCAATGAAAATAGTCAAGTTCTGGTTTATTTGTTCCTGTACTTTTATTTCTCAATCACATGAAATAGTTCACATACAATCAGATATGCAGAGTACGGACAGGTTTCACTGACTAAACAAGCAAAGAACAGCACTGCAATGGTTTATTGATTTATTCACGTCTTGAAAGCTGGCATTGCCACAGGAACTAGCGACCTCCCGCACCGGCTGAGAAATAAACGAGCAGGTTAAAGTTGCCGGTTTGGGGGTTATTTGCCACGCTCGGCACGGCCTCGGTGAGTGCGGGTTGTCTACTGCTGGCCGGCAATATGCATTGAGGGCTTTTATCTCTCGTGGCTACCTCCACCCCCCTTTTTTTTTCACACCCCAGGGTGCCACCAACCATTACCAAATATGGGCATAGCAAACTGCGTAGCCCTCCGAACTGCATCGTAGGTTAAAGATAATCCAAACCTTCTAGAACACAGCCTGTTGACGCAGTTCGGAAAGCTTCTATCACTAATGCTGACGGGTAACAAAGCTACCATTTCTGAAACGGCAAACGGATGCCCGATAAACGAACTACTATGGCTTTATTTTCAAATCCCGATAATATTTTACAACACCCAGCTAAACGAAAGAAAATGAACCGCGGCTAGTACCTTGATAATTAATAATATTGCGTCATTACAATGTCTGTTGTGACAAGTTTCACTATTCGTGATAACTCGTATTACTGATAACAGGTAGTTAGAAAAATTTTCAGTTAGCATGTAATTTGCTTGTATGCGTTTAGTTCAAATTATATGCCCGGCCTGGAAGAAGCTGAGTAGATTAGAAAGAAAGGTGTAGGTGGGAGGGAGAAAGTGTTAGTGTCGCATGTATTTCCCAGGCTATTCTGTGAGTTTGTCTAGCAGTATGCAGGCTGGTAGGAGAAGCTAGGCGGGGTATCAACATTGCTAAGTTGGAATTGATCTCGCTCACGTTGTTGAGAGTGCGAGCGTGGAGGTTGGCTACCGACAAGTACAGAGTCACGCCTTGTTGCAGATAAATACCAAGGAGCTGCTGAATCCCATCAAGCAGGACTTGAAGAAAGGAAAACTGAGGTTCGTGGCGAACAGCTTCCCGCACAAGGGCTACATCTGGAACTACGGCGCCATTCCACAGGTATTACTGTCCCTAGAGAATAGACTGTCTCACTTGGCTCTTGTACGTTGCTGAACATTTTGGTATGTTTGGGAGTTCAGTTTTACGAAAACACTGTGATTGAGAAAACAGCACAATACATGTTCTTACGGGGTGCAGAAGGATAGGTAATATCTGCTTAATAAGTAACATATCAGCACTCAGAAATTGGACTTATGCAACCCTAATAATGACATACACTTGTAAATTAATCATAAAATATTACAAAGCCTCGTAAAACAAAAGAAAATTAACCAACTATCCCGATAATTATTATAACTGCATCATTACAACATGCCACCTTAAAAATTGTGTTTAAAATGTTTTCTTCTTCACTGAAGTTTGTGTTTAGTCATCCCTGGCATACATAATATGTATGTTCCACTATTGTGCTATTCATACTGCTAAAACAATGTGTGGGAAGGAGTGTTTGGTATGAGTGGCTCGACACAATGAGGGAGAGATGTGAAGCCCTGCAACTGAAGGAGGAGAGGGAGAGAGCGGCGGGTGTGCTCAGTGCTGGTACAGCTGCGATTGTGACCTTGTAAAGTTCCGCCCGTATTCTCGTTAAGCTAATATTTAGAATATTATAGCCTCACAGGTGGGCGCCATGTTGTTAACGTTCGGCACTTGTTACACTGCCGAATGTTTACGTTGCCACGGCTTGCTCAGAGGTAGAAACACGAGACTCAGTGAATGGACACCGTGTAATTATGAAATAAAGTTCAAGTTCCAAGTTAGTTTGTTCTATACTTTATTTATCATTTGAATGACACAGTTCACATACAAATGTCCAGTATGCAGAGTAAGAGCCTTTACCATTAAATATACTATTGCAGATAACAGTGCCACAGTCGTTTACTTAATGATGTTCTTAAAAAAACTGACCCGAAGAAACTTAAAATGCGGCTACCTCCCACACCGGCTGAAAATTGATATATTAAAGTCTAGTTGCCGATGTGGGGGTTCTAGTCCTGCCCGAAAGTGGCCTAGGCTAGTATTGCATGATACTTCTCGACTGCGCTGACCTGCCCTCACGGGCGTCGTGAAGTAACTCTCCCTGATGACTGACTTGAATAAGACTGCTCCGAGGGCGACAGACAGACGCCTCTTTTTGTGCTGCCTATCACCCCCCCTCTCCTGAGATAAGCGCCTGTCATCTGCCAGCAGAGTCATCACAAACTGAGCGTGTCTCGCTGTGAACACGTTATCAATATCGAAACTGCGTCGCAGGAAACTAAAACTGTGCTGTCAACATAAATGAACCTCTCGTACAACAAAAAACTTGTTGACGCATTAAAACTGCGCCGAAGGAACTAACACTTGTCCACGTTGCCTGATCCACAGAAACGAACTAATCTAATTCATGCTGACGCTTCCCCAAAAAACCAAAGTTCGAAACGAAAACTGTAACCAGGACTCCTGATAATACGTAACACGGCTAACGTCCTCCCGATAACCTACAAACGCACACGTCTGCCGGATAAACTAACACGGGAAACGAGCCACCACGGCTTTAATCTTGAACCCGATAAAAATATTAAGACTCTTTCCAAAGCTTCATACACACAAAAGAATTTTACACCCGAGTCTCGAAAAATTACGAATATTGCGTCATTACAACCTGCTGTGAACAATTGTGCTAAGTACTTAAGCCATCTCCCAATTGACTGCACTGATTGCATACCGAAAACTATAAAAGTGCAATTATCATAAGATTGCTTGTGTGTCTGCAATATTTGCGCTCAAATTACTGCAGTTACTTTGGAGACAGTGCAGCAAAAATTGCTCTTGGTCGTCACTTTTCCAGTGCAGTCAGCAATTGGGATATGGGAAGACGATTGCACTAGGCGTGAGTTCTGGCAACTGGAAGACTTGGCACCCGGTGCTTTCCAGTGCAGAAGTTGGACTGTGATGTGTGTTGGTGTTTGCTTGTTCAGACGTGGGAGAACCCAGAGGTGCTGGACGAGTCGACAGGCTGCAAGGGTGACAACGACCCCATTGACGTTTTGGAAATTGGCTACAAGGTAAGTTGTGCTACGTTTAAGACATCAGAAAATAATTCTTAGCAGCTTCTCAAGTAATGTAAAGTGGGATGAAATTGATTAGCAGAGGTGAGATGGATCACGTGAAAATGTTCTATAAATATTGTCAGATACGGTACCGGCCCTAAACATATACTGACAACTGTCACGTTATCAGTCTTACCCCTCCTGATCATTTTCATCCCACCTAGGTACCTGGCCTTATTATGTGATCAATGTTGCCCCACTTTAAGGTAATATCAACTTCCTAGGCAATCACAATAGTTTTGTAAAGCTATTTGAAAAGTTAATTTTTCTGTATGATTGATGAAAATGTTAGACTTCCTACAAGATACAGTCCATAATCTCTTGTGGAAAGTAAATTATTTTTGTAAATGTTAATATTGGCAGTGAGGTTAAACAGTGTTATCAGTAATGTCTGGTCCACTAATGCCACACTTCCGTGAATTGGGGTACTGTGCTGGTTGCAAGGTGTCGTGTGACGTACTGCTTAGTTGTAACAAGTAGTGCATGCAAGGAAGTTTGATTGCAAGTGTATTATATCTAGCAAACTTTTTAGGAACTTTATCTGTTGTTTGACCCTTATTCTTTAATAGGAGACCCCAACTGGATGCATTTTACTGTGTGTTTCTAACCAGGCTATCTTTGGTGAATGCAACCATCTGTTGGGTAATAAAGTAATAGTGTTGAATAGATCATTTTTGCTTATATCCCCGATCTAATTAAAGGATTGCCTTTCAACAGATTTTTAACAAGAAATGTATTTATTCCAGGTGGCAAAGAGAGGAGAAGTGCTACAAGTGAAGCCTCTCGGAACTATTGCGCTTATAGATGAAGGTAAATGCAGATTTCATGCCGTTAACAGAAATGTTCACTATTACTATACACTATTGAATTTAACTTCAGGCTTCGTAAGGGGTTAGTTGCTAGTGTGGAATTAAAGTTAATAATTCAGACACAACCCACCATTTTTCACATAATGTGGCACAGTTGTTATCACGCAAAAACTCAGCAGGGTGGAATTTTCTACCCCTGGCAACCCTTTCTTAGAGTAGTGTATCAACTTGCATTTTGGTTCACTGCATTATAAATGTTGCTTCACGATATGTTTTCTGTCCTGATGCTTTTGCCCTGTGTTTCACACCATGTAATATGTTGCTCGTAAAATCTGTTATGCATTCTGTAGTGCTTTATTGTATATGTAAGGTGCTGTACAAATCTGTGTACCATATTTACCAAGACATAGGACGACCACAAAAATAAGTTACACACTCACCTCAGAAGCTTAAATGTACAGTTTTTGTAATGAATAAAATATTATATGATTATTTTATAGTATGTTTAGTAAATAACAGCTAATTTATACTACTATTGCTTGCTACAAACTAAACAAAAAACTACATTTTTACAAGTTTTTGGGAATAAAATTTTCAATTGGCAACAGTAGAACCTCTTTTTACACTCAACGGATTAAAAAAAAAAAATTTTCAAAATACATGAAATTTCAGGGGAAAAAGAGGGACTGGTGCTCTGTGCATTGTGTGTGACCAAAGAAGATAAATTTGACACACAGTATAAAGAGTACATCGATGTGACAAAATGGGTTCTACTATACTGTATGTTAGTAAAAATAGAACAGTAACAAATTTTGCACTGAATTTTGGATTGACAGTATTCTTCTGTGCTTCAAAAGATATTGAAGCTAAAGTTTGAGAACAAAATTCATTGCAGTTAATAATGTGCAGTGTACTTCACTTCAAATTCATTCACACTTTGTTCATCCATGTATGTTTTTTTAAGTACAGTACATGTTAATTTTTGAGACTTTTTTTTTTAAGAGACATGTAATTAAACAATAGAAATATTGACAATCACGTATTACTATGAAAGCAGAAATACTGGGGAAAATACGTCTACTAATTTTTGCAAGTAATATTTGTAACACAGTGTACTCTGTTATTATATATGGACTTGGTAAACAAGTGTTTTTTCTGCCAAAATTACTTATCTTGCTTAAGCTCTTGATAAGAAAATACTATTGTTAGTAATGGCGTACAATGGAAACTGAAGAAATTGTTTTGATAGTGTGTGATGATGAATGGCTGGTGTTTCAGGTGAAACAGACTGGAAGATTATAGCCATCGATGTAAACGACCCTATGGCAAACCAGCTCAAAGGTGAGGATTTGCAATATATTGAAGTGGTGTATTTTTAAGGTAATTTTTGTTAAGGCTTCCGCCTATCTCCAACCCTCTTCTTCCCCTCTTCTCTACCACCTTCTTTCCACTCCCTAGCCTCTTTTCCTCCCCCCCACCATCCTATTTTCGCCCCACCCTCACCACCTCTTTTTGCCCCC
>NQII01000523.1:0-47965 GCA_002778355.1 Clitarchus hookeri | reverse complement strand
TCTATTTAGATTTTTTCTCTCCCCCATACTATAATCTTTTTCTCCCCCTCCCTCCATATCATATGCTTTTCGCCTCACAATGTTCAAAGGTTGTATTCAATGTAACAAACTTATGCCAATGGCAACAGGTTGATGGTACTCTGGCTCAAGTATCTCTCTAGACACTAGGGAATCAGTCTCCTTAACGATGTGTTTAGCCTAATGACTGGGCCTTATGAGCCGAGCTGAGATTTCTTTGATCCTTCCTATGGCAGGAAGTGGCGAAAGGTGAAATGCCATCTTGTTATGTGTTCTTGCGGGGACGTAGTCGGCGGCTGCTGACCGAACTGGCTGATTGGCAACTGGGCGTGAGGCACCCAAGTCTACCCACATTGCAGGCGTTTTGGTGGGTGTGGAAACACACACGAGCTGTTTGTTCGGCAGCGGCGGTGGTAAGCAAGTACTTCGGAACTGTATACCATGGGTCTCTCACATTTGTGGACCTTTTTTCTGGCCCGCCCAGTGATGGAGCATTGGAATAACTGTTGCACAGCTATGCAGCCAGAGATGTTATGTTGGGGATAAAAATAAATGCAGGAATATAGAATTACAACTTTAAAGGATGTACGGTGTTCTGTAGGCACAGGCACAATCGTGGATGAAAGTACAGAAAGGTGGTTAGCAGCGCCGGGGAGGAAAGGTTCTGGCATGATCTCTCCATGAAGGGACAGACTCTTCCTGGGGCCGGTGCCTTGGAGTACACCCTTGCCGGAGTCCTAGCGACATTACCGACTGGGAGGTACTTTTCACGATTGACGGTGCTCGGGTCCATAGCGACTCATGGAGAGCTGCACTAGAGGCTGAGGCTGTCTGTGTAACTGAGAGCGCTTGTGGCATGTCAAAACTGCGTTTGGAGTAGTTAATGATATCTCGCAACCATAACATACAGATTATGTTTGGGACCACAGTATTACTTCACCCTTCATACATAGTCTGCAAATGAAACTATATGCAGTGTACTACCCGTAACTGGGAGCAGCTACATGCCAAAATAAACCTAGATCACTGGAAATGGAATACTATTCATTGTTTGCCCAGATTTAAAATTGGGGCACTAGCAGTCTTCTTGTTGCAATTTCAGCCTTGGTCACAAGTTTAAAAAATTAAAAGAAAGTTCTTGTAGATGTTTTTTATAGAACTGAAAACCTGGCTGAAAGGATTTAGCATGAGAGTTCTAGTTCTAATCAAGGGAGTATTTAGGGTGATCCAGGCTCGCACATCGTCTTCCTTGCGTGCAAGGCACTGAACTGACTTGCAGGTTTCGTCTGCAACACTCTTCTGAGAGACTTGCAGCTGTGATATATCATTATACGATGTACACCCCTACTATAATAATAAAAGTAATGGTGTAATATACATTCCCATACAACTTGGAAGTTTCTGTACTTTAATGATATACTTAAAATTTATTGTGAAATAACTTATTTTTAACAATTTATACAATTTAAAAATACTTCGGAAAAATTGAGTAACTTAAAATTTGATTCATGCATGTAACTTTTCTTAAAGCTATTGGTAAGCAGACATCCCGTAGACACGTTAAACATTTTTTTAACGAAGCATATTCTGTTGAATCTCGGCACACTGGTGGCGTAGCCAAGCAACCACTTTGAGCAGTATTGCAGAAGTGGGAACTTCTTAACGAGGCTGTGCTTGGTTGCAGACCTAGCAGACATCGATAAGCACTTCCCCGGTCTGATGAAGGCGACTCTGGAGTGGCTGAAGATCTACAAGATCCCAGACGGCAAGCCGGAGAACCAGTTTGCCTTCAACGGGGAGCCTAAGAACCGCGAGTTTGCACTGCAGACCATCGAGGAGACTCACAAGTACTGGAAGTCGCTCATCAGGAAGGAAGTGGAGGCCGGAGGCATCTCGTGGTGCGTACTTCCCACCGCAAGTCTGCACTACTCGTGCCAGAGTGATGCGTGGAGTGGAGAGGTTCCGGAGGCTAAGAGCATTGGCCATGAAAAAATTAATTTTATATTTGTACTACCTGCTGTTTAACTTTTGTACATTATCACTGATAACTCTTTCCTCTAAAAATAAAAAAATTGAACTCCTAGTTATTACATGAATTCATAAATATTGAAATCACCATTTTACTGTTTTAAAACTTTATAAATAATGAAAACTAGCTAACCCACAGAAATAAGATCATTCACTCTGAAAGATGATGTTAAGAGCTACTTAAAGACATCTATAAAATCGTTCAACAAAATGTTATTTTGAAATTTAAAAAAAAAATTGCCGAAAATGTGGAAATATTTGTATATTTATGATTTGTAGCGGCCTCGTAACTTTTGTAAAATAACTCTCTGAGCATATCTTGAAATGAAGTAAGACAAAACCTTTCAGTTTCCCTTGTTAAATTTTCTCCAAATAGTTTTTATTTCTACATTACAAAAACAGTAAAATCTCAACTTGAGATGTCATTTTGCAAAAACCATGCAATCTAAAAAAAATTTTACTTAAGAAAAAAGTAGTTGCAGATAACATTAATAAGTTTGAACAGTACCTATGTGGTACAAATATAAAATAAGTTTTTCTGTGGCCAACGCTTTTAACAAGTTCTTGAGTGCAGATGAGGGCTGAAGTGAGGTGGATATGGAGCAGTGCTGGAATGCAAGGGAGGGGGAAATTGGAGATCCTTGAGAAAACCCATCGATCAACGGCATCGCCCGGCTTGATTCTCACGTGCCAAAATCCAGGAGCGACCCTGCTGGGAGTCAAACCCAGTTCAGTTTGCTCGGAGGAGTGTGCGTTAGCCGCTGCACCGCCGTGGTCCAGGGCAGCGAGTTGCTGCACGTCACGTACAGCTTGACCAAATGAGTGTTGCTGGATTTGTGAGAACATTAGTATCGCTGTAGTTTGAAACACAGTTTTACAGAAGAATAAGCATCGTGAAAACAGGACTACTTATAGCGATTTTTACAAACTTTGATATTTTTCAACAACCAAATTTATGTTTCTAAAAACCAAATTCATAAATTGGCAACAAAATATTAACTTTTATTTCTGCCCAAAAAATATGTATATTGAAATAGAGTATTTATTAGTTTTTTAATTAGAATAGCCACATCTACTTGCAGTGAGATCTGTAGGACTAGGATGGCCCTTGAGACGTGTGTCTAGGGAACACACACCTGTTAGGTATATTCTGGGGTATTTTGTATGTAGTTGATTTACGTGTTGTTGCAGTGCGAACGTGACTGTGGCGGACAGCCCGTACAAGGTGGAGGTGCAAGAGGCAGAGGAGGTGGTGGCCAAGAGCCCCGTCCCCGGCATTGCAGAGCCCATCGACCCTGTGGGTACGTAACACTGTCGCCGTGCATGGTGCATGCTGTAGCATACGTCAGTCGCATGTGGTGTAACATGGCAATGCTGCCTGCATCTAAAATTTCCCCTCAATGTAGGGGAAATTATTTCCCAAATACAGAACTCTTTACTCGAATATAGAGTTAAAAAAACAAAATTAGAACCGCTAAAAAATATAAGACAACTTAAAATACAAGACTGAATAATAAGCTAACCCCACATTTTCAAACAGGAAAAAAATATTTTCAATAAATTGATCTTACATGTACAGTATTTTTGCAGGCTGTTTTATCTAGGCACATAAATAAAATTGTTTGTCCACTGTTGCCAAAAACAAATATTAGATACAACATATTTTGAATACAGTTGAACCTCTCTATACCTAAGCCATTTAAAGTGACCATCTTTCTATAATGACTCATTTTTAAAGAATTTAAAAAAAAAAAATTGGGTGAAACAAGTAAAAAAACTGAAGGGAAATCTGTTTTAAATAAATGTTGCTTTTTTTTTTTTTTGTTGCTGTTTGGTGATTCTCTTGGTGAGCACTGTATCAGGTCTGCCATAACTCCTAACAAAAATAAATACCCCCCCCCCCCNGCTGCCAGTACTGGCAAATACCTGTCAACTGTACCCAGCCTCCACCCCTGAGGCGGCTGAATGTTTCCTTACCCGCAGTGTTTGTCCTGCCGCCGTGCTCTCGCCCGCTTGTCTTCTCACTCTGCTTGTGTTATTACAACTTTGATTGAGATTACCGTATTGGCCAGAATATAAGACTGTACTTTTTTGGAAAAAGTATAATGGGGTCGACTTATATTTGCGGCCAACCAATTTGGGCGATTTTTTAAAACTAAATTTGCACGCAAAAATTATTAGAATTTCCATTTTCTATTAGGGTAGAGTTATGCATACAAAACTTCATTTTAAACAAAACTTCTACCGATAATACGATTTCAATGACCATACAAGTCCGAACGCAAACAAACAATGTTGTTCTTATTCTAGTTTCGTGTCTTACAGAAAATTGTAAAAATGTGTTGTTTGGAAGATCCGGTGGTGTGCATTGCATTTTTGCATTACGGTCTCACTGTGGCCGCCATCTTGACGCTGTTTTCGTGGCAATTTCGTGCCTATAGACACCTAATGGTAGTTACTACTCTAGTAGTGTTACAGGTTTGTTTTGTAAACGATGCATCTTTCAAGATTGCAAAGAACAGCAATGTGGCAGCAAGACGTTAAGTCACTGATACAAATTCTCTTTTGAAAAATTCTTATAATATTATTGTTTACAAATATTTGTGTTACTGCCATAGATTACATAAAAATTTGTTATTAAAGTACATTAAGTGTGGATAATTTAGTGCAGAGGTAAGTGTGGTCTCATATTTATGACCAATTAATTTTTCCAACCTGGCATTTGTCAGATTAGGGGGTGGTCTTATATTTGTGCTAATGCTGTACTCTTAGTTGACTTATTATGCGCTTAGTTTTTCTTTTTGAGCATGCCATCAGCCACACGAGATCTTGGCTGGTCTTGCTCCGCTTGTGGCCTCTCCGCCAGTTCATCTCGCACTACGAGAGCCGACTTTCTCTCCCCCCCTCTAACCCCACCATTGTCCCACCCTTCCACTGGGTTCAACCCTTGGGGCTCATCATACGTAACAGAAATGCGACCTTCAGAGTGTTAATACCATCATTTGAAACCACAGTTTTGATAAACTGGGTTTCAGAAAGTAGAGTTTGTTGTATAAATGCCACAAAAGTGCATGCTTGCTGTATATCACAACAGAAAAGTTTTATATTGAATGTTAGGTTTCAAGTGTGGTATAAACAACAAAACTTCGGTTTCGTTTGTAAATGCGACGCAAAAAAAAGTACGCAACATCCAACTTTCCAGTTTTTGTAATTGTCTGCCGACAGGGAAGGTCACATACATTGCATACTTCCGTTTTATTCTGAAGATTTTAGACTATTGAATTAAATTAGTTTTCCATGCAAAAATCATGTTTATTTAATGCCAGAGAAGATTGAACATGGACTGTATGCTTGATAATCTTCTTGCCTCTCAATATCTTTAACATTTTGGTAGACAAGAGGAATCTAAGTATATGCCTCGGGTGTAATTTTTTTCAGAAGTAGCCTGCCTATTAAAATTAATTCATATTTAATTTAAAAAATTTCGTTTTGGTTTTACAGAAGACAGAACATGGACTTCATGCAAAAAATTGTATATTAGTATGTATAGGTGATTGGAGTGTGAAAAATCTGTCCAAAATTCTATATAATATCTATTGCGGCCAACCTGCCCTGACAATTATTTCTAGAAATGGTGAGGTTCTACTGTACTGTTCAACATTCCGTCATCTAAACTTTGCTAGATGGGTACGACAAGCTCTGCTTCTGAGGAAGCAATACAAGGAAAGCAGGTGCACTGGCAAAGTTGAAAATATTTTCAAGATTCTGCATATTCTTAACAAATGCACTACATAAAATTGTAAAGACTCACCCTAGAAACACTTGCATATTTAGCTTTTTTTTTTTCTATACAGTACCATGTTTACTACGATGTCTTAAGGCATCCCTTAATTAGTTAATGTGTATAAATGCATAGAAATCATTTCAGGAGATATAATGGAGTTTAGTGAAAATATCAAAATGGAAACACCACTTTTCATGTTTGAAATTACTGCTTTCTTCATAGTTGTGATATATGCATATAATTGTAATTATCTACAAAAAAGTGTAGTAATATGAACATGGCTATATCTACTGAAACCCCTTTTTCACACACTTTTGATTTCACATTTTCCAGTATTCTACACCTGTATTCTTTGGTCCTGTCTATTTATGAAATTCCTACTTTCCTAAATTTATTACTTTTTTTGCTCAGTTACTGTGAAGTATGGAAAAGGGGTTTTAGTGTGAGCAGATTAAATAGTTCAATGTCCTTGATGTTCAAGACTTTTTCTTTTTTCCAGTTGATGTCTGGCATTTTGAAAATGCAAGGAAAACGAAGTCTGCATTGTAAAGAAAGGAGGAGAGAAAATTTCAAAAGTTGTAGGAATAGAATGTAAAATAAAACATAATTTTTTTACAAATACATTGTCATTTTTTGTTGAGTTGCATGTGTGCATGTTGTGTTTTATTCAAGGATGGTTCACATTTTTATACGAAGCGGACATAACCTTTAGGCAGTTTCTTTTGCGAAACATAAGTTTCTGTTCCAATGCTTTTTAATTCCCTCCCTCTCGTGTTCAGCCTGGTTGGAGGTAATGGCCTTCCTGCAGGATCCCTTCTGTTGCTCATCTCCTTAGTGCGCCGATGGCTTTCGGCCATCCCCGGCCGCCTTAGTTTGCAACTCTGTTCATCTAGTGGTACGTATTGTCCCGTTGTTATCGTTTACTTTAACTACATAAATTGTGCATTTTCATCAATGTGTATTGCCGGTATTATGGCTTCAAGTAATGTGGGATTACAATAGCTATTTTTTATCAAAGAAAACTGTGTGTGACCTTATACACAGTGTTGATCCCAATGTGAGGGTACCGTGAGTGGCAGTTGCAACGTAGTTAGGAGTGCTGCCAACATTCAACGTTATTGTTGGCAAGCGTGCAGAGCTACTCTGTGGTGATGTTTATTTTTGTGCACAAGGACTTGAGTGGCCAAAGGACATTTAAACATTTTATTATTATATAGGTTTGTTTTCTTCGTAAAGCAGTTGCGTTTATATGTTTGTCTATATTATGACACCACTACAAAGAAGAGGATTTTTTTTATTTTCCCAGGTAAGAACTTTTATTGGCTAATTTCTTACTATCTGGTCCTGTGGAAAAAACTAAGTTTTACTGTATATTCATTGAATTTCATCACCTGTGCGTATCAACATTTTCTCACTATTTGCTAAGAGTCGCCAATATTGCTCTCAAAATGTAATATATTTGACATGGTTATTTCTAACCATACATAGAGAAACTGATGCTAAACAGCATTTAATATTTTTTAGTGAAAACAAAACCGTACAGGCATGGGATGATTAGTTCCTCTGTTCTCCCAGTTAAGGAACCTACGGGACTGATAAATGGTTTGTATACATCCAGTTCCACGCGATAAAAAGCAATCCACTCTACATTACTATCAGAAAAACAAATAACGCAACATATTTTCTCACCAATTACTAGTTTGCAATATTTTAATGTCTATACTCGCACAATTCTGAAGTTTACAGGCATTGTATAGTTTTGATTTTATTTACTTCTCTAGGCTATGAATACCTGTTGTGGGAAGGTTCTCATTGCGACAAAGTGTAGAGGTGCGACAGTTCAGGGAGTACAGTGACCTTGGAGGATGAATAAGCTTAATTACAACCGAGTTATGTCACACATGTGAAATTTCAGCAATAAATCTTCACTGTGACAAATATGCACTTTGTAATTATTGTGGAGACTGTGTATTTTAAAAGCACTTTGAACAAAAAAACACGAGTTCACAACATGCATCACTCACAGTTAAACTGTTCTTCTCTACAAATTTTTGAATAGTTACCCCAGCAGCAAAACTGTTGACTGGAACAGGTAAAATGTGGAACTGTCCAGTCACTAAAACCAGACGTTGTGAAACTGGCCCCTAAGACTTTTCACCATGTTTTGGCTGGCAATGTGGTTTTGAAAGGAATATTTCAAAAGTACGTAATTAATTTCAGATCAGCAAGTAGCTTCTTTGGCAGATTGCACACATTAGTTTTCTATAATACTGTCAGATATGAGAATGCAAGACTTGTGGTATTATAGAACACAGTGTTGGAGATAATGCAGGGCTAGTTGAAGCCATTATTTGTGTTGACATACGTGCATCTGTGTCAAAGTAGCTGCAGTGAACTTCTTTAACATCGCACCGTAGTTACGTGTATGGGAGGACTGCAACTTCATTTGCATCTTGTTTCAGAGCAAGTCTTAATTTCCCTGTAAATAATGCTGGGTAATGATCTAGGTACACATCTGCTAATGAGTTCAGCAGATAACTTGCCATGGTATAGTGCTAACAATGCTTCGTGGTTTGGTGGTTATTTATTTTTGTTAAAATAATACATCTCTTTTCCAATAGAAAGAGTTTTATTAACTTTAACTTTTTTTTTCCTAGGCACTAACTTTTAACTTTGTTAGGTCTTTGGTTTGCTAACTTAAACTTCACCTTAGTTAGTTTTTAAAACTAACTTATCAGTGTCCAGAATAAGGTCTGCTTATAGCTGTGGTTAACATTTGAGAATAAAAAAGCATTAACAGTAACTATACAGTTAAACAAGTGGTAAATGGAACAGCATGGAAAATATGTCTTCCTTCTGAGTGTGCGCGCGCCTGTCGAGTACTAGACTGTGAGTACTTGAATTCCTGTCATTTTAATTATTTTTGGTAGCCTAGCAGCCTACTTGTAACATTAACTAACATAGTTCACATTAGATCATGGATTCCACTACGTAACAGATAGGCTTAATTTTACAATCTAACGACTATGTACATAATATATTTAAAGGTATCTTTTGTAAGACATTACATGAATTATAATTTTTTACCATTTTATGGTCTAATGAACCCAGATTTCATTGCAAACATAATATAAATTTACATATGTTTAAAGTCTAGTGTGTCATGAAATGGTAATACAGTACTATTTATTTGCATCTAGTTATATGAATAAATTTCTGTATCATTTAAATGTAAGTATTAATTTGTTTGATACAGCCGACTATTGTTTGTAGCTATTTAGTTGTAAGTTTGATCAGTTAGCGTAAGAGAAGGTTTTGCAAAAGAAGCAGAGTAACAGTAGGTCACGACTGGCATTTCTTGTTGCGTCAACTGTAACGCCACACATGCATTAAGTGTAACAGGTCTAGAAGCCACGCAGATACTAGAAGTGCAGGAAGTATACTCTGTCAATGATGTATGTTGCTCAAAAAATTCAACCAGACCTGGTTGGAGTGTTTATGGGTGTAAGAGTTAGAAATATGAAATGTTTGACATTTGATAAATGTTAACACTGGTTCAGTATAAATCATTCTGGTGTAAATATGTTTGCTTGATGTGTATAAAGTTTCTAATGACTTGATGTATTTGTTTCTTTTTTCTAGTTGACAAGTGGCACTTTGTACATTTGAAGTAATGCCAACGGCCGACAGCTAAGGAGTGACGAAGACTAGAAATGCAGGTGTTTCTCAGCTGCGACAGAGTTTTGTATTTATTTTTTTTTTGGCAGAAGAAAAACAAGGACAACGCTCAGTATTTTTTGTTCTTGGACTGCTGGAGATATTTTTATTGCACATTTTTTCAGCCCAATGAAAATAAAAGTACACACATTCCTGCATTGATTTATTTCTGTATGAAGTTAGTGTGCAGTGTTTAATATGTGGACCTTCAACTATCAAGGGAATCCGTACTAAACAATGTTAAACACCTTGCATTCAAGTCTCGTCATAAGGAAGTACTGCAACGGGCCCGCCCAGAACTGCTACGTGCATTCCGGGAATGCTGAATTCCTAAGGATGATGGTAGTTGCTATGTAAATCAATGTGTTGATGCATGATGCTCTTTGATAAGTAAATATAAACAAGACTTTGCCTCATCTGCATATGGAATCATGTAACCCAGGCGGGGTGTGAACCTCAAACAACTTGCATCCAGAGTTTACTAGCATGCCCCTAGACGCAGGGCACTCTCGGACAAAGGCAGCCAAGTTAGTTCGCCTTATTATCAGACGTCACGCCAACCCCTCTCGTGTGATAGAAGCCAGTCTAGTGTGCCAACTAAGTGCCTAAGCTCACGCCGCAGATGCAACCATGTGTGACAAAGACGCCTGCCTTCGCCACAGACCGAGAGATGGCACCAGAGAGCGCAGTTCCGCCCACGGGAGGAGGAGCTCATCCCGCCATCCCTGCACCTTAGAGTCCGCGGGCAAGTTGAATGTATGTCCGTGCACAGTTGTAGAACGGCAGTTCATTTCCAGCGGCTCACCCCACCACTTCCAGTGCTGGAGCTCTCTGCTAACCCCAGCATCTTCGCGACCTACCAGATGCTCTTCAAGACCTTCACCAGAAGCCCCCGAAGAAGTCAACACCTCTTTTCTACNACATCTTCGCGACCTACCAGATGCTCTTCAAGACCTTCACCAGAAGCCCCCGAAGAAGTCAACACCTCTTTTCTACGCCCACTACTCTTCTGGTAGTGGTATCCGAGTCCCTTCTGGACAACAAACATTGAGTTAGTTAGGTTTAGTCAGTATAATAGCTACCTAGCCGCATCTCTTTGTTAGTTCAGATCCAGATACCCTTCACCTGGTTTGCGTAGGTTACCTTCCATTACAGTTATTGGTAAATTAGGAGTTACTACAGGCCACCGTGTTATTCCTCTTGGAGTAAACACATTTTCTATTAACTTCCGAGTATTCATTGCTAAGGGTGAAGCCGCCCGACAGTTGGAGAGGCCTCACCTCCCAGCTCCCTCCCTCTCCTTATTTCAGCCCCCATTCAAGACCACCGGATAATCACATCCCATCGTCATCGCCCTCCGCCAAGGACTCGACGTACTACTGGGTCTCTCAAACCCGAGGTGCCACCTCAGCCAAGCCAGCAACCCTTCTTGGGCCTCTACCTGCATCACTTGCCACAGCACCACCTTCGCCCCGAGCCTGGGCACCAACTCCAGCAGGAGCCAACCCCAGCTGAAGCAGATCCAGGAGCTACCCCGGGNAGCCTGGGCACCAACTCCAGCAGGAGCCAACCCCAGCTGAAGCAGATCCAGGAGCTACCCCGGGCGACGCCCGTCAGAGGTAAACAAGTTGCAGTTTGCAAGCTGGTAATACGTAAGGTCAATAGGCACACTCCAGACTTTGTACCAAGCTGCTAAACCATGTNGTTGCAGTTTGCAAGCTGGTAATACGTAAGGTCAATAGGCACACTCCAGACTTTGTACCAAGCTGCTAAACCATGTGCCTCTGGTTGACATCCTTGTCAACCACAGACATCACGCGTCAGTGTTAGATGCCACTTTGTAGTTTGCTCCTGTCCATTTACAGGAACTGCTCAGGAAAACCCTATAAATGCTGCTGTATTTTTTTAATAATTTTTTTTTTGTGTGTATTTAACAGGATAAAAAGTGGCAGCTCTAGATAATTTAAGAAAAAGTAACTTTTTGGAAATAAAATAGTATATTACTCCCAGTAACATTCGTTTGCCGTAATGTGTGTACATGCGCGCACCCCTTTTACGCACAATATTTTTTTAGGTAGTCCCCTTAAGTGGATTTTTGTACTTTTATTTTGATTCAAGTTTTTCTCAGAGGCCCAGGCCAGTACAGCAGACTAGTGTTCACATGGTCTCTCGTCTGTTGCGGGCATGCACTAAACTACTTGTGTAATGTGCATCTGTATTAAACATTATTAGCTCTCCTAGCAGGCATAGTAACAAAAAAGTTATATTTTAATGTAACAGTTTGGAAAGTATACAAATAAGCTGAAAGGAACTTTAAAATGCTTCCACTGAACCATGAACAGCATATAGACACACGAGCTGCTATCTTTACTGGCGGGCTCAGAAGGGTCGCATGTAGGCACACTCCGTCACTGCCGTAGGCCTATTAATAAAGGGTCTGGTAAAGTGGGAACAAACAAATATGTTTTAATTTGTAGTTGATTAAAAATCTACTAACGACTGGTGCTGATTACAAATGTTCCCCATCACAACTTTAAGAAATTGCAGTTTTGATAAAACTATTACAAAAATAATGAAAAATAGTTGAATCACTAGAAAGAAGGCGTGGACTCCGGATCAGAACTGCCAAGTTTGAACATGTGATACAACCTTGAAGCCCGCAATAGGAAATGTTCTAGCAGACAGTTCGCAGCAGTAGCTCAAGACAAGTCACATCACTTAACTCTCACTTTTAGAACAAGCCTCTTAGGAAAACCCCTAACCTAGATTATGTAGTTTTAAGTAACACCAGTTAGCATATCTGGCTTTGTTAGCAATGAATTATGAGCAGGATGTCCCGTGTTTTTATGCCTTGATAAAATTTGTGCTAAAAACTAGTAGTTGCAGTACATTCCTCGTGGATACTCGCACATATACGCATGTATGCGTCTGACACACATTTTCCACGTTGCTGTGAGATTGTGACAAGTGATGGTTGGGGCAAACTGGGACGAGAACTTGTGTATCATCACTCGCTGCCTGAAGAAGCTGCCCAGCCAGCAAAATGTTGCAACCGCACATCCATGTGGAAAATGTGTTCTTCAGACTTGTGTGAATTTGCGTGTGCATATGTGTGTATCCATATTAACATGCGAGTACTTGTGTTTTCTGACTCCTTTTTACCATGGCGTATAGCTAATTGACAGTTTATCAGAAATAACATTTCAACTTAAGTAAAATTATTGGTATAGTCCTTTCACGGTTATTTAACTTTTCTGAAGCCCTCCTAAAGTTTTACATTCAGTTAGTTTCTCCACTTCAGGCAAACAAAGTTTAACTAAGTTTAGAAAATTACACCAACGGGGCACTGCACCATATTTGTGCGTGCTTATATTAATTCTATTTTTTAATGGCATTACCAACACACCTATTTTGTATGTTTTATTCACATTAGTTATAAGTTAAATTTTATAAAATGTAAGTAAAAGTTCAATTTAACCAAAAGTTATATACTCGTATGTTAATGGAAATAACAAATTCTTGAGATACAAGACACATTTAAGAAACATGCACATATATCATACATGAGGTTATTTATCAAAGGTTTGAGTCAATTAGTGTGAAGATACTGCGAACAGACTGTGTTTTTATAAAAGCACTTTATTATGATGTGCGGTATAAAATGTACAAGATTGAGAGAGGAGGCTGTTGGTTACAGCAGAAGTGTACAGTGGGAGCTAGCTGGAGATGCCGAGACTAGCGAGGCATGTCTCCAGGTCCGTCTTCATCTGCTTTGCGTCGCTCTCGGCTGCGGCGAGCTGCTTGCCCTCGCACACGGCCAGCTTGGCGGGCAGTTGCTCCAACAGCGCCGTTTCCTTGCCAAAGAAGCCGGTCACCTCCATCTCCACCTTGGCCACCTCGACCAACGCCTTGGCAGTCTCCTCCGCAATGCACTTCTCCTTCTGCCACTTGTTCTTCTTGCCGCAGTCCTTGAACTTGCCCTGGAACTCGACCACCTTGTTCTTGGCGGCCTCTGCCTCGGACAGCAGGTTGTTGGCGAGGTCGAGAGCAGAGTCCAGCTCGCCCGTCACACACTGGAAGGATGCCTGCACCAGGGACTGCACCTTGGAGTTCACCTGGGTCTGCTCGGTGCTCACGCACGAGCTCACATCGATGCCGAGCGTTGCGCCCTGTTGCTGGGCGCTGACGACTGCATCCTCCACAGACTGGTATGCCTTGGAGATCTCCGCCGTCGCCTTCTGCTGCAGCTGCTGGCTCTGGTTGTCCACCCACGCCTTGATCTTATCTACTTCTGCCTGAGCCTTCTGGATCGCTGCGTCGAACCTGTCCTCCCAGTTGCGCGTGGACGGCTGAACCGCCGTGCTCTGCACTGCCTGGAACATGCATTTCATATATACATTAGTATTGCCAACTGCTACAGTTTTTTTACAAAGTGCAAATGTGAGTGACGAAGCTCATTGCCAGTAGGTTTTCTTGTGGTATTCCTGCTTTCCACAGTCTTGCAATCTGCTGTTGCTCCATTCACACCCACCTCCGCAGATGTCAGACGTGCGTAGCTGTAAAGGGCCACCTACATCTTGCTCAGCTCGGATCTGTTCAGTTGTTCAACAGCGCTCTGATCCCTGCAGCCTCGCATGGTTTTGAGAAATATAAAATCCCTTGTTATTTTAACATTATCGTCTTAATTGCCTTGGAAAGGTAGCAATAGTACAATTTACACTTAAAATGTTTTTTTGCAAGAATAAACCACTCGCTAAACAACTGTAGTACGCAACTGCATGTGGCCAACCTGACCTTAGTTTTGCCCTACCCGACCCAGCATATGTGGAGTGACTGTAAGAAGAGATGCAGTATCGCAAGTCAGAGGTTCTGCAGTAGAGGTGGAACATAAACTTGATCCTTGACGTAACCCCACAAGAATAAATCGCAGGGCGTCAAGTCCGGTAACCACGGTGACCACCAAGAAGCATCTGGTCAGCGGCTGCCACACTGCCCATCCAGTGACTCGGCAACGTCTCATTCAGGTAACCTCGTACAAACTTGTGGAAATGTGGAGGGGGCACCATCTTGTTGGAAGATGAAATCCCTGCTATTGCCTTCCAATTGCGGCATGAGCCACAATTGCAGCATGTTGAGATAGGTCACGCCGTTGACAGTTCTCTCAGCGAAGAAGGGGCCATAAACTGCCTTGTTGGACGTAGCACAGAACACGTTAACTTTCGTCAAATCCCGGGCATGCTCGAGAGTTGCATGTGGATTCTCTGTTCCTCGTATGCGTGTGTTGTGTCTGTTGACCTTTCCTGAAAGATGGAAAGTTGCTTCGTCACAGAAGATCAATTTGTTTCAGAAGTCTCCATTTTCCAGATGGTTCCGCATATCAATGCAGAATTGCAGTTGGAGCAATTTGTCATTGTGGCTTACGGCTTGCAGGAGCTGCAATTTGTACGGCTTCACTCTTACCCGTTTACGAAGGATTCTCCACACTGTTGGCCGAGGGATGTTCAATTTCGCACTAGCTCTGTAGGTTGACTTTCTGGGACTACGCTACATCACGTCCCTCATACGGTCCATCAGTTCCGCACAAAGAATCATCCTTCTAGAATTTCTTGTACCACTTCACTATGTTGTTGCGTACCTATTCATTTGGCTTGTGAAACTAAAAATACGAGCATTTGTAATAACTATTGAACATTGATGTGATTTTCCAGTAATTTTTCACCAAATCTCTTCACTTAAATGTGTACCCATTATGACATTTTGTAACTAAGGCAACTCTAATAATGATACAGCTCAGCTATTCGGAAATAAAATTTATGTCTATAAAGTTGTGATTTTGTCAAGTGTGTGTGCAGCAATTGTAAATAACATGTAACTGAATTGGTAATTTATTTTCATCAATAACTGCAGATATCATTATGCACTACAAAATAAAATCACAGAACATGTCAGCCAGTAGAAGCGGTCTCGCACAGGTAATATGTGAATAATACCTTCCCATGTTTGGCGTGCTCAACTTTCACTCTGCGTGACCCAAGGTGATGTATTTTTCCAAGACAACTTATTTGAGTTTTCTTTAGTGTTCTTAAATTTAATGGCAAGAAAACAGGAAATAGTTTTGCAAGTTGTACTTATTTAATGCAGAAAATAATTAAATCAACTCTCTTATTTAACTTCAGTTCGACTCGAGCTCAACTAAAACTCGTGAGTTTCTTAAAAAAATGTCATCGGCTCAATTTCAAAATCCTATGCTCGCAGACCCCCAACAATTTGGGAAATTTGACAATCATGCTTTTAATACAATGTAGATACATTTACAACATTGCTGCCAACTCTGCTGAGAGCATGTTGCTCAGTGTTTCACATTAAAACATGCATCGGGAGTAAAGATTTTGCTTCTAAAGGTTGATTTTAAAATTATTATTTGACTCTGAACCACCTCATCAGAGTAGGTTATACACCCGACTTTGTAATGCTGATGATTATTCTTGTACAGTACTTACAGCGAAGCAGCAAACTGCAGCGACCACCACCAGAGTGAATTTCATGATTTTTGTGTTTCAGTATTGTGTTTGAACTCGCTGTTTCGTCTTTTATAATGGTCCCTCCCTCCCTCCCTCCTTAAATTGGTTATCGTGAGGTATTTGGTAAGAAAGAGAAAAAATGTGTTATGTTGCAAGTTATCGGAATGATTTTAGTTCAGATAAGTTGTGCAAACACTTGATGCACAATGGCAGATAAACTGTATGATATCAGTTGGTGTTGCAACTGATGCATGTGCGTCATAAGGAAATGTGCAGCGTTGACGCAACAAGCAGCCACGAGGCACCTGCACTTATGATCCTTTATTGTGCGTTTACCTTGGGCATGAACCCACTTTCCTGGAAATGCAGTTGCCAACTACTTTATCACAGAAAGGCCTGCACTGTCATAAACCCCTCGCTCCCGAACCCAGCCTCTCTCTGCTCAGTGGTTACAGATCTCTGCTAAGGAATAGCAACGCTACAGCCCTTCCCATCGAGTTTCAATTTGCTTTTTACATTTTCGCACAACAGATTACCAAAGGGTAGTGTTGTGTGAATGTTCGATATGCCGAAATGAGAATGAAAAATCAAAACTCTCACGTTCAGTAAGAAAACGGTTTACTGAAAGTTTTGACAAAATAGAAAACGGTTTAGCCTAACAAATATTAGAGTGTTTATCGAACAATCGTTTTTAATATTTAAAATTGTTTAATGTCTGAAATTCAAAGAAATTGTGTGTCCATGGAAGACAATTTTAATTTCTTTTTATGCACATTTTAATAAGAAGGTAATAAGTTATATGTAATAAAATAGGTGTCTGTTTAGATTAGACCTAACGTAATTAGGTTTATATGAATATTTAGTATACGAATGTACACACGTTAGTGAGTTCCAGACACAGCATGCTTGATAGCTCTGAATCGAAACTTTTAGAAGATAAAGCATTCTTCACCACAATGTGATTTCGGGTAGGATTGTATGAATATTTGGATGCAAAGGTAATGCATATTTAACATGGAAGCTGCTTGATAAGCGTGGGTGTGAGTCTGTTCAGATCTGGCAGGAATGTGAAACTAATAATCCTGTATCCACTGGGCTGCACGTTAGTTGGCCAACACTGAGGCATTTCATGTAGTGTACACTGAGCACGGGGGTAGTAATGGTGATATGATTACTGCATGTGGTTCCCAGCCGTGAGGCAGGGTGTGGTGCAACGTAGCAGCGCTCTGTATTCAAGAAGACAACGTGAAAACAGCTGCTTATTTGCTAACTTCTGCCGTAATGGCCAGCAACATGTCGCAGTGCTCTTCACCAATTGGTAGGGACATGCCAAATTTGCGTTATTATTTGGCATCGGTATAAACTTCACAGTACTATATATATATATATATCTCTCAGCTGACGTAATTTCTCCATTGGCTGCTACCTGGATGTAAAGTCTCTCCCTTTCTGACTAAACTGCACGTGATTGGGGCGCACGATTGTGAAGTGTTCATTTATTGGCACACAGTTACACAGGTGTGTCCACATATGCTCCAGTGACTGGCGTATTGTAAAGGTACATTTGTTTTAGGTTTAACGTGTCCTCAAATAACACAGATTTTGCAGGTACCTTCCAATCGGTGCTAGTATATTAGCTGGCAACTCAGCCAATAAGGAAAGTTTCGCAATGTGCAGTAGCCTTCTCACTAGTGTATACTGCGTACTGTCCGTGCCAGACGTCATGGTGCTAGAGGTCCCTAGTCCTGTGGTAATGGGGCTGGAGGACCTGGTGTGGTTATCTATACTCTTAACTGAAAACATTTTCAAAAAGTTTCTGCTAGATTTCACACTAAAGCATGGTTCGGTACACATTTACACCGATCATGCTGATAAAAGCTATCCACACATTAGCAGATATTCTGCATTGCCATTTAGGTACATCATTGACATCTCAGTTTACGACCTACTGATTTGTTGTTAATTATATCAAAGATTGTAATGTAAATGTACGACAATCTAGGTGGTGTAAAGTCTTTACTTTATTTTTGGTGATCATAAAATGTTCCAAGTATATTTTATTAAATGATTTTTGTGTCGCGGAGGTGAGTTGCCGAAGGGAGGACGGCACATCAGTTCAGTACCTTGTGCATAGACGACGAGGCACGAGATGCGTGTGCCTAGGATGTTCTCAGCACTCCCGTGCTACTCTGTTTCACGCACGCAGAATACATCATAGGTGGAATGCTCCATGTTCACTTTCACATAAGCATAATATCCAACATATTTAATGCTGTTGTAAAAGCAAATATGTACTAGCACATTAAAAGTAGGTATTTTATGTATATTATTGTCACTATATTTTACATGTCTTTTTCCCCCAGGGATAATTTATGGTTTGGGCATTGTGCAGAACTTTAATGCCAGAGTAGTTGACTTGGGGTCTTGACACCTACTTGTATGTTTTACTACTATCCTATCACTTTATCTTCCTGAACATTCACTGGCATCCTTCGTAAACGAATCCCGCAGTTGAACTGCATGTGAGGGGATAATGTGTTACAAATCCAAACCAGGAGCTGCTCACACAGTAGTTTCCTTTCTGCACAGCAAGCTCCTGCAGCCCTGCTTGAACAAGTGCCACGGTGTCTGGCACAGATTGTAGCTGTTCTGTGAAGGCACGAGGCTGCAGTCACTTGATTGAGAGGACCGCTGCTGCCCGCGGAGTGACTCGTCATTGCAATTAAGTTTTGCGTCAATTTCACTTCAATGGTAAAACTTAAAAAGTTAAAATTGAAATACGAGTAAACCGCATACCAAATTCCCAAGAAATATACTGGATATAATATGTGCAATTGTTTTGAGCTGTAATCTTAATCTAAAGTTTGTTAAATTCTAATATTTGTTAAAAAATATAAATTTTACAATTTTTTTATTATTTTTTTTATCAACTAATATTTTCTACAATAACGTTTTCCAAAATATGTTTATTATATCACCACAAGAAGCATTTAACATGATAAAAGAAATATAGAAAATAATTTTAGACTTTAATATCCTTAAAATCGCTCAGGTAGAGAACACAGTACTCCAGTTGAGATTGTTGCATTGGTAGCGATGCGCATGGAAGTGCCGTTCTTATCGCTCCCATGCTTATTTCGAAACGCAAGAAGTATTTCCAGGTAGGCGGGCCGTCTAAACGACGCCTGTCGGGAAATGCAGTCGCCCAGTCATCATGAGAGGGAAATGAGTCAAATAACGCCTGCGTATAGGCAACCAGCGATACGCCAGAGCAGTGTGGATTGCAGACTCCTCAGGTGGCAAAGCACCTCTTGCCGTTACTGCGGATGTTACTGTTGAAGTAGAGTGTTTACACAATTGTAGAGATGATACGCAGCCTTGAATTCTCTGTACTTAGCCAAGCATGGGGCGATCTTTCAAATGTTTAATTCAGAAAGTATGAAGGAACCGGAAATAGACTATAGAACTTCACAAAGCGACGCTAATGGGCATGTGAACGTGGCCTACGAAGCACTGGAGGAGGAGGGGAGGGCAGTGTGGAGAAGGCAGCCGACGCATTTTGCAGTTCTACTATCATCGAGTAATTTTCAGTAGTTGGCCATGCATATTTAAATCCCAATAAATAAAATATTCTCTGTGCGCACAAAAACCTTGTGTATTGCTGTGGATGTGTGTGTATTAAATACAGAATGTAACGTAACTTATGTTATAGAAGTTAGTAGGGAATTCGCCGTGAAAATACAAGAAATGTCCTCACGCGATTCGGTAGGGAAGTATACCTTTGCAAGTGCAACACAAACGAGCCGGATGATTGCCCAAGTTGTGTTGTGTACTGATTGATAAAGCTCGCCCATTGTACGATAATGTACTTGTCCTGACAAATGTGTTGAACTGCGTACTTTAACGTGCATCGCCGTATTTGTGCTGAATGTAATAGCATTTAGAGCTCCAACTGGCAGTGCAGTTGTGTGTAGTACTCTATATGCACTGTACTACCCCCCCCCCTCGCGATATTTGCACAATTGTGTTCGTTACGACAGCAGTTCCTGTGCAGTGTGCACATCTGCCGACAATCACTCGGGTCGCCTAACTGCTACGCTTTCATTCATCTCGTGTGACCTTACGATTCTAAGGTGAACCTCCTTAACGTATTTCGTGAGGACAAAATGGCCGTACGCTTTTCTTGTATTTCATGGCGCATCCCCGTCTAACGTCTATAACACAATTTACGTCATATACTACACAAACACACACGTGTGTGTGTAAATATATATGAGAAGATCCTTGCGAGCATTTAATTTAAATACAGATAAGCAGTATGTACTTTTTTTGTAAAACATAAATTTTAAAAATTTGTTGCGAAGAGGAAATGGAATATGTTATGGAAAAATCTATAAAATTCTTGAATAATACATTTTGTTTGAAACGCCCTTCTTTAAATTGAACGCTCTGTGGCGAAATTTCCTTAACATGGGATTCGCTATTGAAATGTGGCAACAGCCGGCGTCCTTATGCTTGCATCAGTGGCGGATGTGCGTGTAAACAACGCCACTGAGAAGTGGCGCGGTATCTTCTCACGAGATAAGTCGCTATCAGATCGTAAGAACTAAGGTGACCCGCGGTTCTCGGGAGAGTATTATGTTGTTCGTTTCTCAGGAAACAATGCAGTGCGACGCGATATTAATGACCGCCAGCCACTTGAACAAAATGTTTCCTTATTGACATGGCACTTTCAAACTGCCGTTATAAACACGTGACTGATACCTTTGATCTTTCTCGAGAGACGAGTCACCTCTACATTGCGTTTTCCTGTTTCGACACCGCTGTGCCGTTACTACGCGCATCTCTAACTTCTTGTTGCAAATAAAACATATTTTCGGACATTTCGTGTTACAGTGAAGTCGTTTTAAGCTACCTCGTATGCGTGGCACTGAATTAGTTATTCCAGCACATAAGCGTGGTTATTACCAGTAACGTTGTATTATAAACTACAAGATACTCCTCAAAGCATAATTTCGTTATTTCGAATCACTGTACCGTTATCTTCCGTCTCTCTTTGTCTTCCCATTACAGCTCACATTAAACTTTTTTTTTTAGTCTTTGCTTCCTTTGTTGAGTTCGTTTGGTTAATCTAACACTAACGATCTCCGTAAAAGTATGATCTGTAGAATTTAAATATAAACAAATACATACACACACGCTCATTGTTAGTTTAAGGTTCATTTTTAAAGGTGTTTCGGGTAAATTTTCTGACAGTTACCGGGGCCACGGTGGCTGAGTGGTTAGACTGAACGCCTCCCACCACGGCGAACCGGGCTCAATCCCCGGCAGGGTCACTCCAGATTCTCACAAGTGGGAATCGTGCCGGACGATGCCGCTGGTCGGCTGGTTTTCTCGGGGATCCTCTGTTTGCCCCGCCTTTGCATTCCGGCGCTGCTACATTCTCACCTCACTTCACCCTCATCGGCTCTCAAGACCTCGTTAAGAGCCGCCCAAAAATCTCTCAACTCTGAGAGTTACGAAAAAGAAGTATTAATTCCTTTCATTCCCGCAACCTTACTAACATCTAACAAATAGTGTTTGACTTTCAAACATTCGGCGTGATGTAGCCGCCTCGAAGTTGGATAACCACTTTTGAAATCAACATTTTACAAAACCCCTGTCTGCAACTCCATGATCTGTGTACGCCTACTGATATGACATAATACTATAGGCTGCTAACTGTTACATGAGCACTAGTTATTGCTCTACATTGCTGTACAAGAACCACTGACAAAAAAAGTCAAAGGAAAAGGCATAATATAAAAAAAAATAATTCAAACTAATCCTTTAAGTATTCAGCATCACTTTCGCACAGTGAATCATACAACTATATACATGTGAATCTCTTTCACACAAATTAACTGAGCCAAGAATTCCAGAGTCTGAATAAAAAAAAACCTGTAACATATTGTAACGAGTATCATTTTTGCGTGGTTTTACATGTTCTTTTAAAACGTTATAATTTGTGAACTGCAGGCAGCACAGCAATTTGAGCGACTTGGAAATGCACTGTGAGTATTCCTTTACCATATAACATGTATTAATCACAATATTATTATATAAAAAACACTTTTAAACACGAAATAAAAGAAGAATGAATGCAACTGAAAAGGAATCACTAAATATTTTGACACTACTCACTGAATATAAATTTAAACATGTGAGCTGGCGTATAAAAGGAAAAAAGTCGATTCATTAAAATAATAATAGTTATGTCAGCTAGGCCACAGAAAACTCGGAAAACCTTCTAGTCTTCATCAGCTGGAAATCTGGAGCTGTATTTACAATTGTACTGTTAATGATAAGACTTTGGGTGGAGTGACATGCGCTCATTATGAAGGAAAGTAGACTACAAGTTCTTTTAGAACTGGTTTTGTATCGTAAAAACTGTTGTGTGCGCAGCAGATGATAGCCACAAAAAAAAAGTTAGACTGTACTTTGTTTATAATTAAAATGTAAAAATATGCTTGATTATCCCATGTTTGCAGTTACGCTTGAACATGGTAGACTTGTAATTTAAATTTACACTCAGTTGTAAACTATTAGACTTCTAATAGAGTAAGAATGAACGACTTTTATCATTTGTCTATGATTGAAGTGATTAGCAACATGGCGTTTTGATAGTACCTGGAAATACATTTTACGGTTTATTATTGATAAAGGCGTGCGTTAGACAATGACCAGAAATAGACCGGCATTTCTGTATCGTGAACTATCACATCGTAGTTCTAACCATTATTAAAGACTGCAGAAAACGTATGTCAATAAATAAAAAATAAAAATCATCATATTACTTTTGTGTCTTAATTAGAAAGTTTATTGAATATGATTACTAGAATCATTTCTGTGATTATTAGAATCTTTGAAAGCAGTCAATTTGTTACTTTCAAAGTCTCTTACAATGTAATTTATTAGTCAATAGTGAACCGGCCCGGCTTCGTCCGGGTACAATTGAGTTTTACAGTGATACACTAATAAATAAATTGGGAAAAGACAATTCATTTATGTGAAAACACAATTACAAAATTACACCATGATGGCCTAGGTTTTTAACTGATTACAGCAACCCAAAAGAAAGGAAATATTTTTTACCCGATATCCAAGAAGTAGGGTATTGTTTTTGGAGTGTATATGTGCAACTATCGCATATTTACCACATTTCCGCTTTCCAGCGTCGATGTATGAAAATCAAAAAGTGAGTTTCATCAAGTTGTAGCTTTAGTAATAAATGTACCCTGGTACTACTTTTTGCGCTTGGCTGGGGGATCTTAATCGATCACCGAAGTTAAGCAACGTTCCCAGCGGCACACATTTGGATGGGTGACCGTTAAGTGGCATAACATCTGAGCGCTTCCGGGCTTCGGAGGGCACGTTAAATATTCGGTCCCGGTTGTTATCGATTGACAGCAGTCGTTAAGCCCTTTCAGAGGTCCTTGGGCGGCCTGATAAACTCTAACACCAGAGGGGGAAAAAAATTTTTTGGCCACGTTCTTAGTCGTTGCAGAATCACGTTTTGTTGTTATCCCACAGGAACCGTACAATTTTCCGGGATAAAAAGTATCCTATGACCTATTCCAGGACCTAAAGTACGTACATGCCAAATTTCATTAAAATCCGTTGAGCCGTTATGGAGCTGAGTGGTAACAAAAATACATACACACAAGGAGGCTTACGTGTGATCATACGAGACACGCACAGTGCGGTAACCGAAGCAAACCTCCGCGCGTGTTATGGTCGCCTGGTATCAGGAGACACTGGCCGGCGGCGTGGCGGCAAGTAAGCGCGCTGTTATGGTGTGGTCAGGCCTTACTTAGCTGAACGGCTTTCCTGATCACACCTTCAAACATTAAACCTGCAAACGAGCGGGATTGCAATGCCACCATTTGGTCGTCGACAGTTGCAGAAATCCCCTCCACCGGTCACTGAGCGGGGCCGCAGAACCACGCGCTTGATATAGGCCGTCGTTAACCGTCTCGTTGTCGTCGTCATTCATCATTAGACCTTTGGGCGACCCGACCAGCCAAGCAGACCAGGAAGATGGGTGGGTGTCCGGCCGTCGCTAACCGTCTCCTAGATTCAGCCTCCGGCAACATTAACAAGGTGATGACGTTCCGGTTAGGTTTGTTTAAAATGGCGTGAGTGAAGTAATAATAAACATAATATTAAATTCAATGTAAAGCTTCCCCGGTCAATGGTAACTTAAATAGGTAATGTATAAAATATTCATGTAATAAACCTTATACTATTTTCTGTGCTCTACCGAATAATGAGTAATTATTTGAGATACGCCCCCAGCATACTCTCACATTAACATACTCTTCAAGTACGAATTGGCTGAAAAGCTAGTTCGTAACGATGGTGGAGGCGCCGGGTACGATCCCGGAACCTCTCACTAGTTAGCGCGCACTAGTGTGTGAGAGAGACAGACAGGTTTGCGTGTGCACCTCGTGCCGCGTGATGTTCTCCTGGTAGCAGCAGGCAGTTAGCCGCGCCCGTCCGCCTCCTCCACTGGGTGTCTGTCACACGATAAAACACGCTGATGACTGACTGACTGCTTATTCCTGCTATGCCAGGGGGTTGCACAGCTCCATGAACACCCGGTCATCTCGCTCACGACGCGTCCCGCTCGAGAAGTAGCGACAGTAGTAACAGGAGCACATAGAAGCCGTGGAGGTTACGAGTCCCGCTGCTTACTAAGGACGCGAGGGTGATACAGTCGCGGTAATGTTTCCGCTCCTTGACTTGGCCCGAGCGTAAATATTATATATTCACAAACGTCTTTTTAAGCAGAATTAACACCATACATAAACGAGTACATATATATTTTTACGTGGATATCCCACTTCAATACAGTCAAGTTTAATATAGTCCATTTGCGGTTTCTTCACACTTTTTGAACCAAACCTTTGAAAAATCACCCCATGTGTATACACATGTGTTTAGTTATTTCCTAAATTGGCAATGTATAACAAGCGTTTTGAACTTCTGTTAACATCAAAGTATCTTATTTTTCGTTAAATTGTAGTTTTACCTATATTTTATTTATAAATTATAATATTTCATTTATAATAAATGTGAAAAAAAAAACCTGTGAAAACATGTGTTTTTGTAGCGCCTAGTAAGAAATAGTTATCATGCAAAATATTATTACAACTGAGTGCAAACAAATTATGTGCGTTGTCCTTTAGTGTAATTTTCTAAGACAGCTTAGTTTGCACGAGGCGGACGAATATCCTGGAAGTAGAACTTTATCAGGACTTCCGAAAAGTGTGAAGCAACCGTGAATGGATTTTACTTACCAGTTTTACATTCTTACTTTCTGAATTATAAAACAAAAAATAATCTCTTCATTGGTATCCAAATTTACTATTAATCATGTGCTCTAACAGAAAGATTATTACTTCCAAGGATATAATTTTAATATAGTCATTTAACTTTATGTCTTTATTCGACGTTAACAACGTTGTAAGGCTCGCGTAGAGGACCCATTTTTCCGTAATAAACCTCGATCTCTGGTTAACCACTTAAGAAACTGAAATCTATCAGACATATACGACTCACGTAAGGACAGTTCATTTCCTTCTAGACAATAGCTTTTAAATAACGCATTTACGTGGTACCAAATCAAAGACTCTTCTGAAATATAATACAGCATTTCTCTCTTATTCGTCCTGAAAATCATTGGTTATATAGGAAATATGTTTGAAACAGCCTAAACCCAAATCGAGCAGCCAATAACAAATTATTTGATTCAAATAACTGAACACTTGATTACTCATAATACGTTCAACTAATTAAGAAACAACATGCAGAAGTAATATCAAATCTATCCTTTTTCTTATAAACAGGTACAGAATCAGTTATTTTCAAACACTGAGGATAAGTACCTTCATTGAATATCCTGTTAAATAACTATGTCAAAATATATTGCAAACTATTCTTCTACTTATTTAAGACGTAGTTAAAGAGGCCATGCACATCATCTGATCTACAATTATTGAGCTAATTTATAAAACCTTTTACATCTAACTTCCTTCCACTTAACAAGGACATATTAGGTACGTTAATACTTGTTGAGTGCAATATGTCTGAGATCTGCAATATTTAAAACTGATTTTTACCATTTTAAATTTGTCTCATATTAACTACAAAAAATGATGTCTGTCTGCTGTTATAGGAATACAATTATTTGAAATATTTGGCCCACGGATTTTGTAGCCTTCTTTCCGAAGGAAAGATAAGCTTGCGAGGTCACACACCTTCCTCTGTGTGAGAGAGAGAGAGAGAGTGTGTGTGTGTATGTGTGTGTGTGTGTGTGTGTGTGTGTGTGTGTGTGTGTGTGTGTGTGTGTGTGTGTGTGTGTGTGTGNTGTGTGTGTCCTCCGCTCCTGAAAACCTTCGAACGCGTCCACCGAATCTCAACATAACCGGTACACATATAGTACTTAGTAAGGACATATGGCATTTATAGTTTTCGACCACGCAGGGTGTTTATTTTCAAAATGACTTCCTTCCATTTTAAAATTTGGAGTGCTATGACATATTTCGGAAACCATTTAACCGATTTAAAATCAATTTAGTATGCAAGCATTGCCTTTAGAGAGGGATATTATTATTATTGGTCTGCAATTTTTTTAAGATATCACTACGTGGAAAAATAAAGCATTTACTTTATATCTCTAAAGCCACTCAGCCAGTTCTCACCAAATGCGGCATGTAAGTAATTTTACGATAGATTACGTAAACATATGCGATTTATATGGATTATTTTCAGAATTGCGTCAATATAAACATTTTAGGCTTATTTGCTATATCTACCACACCGTTTGACCAATTATGACCAAAGTTAGTATGCTGAAACTATATATTATAAGTATCAAATATGCCAATACATCGCCTCATTTGTCTGCTATTTTGTAGGGTAGTGCTAAATGGAAAAATTAAGTTTTTATGCCATATCTGAAACAATAGACCGATTCCTATCAAATTTAGCAAACAAGTAGCACTATTGTAAATAGTATTTTTTTTTTAAAGAGGACCAGGCATTTATTTTAAAAATAGCGGCCATTCAGACATGTTAGCAAAGTATGCTATATCTACGGAACCATGCAACCAATGCCAACTTAACTTTGTACGCTAGCAGTTTCCATCCTAGCATAATATAAGGCAATACATACAGGGGATGGACAAAATAATATGAACACCTGACATATACACAATATGTATTTATTAATAAGGTGTTGAGCCACCATTTGCTTTTAGAACAGCTGCAATTCTTCGCGGAATAGATTCGTAGAGTGTCTGAATAGTTTCCAACGGAATGTTGTCCCATTCTTGTACCAAAACATCCGCCAATTGCTTCAATGATGTTGGAGATGGAAATCTGCTCCTCACTCTCTGCTCTAAAAATCCCCATAGTGGTTCAATTATGTTGAGGGCTGGCTATTGTTTGATGATATTCTCATGCTCCTCAAACCAAGACTGAACCTTTTTGGCTGTGTGTGTGGGCGCATTATCATCTTGGAATATGGCCGTGTTTGGCAGCAATATGCTAGTCATAGTAAGAACTTCATCATTGAGGATATCGAGATATTCATTCGCAGTAATCCGGCCAGTGATGTGAATGAGAGGACCCGCTGAATACCACGGTACAGCCGCCCAAATCATAACGGAACCTCCCCCATGGTTGACTGTAGGAAGCAGGCAGTCCGGATCGTAGGCTTCTTTNAAATCATAACGGAACCTCCCCCATGGTTGACTGTAGGAAGCAGGCAGTCCGGATCGTAGGCTTCTTTTGGGGTTCTTCATACATAAACTCGGCCACATTCTTCCAATCATCAAGTGTCCAGGTTTTATGATCGTGGCACCACTTCTTTCGCAGCTTAGCGTTGGCTTCCGTTATAAAGAGTTCCGCAATTGCAGCCCTTCCATGAATGTTAGCTTTGTGGAGCTCCCGCGGTACTGTTTTTGTCGAAAAAGTATTACTCAAGTGAGTGTTGAGTTCTGCTGTCACTTTTGCCGCGGTAGTTTTATGTTGTCTGGCCACAATTCTTTTTAATGTTCGTCGGTCTCTGTCAGTTAACTTTGGGTTTCGCCCACTATTCCTCTTCGCCGATGATGTTTTACCATGTTTTGTGTATGCTGTCATTACCGTGGATACTGTCGCTCGTGAAACGTTAAACAATTCAGCTTTTTTCGTCGCAGACGCTCCCGCTAACCGAGCACCAACGATGTGCCCTCTTTCGAAGTCTGAGAGATCACACATTTNTTTTCGTCGCAGACGCTCCCGCTAACCGAGCACCAACGATGTGCCCTCTTTCGAAGTCTGAGAGATCACACATTTCACCGATAGCTTGTTTTAACCGTCGTGGAACAAAGCGTATAATACACTGAAATATAACCTACAAGACTTGGCACGTAAACTGTGCAATACATACGCGTCGCATTATTTACACGGAAGCAGTGTTGCCAACATGCAACAAAATGTACTATATTGCATGGTGTTCATATTATATTGTCCATCCCCTGTATATTCTTTTGTTCGCCATTTAGANCCCCTGTATATTCTTTTGTTCGCCATTTAGAAAAATTAGGCTTTTATGTCCTATCTCGGAAAAGAATCAACTGATTACCACCAAATGCAGGTGACAAGTTGTACCTACTTTTGCAATATATTTAAATGTATGTAATTTAAAAGGTTAGTCACATAATTTCAAAATAACAGTAATGTAAATATTTTAGGTTAGTGTGCCATATGTCCCAAACAATTTCAACCAGACTCTGTGTGTTTGCAACTTCTATAACAAACATAGAAAGTGATAATTAATAGGTAACCTTTTTGTCAGCCATTTATAAAGATAGCACCATATGAGAAAATTGAGATTTTATTTTATGCCTTATCTCTAACCCGATCAACTTATTCCCACAAATTTTGCACGTAAGTAGTGTTACGGTAGGTCATGTGAACTTGCGTGTGTTTATTGAGCCAGGCACTGTAAATATATCAATTGAACCAATTTTTGTATGATGACAGTATCTACTAGAAGCATTATATATGCCTATACGCAGTCTCTTTTTAGGCAATATTTACGATAGTGCCAGATTAGGAAAAGAAACTTTTATGCCATATCTCGGGAACCAATGAACTGATTTTCACCAAATTTTACACACAATCAACACATGTCAACTTAAATGATTTAATTTGCTTATAAACATATATTATACATGATTGACCTGCAAATATTTTATGTTAATAAACTCCATCTATTAAAACATTACACTGCTTACAAGCGAAGCTGATACTCGGCATCTTACCTCTGTAATACAGTTGGTTGCACGCCAGCTGATGGTACGAGGGCTTCTGGGTTGTAGTCTCGGATAACGTAAGTGTATATTTGTAATTGTCTCACTAGTTTCGCATATGTTTATGGTTACATCTCTAATGACATTGCTGCCAACGAGACGTCAACACCCACCTACCATCTTACCTCTGTAATACAGTTGGTTGCACGCCAGCTGATGGTACGAGGGCTTCTGGGTTGTAGTCTCGGATAACGTAAGTGTATATTTGTAATTGTCTCACTAGTTTCGCATATGTTTATGGTTACATCTCTAATGACATTGCTGCCAACGAGACGTCAACACCCACCTACCATCTTACCTCTGTAATACAGTTGGTTGCACGCCAGCTGATGGTACGAGGGCTTCTGGGTTGTAGTCTCGGATAACGTAAGTGTATATTTGTAATTGTCTCACTAGTTTCGCATATGTTTATGGTTACATCTCTAATGACATTGCTGCCAACGAGACGTCAACACCCACCTACCATCTTACCTCTGTAATACAGTTGGTTGCACGCCAGCTGATGGTACGAGGGCTTCTGGGTTGTAGTCTCGGATAACGTAAGTGTATATTTGTAATTGTCTCACTAGTTTCGCATATGTTTATGGTTACATCTCTAATGACATTGCTGCCAACGAGACGTCAACACCCACCTACCATCTTACCTTTTAACAACTTCATAAAAATTATTTGCATCCTTGTAGAGGAACATATGCTCATTAGTAGGGCCAGTGACTTTTCGCGTAAAAATCGGAGCACACAGTAGACTTCAATACTATATACACACACCTCAGCTGTTGTTATACCTCCATTGGCTGCTGGTGCCGTGCTCGTCTTTGACCAAGCCACTCAGGACTAAGTAACTCCGACACTGAACCTTCGTGATTCGTGCGCAAACGGTTAACACGGGCCAGAATATTTGTTAGCCAATCAAAGAAGCTGGATGGCCCTACAGTGCTTTGGACTGTATCTTGTCTCGAAATCTTTTCGCGAAATATCACTGCCCTTATTCATTAGTTATTATTTTATTTTACATTCTGTTTTAAAAAAAATTGTTTTGCTAAAGCCCATGTTTGCAATAATACATTTCGCTTAATGCTTTCTTTTAATTATTAAACGTGAGAGGTGAGCGCTTGTCGAGAGGAACAAGCGTCTCGTCTGAGGCCTTCGAGTGGTTCTGGCGGTTATCGCAGGAGGCGAACTCGCTACCTGCTCGCCGCGATAACACTCCTCTTGCCACTGTTGACGACACCCGCTGTCGGGTATATAAGCGACGTGCCGACCACGAGCCTGCAGACACGCTCTGGAGATCTACTGCAAACATGGCGTTCAAAGCTGTATCCCTGTGCGCCGTCGTCTGCCTCTTGGTAAGTGCACGTCTGCTGTGCTACTTCCACCGAGATACCCATCGCCAATGAAAATTATGTCAGCAAAATTAACTCACTATTTTTAACTAAGTTTTTTTTTTAAATTTCTGACGAGTTTTCGATCTTTGCAGAAATTGTATTTCTAATATTTAAAATAAAATCGCGACGTATTTCTTACAAGACAAATTATGTGTCTTTTAAAGAATCTAGATTTGTAATGTAAAATTGTCTGCACGAGTAATTTGTTACTGTTGTTAACATTCGTGTGAAAAAGGGTTTTATTTTTATTACACTGCACAAACATCTCACAGCACTTACTTACAAGAGCAATGTTGTAACCTACGGTGGCAAGGTGAACTCCAAACACTTGTTCTTTCCTATTACTATTGTAATTGGACGGCAGTTGTTTAGACACGCCCCGTATAACTGTGAGCCAATAGTAAGCAGTAGTGTGTGCGAGCGTTGAACAGTCGTTTGATCGCAACAAGCAATAAGCCAACGACAGGGTCTCCTTTGTATAGAGGAGTGTTAAGTCTAGCCTGCTGCCATAACAATCCGCGACATACTCGGGGTTCTACCTGTAATCCTATCCACGATGTTTTTGATAGTGTTATTGGTAAATAGAAAAGCAGTTCAACGTTGAGAGTGTAGGAGTGTTGTGTGTTGTACGCAGGCGCCTCTGGGCGGAGGTAACGAGGTGACTGACGAAGTAAACAAGGTGATAGACGAGCTGAAGGCGGAGATAGAGCAGATGAAGGCGGAGATCAACAAGGATGGTGCCGCGGCGTCGGCGGCCGTGGCTGGAGAACTCAACGGCGCGTACCAGTCGCTCGACGCCCAGGTGGAGGACGCCGTCAAGAAGGTACCTACACTAACTGTTCTCCTTAAGGAGCTACCATACTGGTTTCACTGTAAGCAGATGTGCCTGTTCTACTTTCTTAACAACTAAGGCATAACTGAAAGTATATGATGTGTTGCAAATTAATAAATGTGGTTGTTGAGACACAAATGTGGTCGTTGGAAAGTGTCGAAGTCAGCAACAATATATGTGAGTAGTTCCTTTGTTTACTATATTTATTCTCGATAAAACAGTAATTTAAACTACAGTGACGATGCTGCATCTTTTCTCAACAGATTACTCTATTAATGCCCTAAAGTCACCGCTTAACAGAACACGCGCGAAGCTTGTTTATGCTGCTCTCCATCGCCTTAGGTATGCTTCCTTAAAGATGGACGTGACCTTGAGGCGTTTAGAGCTTTTACTGGGGAGGCCCCTTAAAGTCATTGGTCACGAAAGTATTTGTTATTTTATATCTGTCCCACTATTTTATTTGTACCCTTATTTTATTTGCTTCACGATTTTACTTTTTTTTTTAGCAAAGCACAAATTTTTAAAACTAACTTACGTATAGAAATTAGACAATTCACACTGAAAGAAAATGCTAAGAGATACTTCAAGACATATATAATTTTTTACAAGGTATTTTTATGCAAATTAAAAAAAAATTGCTGAAAATAAAGACATTATTGTTTTTTTTTTTTTATTTAAGCTGCCTCTGAAGCGTTGTTAAATGCCTTTTGCTAAGCATACCTTGAGCTGATCGAAGACAAGACCTTTCGATTGCACAAACATCAAATAAAACATGTTTTCGTTGCCAGCTACCTTAACATACCATAGTCTTGGGACAGAGGTAGCGCAGTGACCCGGGTTCGAGTCCTGGCGGGATCACTCCCTGAATTTTCGTACTTGGGAATAGTGCTGGACGATGCCGCTGGTTGGCGAGTTTTCTCGGGGATCTCCCATTTCCCCCGCCCTTACATTCCGGTGCTGCTCCATACTCACTTCGCTTTACCCTTATCGGCGCTCAAGACCTCGATGTTAGGAGCCAGTCAAACCTCTTCACTCACTAACATAGTTACTAAAAGCTTGTGATCTTTCGAGTTTGTACTATTTGATGAAAAGCTGCGATGCTTGTGTCGAACTTGCGCTTAGCCACTAATGCATATGAATGCACACACATTTAGGAACACGCGGTAATTCACAAGGTCTGTATAGAGGACGGAAATAAAGATGTTTCATAAACCCGTGCTTACTTGCGCCTGTCCGCAGGCAACCAGTGGTACGCGACAGCCACAGTAGTAGCCGCCCGCGCAGGCGGTACAGAAGACAACCGTGTCTTGTGGACGTTCAGAAGCTGTTGTGCTGTGTAGATGGCGCTTGTGTCCTGTTGTGGTGAAGCATAGTGCACGGTGCAGGCATCTGTAATATAAAAGATGTTCGCTGTTAATTGAGGACTTTTGAAAGTTCGGCTTGTGACCTACTTTTCTTCTCGATGTGTACCATTCTGCCGCATGTAGATCTAACTTTGTAATGGGCCTGATCGCTATTCGTGCGATATCCGAGTCAAACTATGCAGTTTTTTTTAATGTGTGTTAAATATGTATATATAAGTTGGTGCATCATGCCTGAACAAACTCATAAACATTGTAAGTATATAGAAATGAGAGATTCTGGACCACCTTGAACCAGCAGTCATCAGGTATCGCATGTTTTGAAGAAAGGAAAAAGGGTGTCGTTTATTTGTCAGCCATGTTACAAATTCCTTTTACCAATCGAGGTGGTGAAGTGGCAAACCTTCCAACTCGCATTCGGGATGACCTGGGTTCGCATCCCGGTCCAGCTATCCTGATTTAGGTTTCCTGTGGTTTCTCTAAATCGCTCCAGGCAAATGCTGGGGGTGGTTCCCCACTGCAGGCCATTGCCGGCTCCCTCCATGTTCCTGTTTCTCTGAGCAACTTGCTCCGTACCTAACGACCTCGCTGTCGACGAGATGTTGAGAGGTACTTACTGCTTCCTTGGAGAGAGGGGAGGGTGGTCGTGTGACGTGTGTGTTGTGTCGTGTAGGCGGCGGAGGCGGGGATCGACATCAGCGCCTGCACGCAGAAGCTCAACTCGACAGTGACGTCGGGCGTGAACACACACACGAGCAACGCCGTCACGTGCATCACGAAGGAGATGACGGACGCCTTGGACGCGTGCGAGCAGGAGTTGCAGGCCGTGGAGACTGCGGAGAAGGACGTGCAGGATGGAGTGGATGCACTCAAGGCTTGCAACAAGCTGTCCACGTGGAAGAAGGTCAAGTGCATAGCCGAGGAGACGGCCAAGCTGGTGAGCGAGGCCAAGAGCATCAAGGATCAGATTGTGAAGGGCAAGGACACTCTGGAGCACATCGCCGCCAACTACACGCAGGACATCCAGGGCTGTGAGAACAAGGAGTTGAACGGCGCCGAGTCCGACGCCAAGCAGGCGGGAGAGGACTTTGTGCTATGTGTGCTTGCCAAGGGCATTCACCTCTGAGCCAAGACCCCTCCCTCGCCCATAACATTCCCTCCTCCTTTCACGCCATCATCACACTTTTATACCACTATGTACTTGTAATGTAAAAATAAATATTTCTTCTTTTAATAGCGTGTCATTACTTTCAGTACCTCCTCCAAGAATCTTCATTCGAGTTGCATTTATAAATCACTTGGACTTTCTCCATGATCTGAGTTTTTTCAACTATAAAATACGACTGTGGCAAAATTAAAAAATAACAATATATTACATACAAAGTATAACTAGAGCCGATAGTCCCCAACGTAAGATCAAGAACTGCCAAGAATGTGTTTCGATAATGACGCCACCAATGTCCAAGAATTTTCAAGGTAGTCGCATTCAGAAATTACCCGAACTTTCTCCACTGCTTGGTTTTTTAACTACAAAATACAATCATGTAGAAAATTGCACTACAAATGAGAATATGATCTTCTGTTTTGTGTTGTTTGGTTTTTCCTTCTAAAGACAACACTTAAGAGAATTGTGTCTTTTCCACCTTGGGTTTATTTTTGTTTCACTGTAGTTTACTTTCCAGGCCAAATATTTCGAAACGACAGCTGTCTGGGGATAGGGTATACCTCTACCTTAATAGTAATTTTTTTAAGTCCACTGTATTTTTCCTGTGTGATTTTTGTTGCATCTGTAAGCTTAATAAATATTAACTCTTAATGTATTCCTTTTCAGTTTCATCGGATTCACAGGAGAAAATACAGATTGAAATCAGTCCATTCTGGTTTTAGGAATTCTGTAAAATTGTTCTGTATGTAATAATAAAGTTAAAATTGTAATATTTAATCTGAAGAATAAGCTATAAAGTAGTATAAATAAACGCAACTGGAGCATGAAGTGCGTTTCAGAAGTTTGTTAGAAAACGTGTGATTAAAAAACGACGGGAAATTTAGCAGTGGTATCTAAACACGAAAAGCATTTTAAAAAGGTTTACAACATTCACATTACTTATGGAAGCACTGCGGCTTTGTAGCATGGTTGCGGACCATGGCCTTTAGTAGTCAGATTACTCATCTCCTACCAAGGCAAGCCGGGTTCGGTTCCCGGCGAAGTCAACCAGATTTCCTCAAGTGGGAATTGTGCCGGACAGTGCCGTTGGTCAGCTGGTTTTCTCGGGGATCTCGTTTTCCCCGCCCTTGCATTCCGGCGCTGCTCCATACTCACCTAACCAGAACAGATCAACTAAATTCATCTCAACACTGAAGATCACGTACTCACCCAACTGCCGTGTATTTGGTTTGTTATAAACCTGAAAACACTGCTTCTTCACTTATACTCACTTTGATTGAGTTCGCTTTCGGTGCAGCCTTCGAGGAATACATTTCCGGATTATGTTCTCGGTTATGCCTTCATTCTTTTTATAAGAAATACCAAAAAAAAGTAATATACATATAGTCGCACAAACGATCAGTTGCACAAATACAACCTTACACGTTCAGGGCGACCACATAAAACGGAATAACTTTGTTCCAGCAGACAATATTACTAGATGGAGATTTTTAGACATTCGCCATTGCGATGCAAATGTCTCTCATGGAAAAACAAGAATTAATACGAAAAAATACTTAAATAAGAAAATTAACTTATGGACGAGAAAATAAATATATGTATACAAAACTGAAAAATTCCAAGAGGGAATAGAGGAATAGAGTCAAAAAACAGGACAGCAATAGCAATTATATATATATATATATATATATATAATTAAAACGACAAAAAGAAGGACGANTTAGGACAACACTGACAAAATATCTAGGAACAAAATGGGACAAAATAACAAAGAAACGCACTCAATCACAGCAGTTTTATCTCATACGAGAGAATGCAAGCCTATGCTGTAGTCAAGAATATAATATGTTCAAGTATTTAATATAATTATATATACGTATTTTTTTCGTGTTAAGTCTTGTTTTTCCATGACAAGACATTTGCATCGCAATGGCGAATGTCCAAGAATCCCCATCTAGTCATTCATCTCTATTGCATTATTCATTCTAAGATCACAAAAAATATTGCATTGCCCTATGTAGAACAATAAGTTTGACCGCACCAAACAAATTTAGTTTTACTCAACAAATCCATTATCTCTGTATACAGTGCCACACAAAGCGATCTGCCTTAACGTGTCCACAAATCAGCCAAGCAAAAACCATCCGAGTAGTACGTGAAAATACGCTACCCTAAATGCAATTTCAGACAGCGTAAATGCTGCCTAATTCTCACGAAGTTATTGACATACGTAGTTTGAATGCAAGGACGAGACAAAGACTAAATGGCGAAGTTGCGTATATTGTAGCAATTCACGTTTCTTAAAATGTGCAGACACAAATTTGGAAACCTGTATTAAGGAGAAAGTTGGACGACATCTTGGATTTATATATGTTTAGCCATTTATTATTTTTGGGATTTATATTTGAAAAAAAAAGACTTCGTTAAGACATAGAACATTAGTTAATGTATTTTGAAGACGATTAACTTATGACGTCTTGCACTACGATTAGTTCTGTAGTCATTCTCAGAAAATAATCAATACTAAATACCAATTTATTCCACATGGTCTACAAATAAATAAAATCCATTAATGTTACAGTTGTTAGTCCTGCAGGGCGTGTAGCATGAGCGGAGGTACAACGATACACGTCAAACTTAACATACACTTTGTTTTATGCCGTCGACATTGGTGCTGAATTACAACGTGTAATGATAGCGTCTGTGTTTATTACTGCTCCGAGCAGCGTATTGTCCTACTCCGTGTGCCAACATTGGACTGTTTTCATTCAAAAAAACAACAAGTGTCAAAACCACGTGACTTACGCCGAGGTTAGCATACTGTTTACATACATAGATACGTTGATACACTAGTAAACTACTTTCAACTCGGCTGTAGCGCAATTTCAGTGCAAAAAAAGTTACGCAAAATGTATTTTTTGTTTTTTTTCTTTAAAGGATGAGTTTGTTGTAAAACTAATTGTAAACGGACGGACATCAGTGACGTAGATGATGGCTACTGCTGGATAAACTGAATGTTTCCTCAGATTCAACATACCGTAAGTACACTTGTCCAACAGTTGTCTTTCCTTATTGGCTGTCACGAATGAAGATAGGTTGTTCACGGTAAACTGAGCACTTTTGAAAGCCCTGCTTAAGATCTACTTGCACGCACACTTTATATTCTTCCACCGTATGTCAAATCAACACTGCCACGGGCCTGATCACTTTATTCACGCGCCATCCAAGAAAAACTGTAGAATTATTAGAAATTACAATTCTTACGAATTTTCTAATTTTTATGTTACTTATATGCGCTAAAAAAACATAAAACAACTTGAGTCATTTCAGTACTCACAAATGTTTATCTAATGTTTAGACTTGTGTATTTCGTATGGTGTGCATTATAGACAAAAATTTAAATTTGTCCTCTCCCCCCTCCCACTTTTTGTAGACGCCGTCTTGTCCGACATATTGACTAAACAGACAAATTAACAAAAAAGTGTTAGTTGTGAGCAATATGGCGTCGGCGCGTGTTGTTTCGACGTGCGAGTCCAAAGCACTGTAGGGTCGTCTAGCTTCTTTAATTGACTAAAAAATGTTCTGGTCCGTGTTAACAGTTTGCGCACGAATCACGAAGGTTCTGTGTCGGAGTTACTAAGTCCTGAGTGGCTCGGTCAAAGACGGACACGGCACCAGTAGCCAATGGATGTATAACAACAGCTGAGGTGTGTATATAGTATTGAAGTATACTGTGTGCTCCGATTTTTACGCGAAAAGTCACTGGCCCTACTTATATAATATACAGTCCATTCTCGTCGTCCCGCGCCCAGACACCTAAACAATTTTAATTAGACGTTAAGGCGAGGAACTACTTTCCTTGTCGTTACCAACTTTACTTGGCGCTTGCCAGTCAGCGTCAGCGTACCCGTTGGAATACATGGAGGAAGGGAGAGGGGCATTTTGCAAAGGTTGATTCCTAAAGTGCTCAATTAACCGTCAACAGCCTCTACTATTCCATGAGCCATAGAGCGAATGCCAGGCAGAACGCGTACATCAGCCAACGTCTTGTTTAAAGACTTTATTTAAGAAGACTCGGTGGCGACGCACGGCGTCAAGTCACGGGAAGTTCCCTGTGTTGTTGTTGGCTGCTCTTCCGTCTGTCTGGTCGCAACTGGCTCGTCATGTTGCCGGCCCTGCGGTGCTTTGCGTAACACGCGACACTTGCGCTCTCACGGACTGGTTTCCAAACTAACCGGCATTCCTGATCCACATTTCACCCAAGGACGCCAATATCCAGGACGATCTAACTGAGCGAAAGGCAAGTACACGCACTTTAAGGCGCCCGCCTTGCTGGCGCCAGATAAACACGCTGCACAGTTAGTACATGTTCTATACTATGGACTGTCGACGGCAACTGAGAACTTCTGGAAGGCCCCTCGTCAACGTCTGCACGTATCACGTGCAGGCAGGTCGTTTAACACTGTGCTCATGGCAGAGAACTGAGTATTGTGAATTCACGGTTACTTCCAACTTTCCTGAAGTCCTGCTGAAGTTCTACTTCCGGGATAAGCCTCATGCAAACAAAAATTCTAGAAAATTACACCAACGGGACAGCGCGCAGCATTCGTGCGCACACAGTTTCACAATATTTTGTATAAGAACTATTTCTTTCTGGGATTACCAACCGACCTATTTTCTCTCTGTTTGCATTCACATTAATTATAAACTAGAAATAATGTACAAACAAAATATAAGTAAAAGTTAAATTAAACAAAAATAAGGTACTTTTATTATAACAAGAGCATAAAACGTTTGGAATATTACATGCTTAGGAAACAACCAACCACGGGACACATGGGGTGTTTTTTTCACAGGTTCGATGCAAAAAGTGTGAAGAAACCGCGAATAGAGTATAGTTAGGACCATTGACTTTTCGCGTAACAATCGGAGCACACAGTATACTTCAATACTATATACACACCTCAGCTGTTATACCTCCATTGGCTGCTGGCGCCGTGTCCGTATTTGACCAAGTCACTCAGGACTAAGAAACTTCGGCACTGAACCTTCGTGATTCGTCCGCAAACTGTTAACACGGGTCAGAACATTTTTTAGCCAATCAAAGAAGCTTGACGACCCTACAGTTCTTTGAACTGTAACTTGTCTCAAAATCTTTTCGCCAAATATCACTACCCCTAAGTGTAGTCTATGCTACTGCCAAAAGAATTAGCGTAATTCACGTACTGCTAGTGATAAGGCTTTAAAGTGCAGCTTACAGGTTGTTGGAATCTAGGATTTTCTAGGTGAATACTGGTAAGTAGAGACGTGCAAAATTCGCGTTATTATTTGGTAACATGCTAGACTTACTGTTCTATGCGTGCTTGAGCGCAGGTCGTGACTTCACTGTGTGATATCTTTACTAGAGATTGGTCGCTCATCAGTTGAGGCTTAACTACAGGCTAGAAGTGACCTTGAGGTGTTCCACACAAGCCGTCGGCCAATGTCAGAAGTCACACGAGCCTGCAACATCTTGGATTTTATTGCGCGGCTACAAAATAACGAGAATTTTGCAAGTCCCTACTGGTAGGTTAAAATAAACACCCAGATACACTACGTGACTTTTAGGCCATCAATAGCGAGAGTTGGGAACACGAAGATGGAGCGGCATTGTAGTCTCCAACAAGACCTACAACCACGGCTGTCGGAAGATGCTCGGTGAAGACATGCAAGCTGTTGTGCTAGATTCCCGCTCGACAGACGTCACGTTGCGAACATCAAGTAGCGGCGTTAATGTCATGTTTAAAAGTAAGCGTCTTTAAACAACCTCGTAATTGAGCGTTGCAGCAGTAGCACTTAGAGCTCCAGCAAACGCCGTGTAATAAAGTACCTGTACAGAACACGACGAAGCGACACAAAGCTAGTTGAGACGCATGCGTGTATGTAGCAGCAATGTTTAGCCTAGTGTGGAGTACAGCCACACGTGCAGCACAGTGACGTCACTGAGCAGCAACACGCAGGACCAATCAGCGCCAGGCGATCTACTCGCCAGGCACAAGCCCAGCCAATAGGGAGACTTCCGCACTGCGCAGTAGCCAGTCGGACGCAAGGCCCACAGCCTCACGCAGCCAATCAGAGAAACCACCACACCACAATACAGCGGACTGTGCATTTTTTTATGGTTTGTACATCGTCGTTCAGTAATGCATTACCCAGAAACTCAGATGTTTGTCTTTCAATTTGGCTTCGTTACTACCAACAAACGTCAGCTTCTGCTCGACTTTCAACAGTGGTTACATCCTTCCGATAGACTTAGGCTGTAAGTCGTGTTATATATATCTACGATGATTTACAATGATAAGAGCTGCCCAAATCTCTTTACTTGCAATTTAATTTAAATGTAACTGTTTCAGGGAGTCTGGGTATTGAATTGTGTTACATATAGACACCGGCACTCACGCACGCACGCACGCGTGTCCTACATGTTCACGAGTACTGAGTCGTCATACTCTCAGGTGAGCGTGAGTAGAAGGGAAATGCCGAATTCAGCGCAGGAAAAAGTTACTTAAATCGGAAGGTACCCCCCTGGGGCTCTAAATGACTTTTTGAAATTGATTTCGTCACTAAATGAAAAAATGATTTCGTCACTAAATGAAAAATGATTTCGTCACTAAATGAAAAATTATTTCGTCACTAAATGATTTTGATGGAAATGCCGATCCTAGCTGCGCAAAAAAAGTTGCGTCACAAATTGTGTTAAGTTTTTTATGTCTGAGCGCAAAAAAAATTGCGTCTTTATCTAAATACAATATTTGACGCAATTTTTTTATGTTAATGAGCGCTTAAAAAAAATAAAATATATAACAAATGAATATGAATTCAAATAAAAATAAATTGATACCTAAATATACGAAGACGACTATGGCAATGAAAAAGGCTAATGCAACTGGTAATGTTTGGAACGAATATAAATTTAAGCGTGATGTTTTTGTGAAAAGAAAGAAGGAGAAACCGAAACAACCATTTGTCAAGTGTGAAACTTGTAACCACTACTACAAACCATCTCTAATAAAAAGTCATCTGAGAAGTAGATTACACAAAGGAAAAGATAAGCAAGTTAATTGTGAGGCTTGTGGACATAACTACAAACAATCTCTCATAAAAAGTCACTTGAGGAGCAAAGTACACAAATACACACTCAGATTCAGTGTTGAAGAAATTGAAGAAGCATTTAAAAGTAGGATCAAGACTTATGCTGTAAATAATGTGAATGCTTACAAAGACCCAAATCATTTCCTAAACGATATAAAAGTTACTGTCATCAGCATAATTAATAAACATTTAAAATCAATGGACCTCAAAGTGAACATGAAGTTTTTCGCTGAGTACAAAAGAGGAACTGGTGACAATATCGAATATGTAGAACACTCTTTTAAAACCAAGAACGAAATTATACTGAAATCAACTGATCTAGAAAAATATTATACCGATGGCATATTAAAAATCATAGCTGAGATGGGTGCATTTGAAGCAAAGGGCTCTCAGTGGGTGCTCAATAGGATATTCAAGCTAGAGGTGCGAATAAATAAATATGTTCCATTTAAGGGTAGCTCTTATGTTGATCTTCCAGAAAAAATCAAAGCTAAGCTAGCAGCAATTAATGTTAAGAACAATGATCAAAAATGTTTTTTATGGTCTATTCTATCCGCATTACATCCAGCACAAAAGGATCCTCAAAGAGTGAACAAGTATTTGGATCATGAACATGAGTTTGACGAAGCACTTAAGGGTCTCGATTTTCCTATGAAATTGGATAGCCTACCAACATTTGAGAAAAGAAGTGGGCTATCAATTAATGTATATGCATATGAAGAAAACGTATGGAGGTCTATTCTATCAGCAGTACACCCAGCCCAAAAGCATCCTGAAAACAAAGACAGTAAGGAATACATAATCTATCCATTAAAAACAAGAAAAAATAAGGTGGATAAGCATATTAACTTACTCTACATCAAAGATGAAAAGAATGACCACTACTGCTGGATAAAAAGTCTTTCGAAACTTATTGGGGCACAGGTAACAAGGAATGGTCATAAAATATATGATGGAATTAGAGTCGTACTTCCACATAAAGAAAATAACATACTAAGTTTAAAGAACAAAAATTATTCTTTGAGAGTCCCTTTTGTGATATATGCCGATTTTGAGTGTTTGTTAACAAAAATTGAAACTTGCCAACCAAATCCCGACGACTCCTACACGAAGCCGTACCAAAAACACGAGCCTATTAGTTTCAGTTACTATATAAAATATGAACATGAATACTATAAGGCACCAGTAACTTACGAAGGATCTGATGCATCTAGGGTATTCGTCAAGATGTTAATGGAGGAAGCAAGGGCAATAGGAAATGTCTACAAAAATGAAAAGCCAATGATTCCCTTGAACAAGAAAGAACAAATTGGTTATGATACAGACACCCATTGTCATATATGTGAAAAGACTTTGGATGGAGACTCTGTGAGAGACCATGACCACCTTACAGGTAAATTTAGAGGAGCCGCACACAAAGATTGTAACTTATCCTATAGAAATCCATGTTTTGTTCCTGTGTTTATACACAATCTATCTGGATATGACACACATTTATTTGTAAAGGAGCTGGGCATCGATGAAAATACAATTGACCTAATTCCCAACAATGAGGAAAAATATATTTCTTTCACTAAACATGTCTGTGAGGGCGTAAATATAAGATTTATTGATTCGTTAAAATTTATGGCCAGCAGCATCGATAAGCTTGCTAGCAATCTTTCCAGAAGTCAATTTCGGGAAATGAGTAAGCATTTTTCCAATGAACTTCTAGACCTTGTTATAAGGAAAGGTGTTTACCCCTATGACTACATGGATAGTGCTGAAAAATTTAGTGAGACAACACTGCCTAATAAGAATGCATTTTACAACAAACTCAACAAATGTGATATTTCAGATGAGGACTACGAGTTTGCAATAAAGGTGTGGGAATCTTTCAACATCAAATCCTTAGGAGAGTATACTCAGTTGTATAACAAAACAGATGTATTGATATTGGCTGATATTATAGAAAACTTTAGAGATGTATGTCTCAAGACATATAAGCTAGATCCTGCATGGTATTTCACAGCACCAGGGCTAGCTTGGGATGCAATGCTCAAACATACTAAAACAGAATTACAACTACTAACGGATTACAACATGATTTTGATGATTGAAAAAGGCATTCGTGGTGGAATATCACAATGTTGCAAGAGGTATGCCAAAGCAAATAATAAATACATGAATGATTATGATGGCACAGTTGAAGCTTCTTATCTGGCATACCTGGATGCCAATAACTTATATGGATGGGCTATGAGTCAGTATTTACCTTACGGCGGTTTTAAGTGGAGAAATACAAAAATAGATGTGACAAAAATTCGAGATGATGCCACAAAAGGCTATATATTGGAAGTTGATTTGGAGTATCCGCATGAACTACACGACCTCCACAAAGATCTACCACTGGCTCCAGAGAACAGAATACCTGAAGGTTCGAAAATGCCTAAATTATTAACTACCCTATATGACAAAGAAAGATATGTACTGCACTACGTAAATCTTAAGCAATATCTGTCCCTCGGAATGAAGTTGAAGAAGATCCATAGAGTTCTGGAGTTTGACCAATCAGACTGGCTCAAGTCCTATATTGATCTAAACACAAATATGCGAACGAAGGCATCTAATGATTTTGAAAAAGACTTCTATAAACTAATGAACAACTCTGTATTCGGCAAAACAATGGAGAACATTAGAAACAGAGTGGATATACGGTTGTGCACAAGCAGCAAGCAAGTGGATAAATTAGTGGCTAAACCAAATTTTAAAGATAGAACAATATTTACTGACTCATTGGTCGCAGTTCACATGAATAAAACAAAGCTGTGTTTTAACAAGCCCATTTATGTTGGAATGAGCATACTTGACTTGTCGAAGACCTTAATGTACGATTTTCACTATAATGTGATGAAACCAAAGTATGGGGGAAATATTGAACTGTGCTATCAAGATACTGACTCATACATATATTGTATAAAAACACCAGACTTCTACAGTGACATGAAAGAAATGATCGATCATTTTGATACAAGTGATTATCCAAAAAATAATAGATATAACATGCCTCAAATAAATAAGAAAATTATAGGCAAAATGAAAGATGAATGTAATGGGAAAATAATGGAAGAATTTATTGGTTTAAGAGCCAAAATGTATGCCTTAAATGTGGAAGGTGATGTAAAGAAAAGAGCAAAGGGTGTGAAAAATACTGTAGTCAGGAATGAGATAAGTTTTGATGACTACAAAAAGTGCTTGTTTGGAAAAGAAGTGGTGTACAAAAGTATGAATCTCATAAGATCTAATAAACATGAACTGTTTACAATAGAGTTGAGAAAAAAAGCATTAAGTTCCGATGATGACAAAAGATTTATTCTTAAAGATGGTATTAATACACTACCATGGGGGCACTACAAAATTGAAAAGGAGTGAGACTATGAAATATATATACGATCACCACCTTCATAATGTTTGTCAGACTGCATGGACTGACGCTGTATTTATGTATCTCATTCATATTTTGTTTTTAATTATTGAATCTTTAAAATAAAAGTTTTTAATGGGAAATGACCCATTAAAAATTAATAACCATACATGTTTGCGCACTAGTTAGCTTCAGTGATTCTTTCACTTTTAACATCATAAATTAGGTTTCTTTGGCTTATTAGCACCACATTGCAAATAGTTGTAGCTTCGATTGGCTTATTAAAATCAACTGTAAGTTTCAGATTAGTTCTATCCTTTACAATAGAGGTTTTTCTGTAAGAACAATCAATAATATACAATGGTCTCCTAGAAACAAATGCATCGGGGTTATAATATAGTTCATTGTTACGGTAAGGAGTATCTAGCTTGGTCTTTGAATTTCTAAAATCATTGTAGGCAATGTACATCTTATCGAAAATTTTATCCTCGATATCCAGGTTCCAATTCTCTTTAGGGAACACTTCATTCCTTCCATTCTTAATAGAAATATTTTTAACATGACTATGGTCAAAAATTGAACCATGTTTGTCTTGATCAGCATTTTCTTTTCTGTTTAGCTGAAAGCCAACAATGACAAAGTCAGGCATATCGAATTGGATTGAGTTGAACTGATCCTTTATATCAAACTGGAATGAGTTTGCACCAGTAGGTACAGGTTTTTCAAGACATTGCCAATAATTGAAACCGATGGGAATTTTGTGTTGTTTGTATAGTTTTGCTTTAATATCGTCTCCATAATTAGGCTCGTATTCAACAATTGGCCACAGGATTTCCATTTTCTCAATAACAATTTTACCAGCATCTGGAATAATATCAGCAGCTCCATTTTGTGTTTTAGGCCTTCTGTAAATAGAAACATCATCATGAGAATTTCGAATGAATGTAATCTTGTACCCGCCTTTCCAGAATATTTCATTACAATCCCTCATAAACCCAAACAAATATCTTAATGGATAGACAAGTTCATTATATCCATCTGCCTTAAAATATTTGCCTTTTTCTACCCCTGCTAGTTGCAAGTACGATGATTCCGATTCTGAGCTAAGCAATGCATGCATCATAGTCGAAGTGATGCCAGGATTGTCAATACTTTCAATTATATTGCCATGCTTAGAGATCTCTACTCTTGAGAACTGGAATGGGAAGAAATTCTCACAAAGGTCAATAGTTGAAGTTTTTTCATAACCCGCATTTGTATCTCTTTTAGTTAGCTTATACTGTTGGTACACATAAGCCTCATTCGGATGTGTAAATGCATCGCCAACAGGAATATCAAACTCAATGCGCTTGTTGTATTCATTTAAATTGTTTTTTGTCTGGTCGTTTGGTGGAAACGACTGACGTTCATAGCTTTCAATTTTTTGTATACTCATTTATTATATAGAAAAAAAATTAGTTTTTTTAAACAACTACACTTTCCTTATCAACCCAAGAATTATGACTACTATCAAAACCCAACCATTTAACAAGCAGCTTATTTCCTTTCCTTTGTAAAACTTTCTCTACTAAGTAGTCTTGATCATACTGGGTCTTAAGCAGCTCTGGTTCATAAAATATACCCTTGATGGACTCACTTTTCAAATCTTTTATTCTGTATGTTATGGGGTGCGTGTACAATACTTCACATACCTTAAATACTTCAGTGGACCAGTTTGGTGTATACCCCTTTTCAAACAGGCCTTTACTTTTACTTATACGGACTTTATCTCCTATAGCAAACCGTGCTTTAGCCATTTTTCTTTCTCCACCATACATGTTGATTAGAATAGACCTTTCATTCTTAGCACTTACATTGGCAGGTTTCATCCTGATTGTGCTGTGAACAGTGTTGTTGTATTCACTTATTAATTTAGGCAATATATCCACCCATTTATAGCTTCCCTGCACAGTAAATATCTTCCACATTTTCTCCTTCAATGTTCTATTAAATCTTTCTACGACACTGGCTTTCTTTCCGCTGTATGTTGAATAGTGTGTTATGTTGTTATTGACCATTAACGTCTTAAATGATTTATTGTAAAATTCTTTCCCTTCGTCTGTTTGTAAATGCATAGGACTGCGGCCATTCAAAATAGTTTTAAATGCTAAAGTAACATTTTCACCTGTTTTATCTTTGACAGGTATTGTCCATGCATACTTGGAAAAAACATCAATCACGGTCAGCATATACTTAAACCCCTTGTTAAGACTGTGTATACCTTTTAATGATCCAGAGTCCATCTCAACCAAGTCAGCCTGCCAGAGATCGTCGATGCCGAAAGATAGAACAGCCCTCCTGGGGAAATTTTTTCGCATTGGTTTATGAATTTCATTTGCAATATCGTCTTTTATACTCCAACCAGTGAACATTGACTTATTGGTACTACAACATCTACAAACACATTTAATTCTTGGATTATTTTTAAGTTCATATGAAACCTTATCACTTAGTGTATGCTTCCTACACTTGAGACAGTACACATTTAAGTTATCAATATTCATTTTATATATACATATAATAAATGATTACCGAAGAACAAGCTAAAATGAATATTGAGAGAAGAAAACAACTAATTGAAAAGTTTAAGGCCTTCCGGAAACTACATAAAGACGAGTATGATAAAAATAAAAGACAGGAACAACCTTTGATAGATGCGATAAAGGACTTGGGACAAAAAGTTGAGCACGTAACAAACGAGAATAAGAACCTAATAAAGGAACTTGTTCCATTTGCTGTAAAGAATTTGGACTACCCACGAACGCCTACGGAAACTTCATTTGAGAGGAATCTGTTTGGTAAAGCAGACACCGATGACGATGGCGTTGAACGCTATGACGATGCCGTTGAACGCTATGACGATGGCGTTGAGGCGTTGGAGCATTTGAAAAACGATATTGTACCGTTAACTAACTATAGAACAACATTTATTGGAGAGAAAGTGACTGAATTCTTAAATAACTGTGATGACCATGTTTTTGGACTAAGGGCTGATGGAAGCAAAAGGTATATTGGCGATAGTGAAGTAATATTCAACAATGACCGACTTACTGTAAAAGATCGAACATACATTGGAACTGATGGTTTGCTGAAACTGCTAACGCGTAAGGATGTATCAGAAAGTGACTACACTGCAACTGACTATGAAAACTATAGTCATATCCTAACAGATACAAAT